>CM053783.1:453366108-453768608 GCA_028749045.1 Cupressus sempervirens
TTTTAGAAAATTGAAGATAATCTCATGATAATTTTGCCAATATTATTTGACGCCTTTTTGTTTTTAGGAGCACCATTTCAGACATCTTTCAGCCTATGGCTAAGTTAGTTTTGGCCATGGGAGTTGCAGAGGAGACAAAGATTCATAAGCCTAGGCTTTTTGTTTTCATTTTTTTCTTTGAACCACTTGAGCACACAGTTCATGTAGATCAGCCTTAAATTTTCTAGCCAGAGTTTTGTTCAAATCATGTGTATGTGTCTTTTTTTTTGGTAATAGGTACATATAGATTTTTATCCTGAATCGTGCTTTCAATTATAGAGGTACTTTTCTACTTTCAAAATTCTTAATCACATTTGGAAGCTCATTCTTAATGTTTATCATTAGCAAAAATTTACAACATGCATCAAAACTTAAAAGGACTACTAATTTCAAAAGATATTTTAAATATAATTCAAGCATAATGAGATGCTTACATTAATGGTGGAAAAGCACTAACAATCTATTGTGGGTACACATAATTGACAAACAACACATGATCTAACTCATCTCTAGTACATAAAGAAGCAACTTTTTGATACATCTCTCTCTCTCTCTCACACACATGTGTATATACATATACATATATATACATACATATACATATATATACATACATATATATGTATGTATATATATGTATATGTATATGTGTGTGTGTGTGTGTGTGTATATGTATACATAGATATATATATACATCTATATATATATACATACATATATATACATATATATGTATATAAATGTATACATGTATATGTATATATGTATATATACATATACATATATATATGCATATATATACACATATATGTGTATACATGTATATATATACATATATACATACATACATACATACATACATACATACATGCATGTATATATGTATATGTATATATGTATATGTATATACATGTATATATGTATGTATGTATGTATATATATATATATATATATATACACATATACATATGTATATGTATATGTATACATACATATACATATGTATATGTGTATATATATGTATGTACATATACATATGTATATGTGTATATATATATGTATGTACATATATACATGTATGTACATATATATATATGTACATATATATATACATATATGTATATGTATATATATGTATTTATATGTATATATATAAGTCAAATGTGTGTGTATACACATATATATATATATACATATATATATATACATACATATATATATATACATACATACATATATATACATACATATATATATATATATATATATATATATGTATATATATATACATATATATATATATATGTATATATATATATATATATGTATATATATATATATATGTATGTATATATATATATGTATATATATATATATATGTATATATATATATATATATATATATATATATATATATATATATATATATATATAAGTCAAATGTAACTAGAGCTCTTGTGAGATTTTGAAT
This sequence comes from Cupressus sempervirens, assembly GCA_028749045.1. NCBI lineage: Eukaryota > Viridiplantae > Streptophyta > Pinopsida > Cupressales > Cupressaceae > Cupressus > Cupressus sempervirens. The sequence goes on from CM053783.1 coordinate 453,367,619, forward strand.
CAAATTAGAGATAATGCCATGAGGAAAATAGATCATAACTATTATGTTTGATTAAGGAACATGCATTGACCAAAAAAAGTAAGAGGCACTTTGCTGCAAAGGTAGAAGGCAGAAGGTAAGTTTTAGGTCACTACCAAGTAAGACATTAAATTCATGTGTGCAAGATTCTCCTTATGCAAGAACTCCAAAATTGAATCATTAAATTGCCATCTGCCATATATATTGTTTATTTATGTCAAATAAAAAAATTCTCTTGGGATGTGACTTTGGCTGGGGATTCTACCTTGTCGCCTAGAACAAGCACACACTAAAAAAAATCGTAAAGAGACAAATTTTCACACCACTATCTCCTTTTGCAGCAATCGAACTTATCCCAAAGATGGCCCCATACCCATAGATGCTAGGGATATGCCTTCATCCATGTAGTGGGAGAGGAGGCATGGAATGCATAGATGTCTCTCAATCATCACAAGGATGCCAAAGCATCTCCACATCCAACTTAGAAAAAAAAAATACTAACTGCTATTTGAAAAAGAAAGTAAAAATTGGAATGAAGGGAATAATTAGTAATCCTAAAACTAAATGGAGGGCCCTCTGATGGTCCCCTTCTTAAAAACCTTCAAAAACCTAGTTCATGCCCTATTACAATTATTCAAACTCAAAATATAGAAACCATTTTTCTTTGCAATAACAAATTTTGTCTATATTTCTGATGAACTGCAACCTTTAGTGGCAACAAATTACTTCCTAGATGTAGTGGATAATCTTGAAGGGTGGTAGAGTGGAGTTGGGTTGGTGAATATCTTCTTTGTGTAAGCCTTGAATAGGCTATATTAGGCAATGATCTAGTGTCAAGGGAATTCAACATCGACACTCTCCACATTTCCTAATCTGAAAGGTATTAGTGAGGAAGTTAAATCCTAGTTTAAAATAATGCTCAAATCATATTTTAGATTTAGTCTTGTTTGCACAGCGGGTCACATTTGCCTAAGGTTAAGATTCTCAATCTTCATAGTGCAATTAGTGATGGTGGTATTAGTTATAGAAAGGGAGTAGACTAATTGTTATAGACTAAAGTTTAGGGTTTTTACAACAATTTAGAGGTATAATAAATCCTAAGCTTACTTATTTCACTTTAAATTTAATCATTAAAAAATTAATCAATATTTTATGCTCCGAAGTCTAATTGAGGATTTTATTTCATGACAATTCTAAGTTTCTTCATTTTGTCTCTTCTCATCATCTCCCAACCTTAATGCATTTTCCTTACATGGTAGATTGGAGAGAGAAAGGCAAGTGGAATGTTTCAAGATCAAGACTCCAAGCTCAAAACTGTAACGCCCCGCTCGAGAACCCAAGAGAAATAAACCTAACATGTTACAATGTTTACTGAACTTTAAAAAAAAAAAAAAAAAGTTTAAACAACATCAAGATAACATTAATGCGGAAGCATACATATCAAATACACATTTGCAATTACAGATACAGTTTCAATTCCTCAAGAGTTCCTTTATGTTGAGTCACATTTAATGATTTTAAATTAATTAGTTTAAGTTCCAAGTACAATGTCTCAAGATCATAAGAAATAACAGATACATAATCGCATAAGCAAAGCATAAGTATAACTAATACAATGAAAGTACATCCAATAAATAACATCCACTGCACATGTCGCAGGGTGTGTGAAAATAGATACAATAAATCAAGATACATGATAACGTATATACATCATCTGAAAAGAAGTCTTTGCTATAAGAAATAAGAATGATAAAGGTACATCTTTTGCAACGAACATCCAACAACTAGCAATGTGAAGGGAACCCAAATGGTAAGAAGGCACTACCTCCCGACCGCGTGGTTACCTAGTCAGGTTTCCACTTCCACCGTGCAGGGAAGATAATGAACGATACTCATATGAAAAAACAAACATAAAACATTCCTAGGCAAGGTACCCCTAATAGCCAAAACTACCTCAAAGGTAACACATGCTACTCAAGAAGATAAAATAATCCAAAAGTATGAACACTCAATCCAATACCAACTCCACATAACCAACATCATAACGAACCAAGTATAAACCAAATACCAAGGTCATAAGATAAAGTCAACAAAAGACAATCACCTCAAGTCAAAAGCCACATGTCAAAAGTACATCATCCATGAATCACCAATCATCATCAATGAAAGTAAATAACCATAATAAACACATCCGACAATAGATACACCACCAACAATAAGTACACAAAATCTACAGAGATCTACAGAGGAGACTCAGGCTACATACTAGGGAGTGTCATCACATGGCTGCTTGAGTTACCCTAGACTGATCTCTTAATAGACCCCAGACCCTCAAGCGTTGAGTTACCCTGGACTGGTTACTCTGAACCCCAGACCCTCAACATCACACATATGGAAACTAGAAAGCCCTCTCAAGAAGACGAGGCACTCATCTCATTCCCAACCTTAGTCTATACAAGCACTCAAGGCATGGGTAGATCAAAATCTCTAACTTATCTTTTTAGTGTGTTTTCCCCCCAAAAGTTTTAATTACTAGATTATCACTTATTACATAACTTGCATTAGGTTACCCTGGCACTGACCACTTTGGGTCCCGGACCCCTATGCAAGCCACTCCCAAGTCACGTACCTAGACAACCTCTCCTAAGCACATAAAAACACAGTTGTGTCACATACCACAACACCCATAAAGATCAAACTCAGTTCCTTAACAGGCAACCTAATAACAAGATGGTTCTCCCATCCAAGTACACATAAATGCTCCATAAAGTAACCCTCATAAATATAATTTCCAATTTGAATCACATAACACATCGTAACATCTAGCCACATAAATGGTATCAAAGAAAACTCACAAAGCCTCTAGTGTACATCCTAGACTGGTCAACATCTAATCAACTCGAAAATTCACAAAGGATAGACGATACATAGAAAACATCATAGTGTCACAGTTGATTTGATTTGAAAGCATATAGTTGAGTTAAATGTAAGGTTATAGTTTCAGTTCAACATACGTTTTCAAGTAAAATGTTTCAGAATTCACCCTTACAAGTTAAGCCACTCTAACTCTAAATTTACCCTTACTGTTTTAAGTCAATTTCCTAAAAACAATCCAAGAATAATTTATTTAAATTATTAAATTAATACTTGCTGTTTCTCTCAAAGATATAATCTATGACTCTCTTTTTCTTTATTATAATCAATATTATAATAATTAAATAAATCTAAAACTTAATTGGACAAATTCCATTATTAATTAATTCTAATTAAATTATAATTAATTAATTAAAATATAAGACATTCACATTAATTCTAATTTCGTGACTGATTAAATTAAGACTTAAATTAAATATTATCATAATTTAAATTTGTTGATTAATTAATAATTTATTAAAACATAATAATGATAATAATTTCATTTAAAACATAATTTAAATTAATAATAATAATTCATTATTATTTTATAAACTAAAACATAACATATAATATTTCTTAAATAATAAATATTAATTAAAGAATATTACTTAAACTTTAAAATATATATTAAAATACAAAAAGATTGGTTTGAGCGATTTAAAAATCGCTGGAAGGCTTTTGAAAGCCGCCGGCCATAGTGGCAAAGCCGTGCGGCTGCTTGCGTGACTGCAGGCTTGTCTGCTGCCGCCGGCAACAGTACTAACTGCTGCCGCATGCAGCAGTCAGCCTGCGCACGCACGACAGATAGGAAGGTGGTGGGGTGGTCAAACCCCCCCCCCCACACACACACACATAATATTTTATATATATATTTTTAATTTATTTTTATTAAAAAGTTTTGTAAGACATTTTTTTTATTTTTATTTTTTTATATATAAAGAGTTTGATTTATTTAATAAAATTTATGATTATATAAACTTTATTAAATAATTCCTATATATATATTTTAAGAACGTTTACGATATTAGCCTGATAAGAAGATAAATAAATAAATCGAACCCTTTGAATTTTCAATATAAGATTTTCATTTCCACCAACAAACCCCTTTCTAAATTTAAATTTCTAAAACCCAATTTAATTCAAAAGCCCACATCCCGATTTATTTCCAATTTCTTTCAATTGCTGAACGAGGTTATTTAAATAGTTTTTCAATCTGGATTCACAGATGGAATAAAAAAGCAAAAGATGTAGAACGAAGGGTGGCAAGATTCATACAATGGAATTTGAGAAATCAATTTTCAACAAGCACGAAGAAGACAGAGATCCGAAAATATTTCTACAATGGTTCACAAACCCTACCTTGATCTGATGCTAACAATTTGGTGAAACCCTTGCTAATCCAAACCCTTCAAAGCTTCCAAAGATTTCTTTGTTCCCCTTCCAAAAGTGTGTTCCCTCAAACCTGTGTTTTTTAATAATGACCCTAAAAACTTCTAATATAGAATCTAATTACCTTTTAGAGTTTCTGTCCCCACAACTCTAAAATTATAATTATTTTATTTAATTAATTCATTCATGCACCATTAATTTCCTTTTTAATTAAGATATTCTTTTATTATTCCTTTCATGCACGTTAAGTGAATCATTAAATACTTTATTTAACTTTCCACTTTACTTCACTTTAAATTAATTTATTAACTTTTAAAATCTCATGCGCACTATATTAAAATATCTTAATCATGTGCACATATTTTATCTTTTAATTAATTTCTTATATTTTAAACTCATTCATGCGAACTTAGATCTTTTTCATAATTTGATATCTTTTCACTTCTTAATTTATTTTTGAACGTTTAATTTGATAAATATTTATTAACTTAAATAACAATAATATTTAGCATTTTATTTAAAAATGAACTCTAAATATATTATTATTAAATTAAATTAATATTATCACGTTCTAAATTTAATCTTATAGCTTTTATCTTCCAATTCAATTCTTTATATTTAATTAATTTCTCAATTAATTAAATAAAATTAAATATTAAAATGTCATAATAATCTTCTATTAAATTAAGTTATTAATTTAATCTTTTAATTAGACTTAATTAATAGAAAATTCACCAAAGACTCACAAAACAACATACGCACAAAAATACTCACGGGTTTAAAAAAAGTAGACAGTCTGTTACGAGTCCTCCTTGCAGGACAAGTATTATAGGCTTATGGCTAGGATTGGACCTAATCATTATCTTCCCATTCTCACCATTTGAGTATTTGTAATAGGGCACGCTCATCTTGGCAATTCAGGGAAGTCGATGCTCGGTACCTGCATCCTGCATAAAAGACGAGCATGTACATGTATATAATATATCTAAACTAAACAGACAATGGCAGGGAGTGGTTCATCGTGTAGATCTCGACTAGCAGGTGACTACGACTCCCTCCCTTAACCACATCAAACACTTCAGACAGAAAGATAAAATAAGCATGCACACCATACACATGCAAGTATGGGGTAAGTGTCGTAAAAATCACAAGTCTAATATCAAATGCGTACATATAATAATGCATCTCTATCAATGCAACATAATCATCATTAAAGACATCACGCTAACATTGTTACAAAAGAAACCACATTTACTAATTAGGAATCATTAAGACATCATTAACGTCATGTGAAATGAAATCAACAAGTATATATGTAATCCAAAACATGAAATAATATCATAATATTGTAAATCCAATATCTCTAAACTAATCAATGCATAAAATCAACCTAAAAGAATTTGACAATGATAACAGAAATGCAATCTAGGGGTAGGCACTACAAAAACCTTCATATGAGAAGAAGAGGTTCAACATCAAGATCATCAAAGGAAATTTGAGATTGAGATCAAAGTCAAATTGAAGATCGAGTTCAAGAGGGAATTTAACCACATGAAGATAATATCATCAAGCTCACAAATGTAATCAAGTTCAATCAAGTTTGCAATTTCAAGTTCCAAAATAAACATTAGAGGGCCCAAGTTTGTCAATTCAAGTCAATCCATGAGGATAATTTTTAAGGGATGGAGAAGATACGAAAGATGAAACAATTGGGGAATATGAACCATCACAGTTATCTTCAAGCAATTGATAGATTTGGTAGAGTTAACTAATGTTAATAATGCTAAATAGATCTAGAGGATAAAGATGATGAGGCAACACCTAGTGGTAGTTAAGCAATGACAGGGTTATGCAATTAGACAGAAATGGTTAGTTTTTCCTTGTTGAACAAAGGATTTTATTAATAGGTGCCTTCATTTTTAGTCATATTGTTAAATATGAGATTTTTAATTTTATTTTTCCTTAAGGGTATTACCAATTATTTGATTTCATCCATCATTGTGTCTAATAGATCTTTAGTTGTATTTACATATTATTGTTTATAAATGCATGCCAGTCTGACATTGATGTCCAATAGAGAAAAAAATCAAAAGGAAATTTTAGCATGAAGCCGCAAATCAAGGAAGGGAATGACACAATTATTTGAGGAATTGCAACAAAAGTGCAAGTAATTTTGTAGGCAAGATCCGTTTAGACAAAATATAAATATTTCAAGAACTCGTAACAATTAGGAATATAGGTACATATTTTTTATTCAGATTATTAAAAATAATCGTAAAAATTCTTGCTTTGAGAGAATTGGGTTATCAGGTTGTTTCATGCATTGATGAAAAATCTGCAAGGAAGATGGCACACCTTTTTTATGTCTTATTTTTATTACAATGACATTCAAATAAATTAATATATTCTAATTATAATTATTAAATTTAGATATATTTTCATTTTATCATAGTTTCACACTATTTTTTAATTAATAATTTATAAGTAAATTAAATCAAATAAATTTTAAGAATTGGACTTTATTTTTTTTGACCCATTATAAATATGTGAAATTGTTTGAACTTTAGGTTATTATTTTTTATATTTAATATTCATTTTACATTAAAAAAATCCCATCTCTTACTATGCACAAAAGCATTGCGAGTGCTAGTTTTATTCATTATTGAATTAGTTAAAATTGCAGTTCATTATGTGTGCAACAAACATGACTTATACTTTGTAGATAATGTCTAATTACAAAATTACTTAAGTTGTAGTATTGAAAAAATAAAAAATAAACATAATTTGACGAATTTTAATTATAATTTAAATATTTTCCTTTTAAATAATGTAACTCTATGCATATTTTATGATGCATGATGGATTGGATAAGTACTTTTTTATTTTAGTATATTTAATCAATAGTTATTTATCATTGCATTACAAATAAAATATTTTTTTCACAATTGATAATATAGATAATATTAATACCATTTATCAGTTAATGATAATATATAATTAGTTTGTTGTATAATATGTTCATTTATATTATATATACAATATTTTCTAATATATTAGAATTAATTAAAATTTTAGAAATTTATACAATAATATCATATTTTAGTATCTACTCTTATCACCCTTGCACCTTCTTCCAATGCAATTGCTAGTGCCAGTCAATATAAATCTTCAAATTCACCATTTCAAATAAGGAACCTGTCAAACTTTAGTTGATGTTAATATACATGTAAATCCAATGAACAAATCAAAATCATAACCCATAGACAAAGCTAGTACGTGGTCTAACCAATAGGAAATCTCCAACTAGGTAAAACAAGACACAAAACAATTTCTCCTAAAATTCCACGTCATTGACCTTTTCTACCTGGGCTTTACGCAGTGATGTATAATAAAAATTCTTTAAAACAGTGTTCTGAGCTTCCGCCAGCATACGCGGTTTCATAGAGGAAAGCAAATCGTATTTATTCTTTTGTGACAGTCGAATAATTTGAACAAGAAATAATGTATCTTGATTTTCTTACAAGCTCTAAGATTTCTCTGTGTTAAAATTTATCCAGGAGATTATGAAGGCCCTTATATTGGTTGGTGGGTTTGGAACCCGTTTGAGGCCGCTCACACTGAGTGTGCCCAAACCCCTTGTTGATTTTGCCAACAAGCCCATGATTCTGCATCAGGTATTTAGCTGTTTAGATTCGATCCTTGCATCTCCATTAACCTTTTTCTAAATGGAAATTTATGTTTATTTATGTGTCTTTCTATTACTGATTTATGCAGATCGAGGCTCTCAAACTTATTGGAGTCGATGAGGTTATATTGGCAATCAATTATCAGCCCGAGGTATCTAACCATTCCAATTGTTTTCTCACATTTCTGTCGCATAATCCAAAAGAAATCTCATCTCTCTTTGTGCAAAAGTGTTTTATTTACAAATATATAAAACTTATTCCTCAGTTTTTAACCATTTCAAAACCCTTGGGAATGAGCTGAGCTTTGAAATTAGGAGCTCGCTAGTTTCATCTTAAAAATATCTTAGCGTGGAAGTGGTCATGGGGATCTTCTGCTTTTTTCTGTAATATACAGTAGAATTCGCCTCTGTCTGATTGTTCTGATCTTTTATTTCTTTATGACATCTTTGAGTAAACTTACATTCTTGATGCGGTTCTCTTTTCAAATATCAGAAAAAAAGTTTATGAAGTGAAATTTGCTGAAACCCTTTGGAATCCAAAATGACCAATGCAACTTATAAGGGGCCTGGTAATCAATGTTGTGAATGTTTCACTAAATCTTCAAAAAAATTATTTATAAAATTTTGCAGACTTCGAGCTTGAACAGTATTTAACTTGTAGCACCTTTTTTAATGAATTGTAACACTTCCCTCCTTACACACTCAATGAGGAGGGTGAGACAAGTAAAGTAATGTGATGCCTGCATATTTAAACAAAATGTCTCATGTGATTCTTTAAGTCAAGGAATTTCCTTAATGTATGCAAAATTAGAGGTGTAATAATGGTGAACAGCATGCTGTTAAGATATTTTTCATTGAATCTCTTGCTAAAGGAGTGGTTGTGGATTGCCTTTTTCTTTTGGGGTGAACCACAAATATGGGGATCCTACTCACTTGGAGGAGGGTGGGGATACTCTACGAAGAAGATTGGCCATGTTCTTGGTATTTCCCTGCAGAATTTGGTATCAGTTCCCTAACTGATGCCAAACAAATCCCATGGGCATGTGAGACATGTATTGGAGCCTCCAGTATTCCTCCCAATCCTCAGATGCAAGAGCTCCCTTCCTGCTTGTGATTTTCTTGTTGTGATTGAGTATAAAGTCTGCAACGTCTGATGCTTATATTGGAGTCCCTGGTCTGATTTCTCACTGTTTGGATGAGACGAGTTTATGGTTTTGCATCATCTGTGGGTTGTGTTCTTGTGTGTTTTGAATTACTTACCAGAGTTTTTGATGCAGGAGTGACGTGGGTTTTGACCAATCAGCATCATCAAAGATGATTTCTGATTCAATTTTTGTTTGTGTGCCACCCTTAGGTTCTTAGGTGTGGGAGAAACCTATAAATTTCAAATTTGCAAATTTGCAAAATTAATTTTTTATTAATTTGGGCATCCCTCTTGGTGGGAAATAAGATTCTGATGTTCGTTTTCTGTTTGGTTACATGTTTATGACACCTTTTTAATGGTGGGTGTTACTTATGACAATCATCACTACATATAAGATCAACAATGATACATCATAGATAAGGAGTTACTTGTAAAAGGCATCTTTCACTATTCCAAATCAGCCTTGGAGTTTGAAGTGCTCCATTTTCACTTGGACGCATTTTAATTTTTGGGAAGGTAATGCACTTGGGTATCTTAGACAGTGGAGTTTCTTCTTTATGGAGGGGGTTATATTAAACCAATATATATCCTTTGTGTGCCCCATTTGGAGATCTTCTTTCTTGAGGGGTTTACATTTGACCAAGACTTAGACCATATTTGTTTGGGTGCCAATATCTGACCCATAGTTTCAGAACTCTGACTCGGTGGACTTAACCCACAGCAAGGTCTTGGCAAAGAAGATAACTGTTGTTTTACAAATAAAAATATTTAAAAAATTAATGATTTAGAGAACATAAGGAGCTATAATTGGAACATTGCACATCTCATATGATTTTCAAACACTCAATATCTGGAATTTCATCAATCATCTTCATAGTTTTGAACTTTAAAATGTATAACAGCAGCATAAGTTTATAAGTGTTTACAAAATTACATATAATGATATGTCCAAACCAGAAAAACAGCCAACTTAAGTCTACACCTTCCTCTTTCCTCTCCTAATGTAACTCAATTTTTTTAGGCCTTGAACTAGTAGGTGCTGTGGTATCTAAATGATGAGTTGACTCTTCTTCAGAACTAAAGTCATCATCTTTGCCCTCCTCCATTTCATCCATTGCTGCTTCTGCTCTCTCTAATTTTGCAAGACCTTTAGTAAGGAGGACATCATCACCATCATTTTGTTCATTGATGGTCCAATCACCATACAGATCAATCAATGGCCTCATGTGAAATGACATCCACCTTTCTAGTTCGAAGGTGAAGGTTGTACTGAATGAAGAATCTATCATTGAGGGTCTGCTGGGTCAACCTATTTCTCTTCTCTGTGTGAATGTTCTCGAATAAACTCCAATTGTGTTCACACCCACTAGGACAAAACACAGATGGCTATTATTTTAAGATCAGGTGTGACAGCATCATAGTTCTTCCACCATAAATCTACAAAAACATATTGAGAAATATAAGAATTGAGTAACAAAATGTAACAATCAAGTTTCTCTTTTGTTCTTGTAGTATTGAATTAAATATTTTATCTGGTTATATTTCTCTTTTGTCAATTGCTTGTTGTGAAGATAATAGTCTCCTTTCTGCACCCTTTTAGACCTTAAATGAAAAATTTATTTAAAATTAAATGATAAAACAAATATAGAAATTAGTTGCAATGCATGAAAAATGGATGTTTCTAGATACTCAAACTCAACAATGAATATCTCCAAATTCATAAATGTAACAACACACCCTACTAATATAATAAATCATGAAAACAAAAAATTTATTGCAAGATAAGTAAATGGCAATGAAATTGGAATAAATAAGTTCCATTTTCCTATGAACAAGAAAAGTAAGTTACCATTAACTATCCAGAAGAAGTTATTAGTTACATTTCACATGAAACTGAACTTAATGAATTCTTTTGATTTTCCAAGAGAGTAAAACATTAAAGAATATTGACATTGAAATAAGTTAGAACAGAATTAACTGACAAGAAAAGAAACTGTACATGCTATCCCTCCCTTTTCCATTATTCCTTCCATAGCTTTTGTCCATCATGGGCCAAAAGTAGCTTTTGTCATAACTTGGATATGAGTATCATCAAGGGTTTTTGCCACCTGACCATGGACCTTTTGAGTGTGACAAATAGTCACACATACAGCTTCCAATGGAAGTAGCCCAGCCCTTCCTTTGGGCACACAAATACGGTCTCCATTTTCTTGACATCCGAGACTCGGTGTAGAACCTGTAACTGCTGTAGCTAGGCATCCTAAGGACATCTTCACCTATTAGGTGACCTTCATAGCTAGGCACTGCACTACTGATACAAATCACAAAGAAAATCAACCTCCTTATGCCTCTTTTTTTGACATGATGAATGAAAATATCCACAAACTCCCACAAGACTGAAGGCTAGCATATATGTTCATCTCCACATTTTTGAAGATTCCTTACTCACATATCTACATTTGGACTTACTTCACTACATTTATGCTGCATTACTCTGGTATTCATTTGAACCCTGCTTGAGATCTTCTTGTGGTGTTTATAACTTCCTTAGCAGTGTGGGTGTGTCCAAAACAATTTTTTCTTAATTCTGGATGATTGGATGGCATCCTTTTCTCAATCTCATATTTGATACCATGTGTTTGGTTGCAAATGATGTAATGTAGTAGCTAGGACTCATGATGATAACAAATCCAAGGTCTGACATAAAATGAGCAGCAGTCTTAGTCATGCTTTTTTTGCAACATAGTTGCAATATATATTGCCTTTGTATCGTGTAGCAGTTTCCTTTTATCTACATTACTGGATTTGTACCCTAGACCCTCGGATCAGGTCTGGGTCCAAATCTGGTTATGATTCGCAAACCAGTTTGTGGTGGATTTGGGCAGTGTCCATGTTTGACCTTGTAGGTCAGTCTGGATCCGTGGATCTGGACAGACCCATAGTCAAGCACGGATCCACCAGGACCCAGAGGAATCTTGCATGAATCCATGTGGATTCCCAGGGACCCATGGGCCACAACATAAAAAGGTAGGGCCAAACTTTATTAAAATTGTTTTCTTTATTATTAATTTTTGCCTCAAACCCTAAAATGACTCTTATATGATATGGAGCCTCTAGAGTCCAGACACGTTTCGTTTCACATTTTCTCTCTCATTTTGCTCACTCCATTTTGCTAGTAGAACTGGTTTGGGTTCCAATGATGATGATGTTCTACCACTTGCAGCCGCTGAAGACCTCACTGATCCAGATTTTTCAATAATCATTTTGATGATTGATAAACACTTTCATGATTCATGAATATAGAATCATGTTTTGAACTTTAATGAACTATATTTTAAATTTTCATTTTATAATTCAGTAATTCAACGTGATGATTTTCTTTAGAATTGGGAACATAGACCAATGATTAATTTTTAATGTTTATCTTTGACCTTTGGCATCGATCAATTTTCAAGCATCTTAGATTCATACTGTCAATTGATTTAGTTTTACAATTATGCATATTTGTGACTGCTGAATATCCCACTGATCTGGATTATTTTGATAATCCATTTGATGATTGATGAATTCTTTCATGATTCATGAACATTGAATCGTGTTTCAAACTTTAATGAACTATATTTTGATTTCAGTAATTCAATGTTATGATTTTCTTTAGAATGGTGAACATAGACTAATAATCTAGTACTTAAATTTTTAATGTTTATCTTGGACATTTGGCATTGATCATTGATCAAGCATCATAGATTCATGCTATGAAATGCTTTAGTTTCACTATTATGTATATTTCTCTTATTTTGTTTTTGTCTATATATATACACACACTCACATGAACCCATACGAATCATAATGGGGAAAAAGAAATCATAAATCCAAGAACCGGATTCTCGTACTTGAACCTGTCCCCAAACTCGAATTGGCAACTTAGCTGAAGATAAAAGATGCTTTAAAACCCTATTTTTCGTTTCCTTGAACTGTGATTGTGGCAGGCTCAAAATTATGCTCATCTCTCCTAGACTGTTATCATAAAAATTACCTTGTCTACCAAAGTGTAGCACTGTAAATTGTACACCTTTGCTATGGATTCCAATTTCATGCTCTCCTAGTGCTCATTAGAGTGTATTTCATTTAATAATGCATTATAGGACTTCATTATGTATTTCTTAAATAAATAATTTGAAATTTGAGCCCTCTTCTAATTCAATTTGATCAAACTCTATATGTGCCCTTAATTATAAGTGTGCCTTATATTTATTTCATCCACTCATTCACCACTTGCTTACATAGGCTGTATTTTACCATGTGCGACCTTCTGTATTTTATCTCAATGTCACATCTCAATTTATGGAACAGAGCAGCTTGGTCTCAAATTGAGCTCCTTAACTTGAAAGCAAGGAAGTAAGGGCTAGGAGCCACCTTTCACTGGCTGGTACTGCATTAGAAATGGTAATGGTCTGATATCTCCTCCACCATTTGTCAAAAACCTTTCAGTGACTGCAAAGAAGTCATGGATGTAGCGAGAAAGATTGAGAACAGTAGATTTGTTGTTGGGAACAGAAGTAATATTAGCTTATGGCCTATGTTTGTTGTAGACAACCTTTATCCTTATCATGTATAGTTGGTGACATCCAACTATACAAATCCCTTAAATATCTTATCAATGTTCATCTTAGTGGAGGGGAATTTGGATTTCCAAACCTGTCTTGCTTACGAAGCTGATCAAGGATATCCAAATACTCAAATTCTCCTTGCCAGGGTATTTTCAGAAAATAAAGAATTTGTGACAGTATATAAGTTTGTCCTCTCGTAAGATCTTTGCAATTTTGTATTTAATTCCGAAGCACTTCAACATCTTTGTTTGCAAATATCATTTACATTAGTAAACTTATGAGACTTAAAAACCTGCTACAAACAATCAATCATCAAAAACCCGTCTTGCTTATGAAGCTGATCAAGGATACCCAAACACTCAAATTCTCCTTGCCAGGGTATTTTCAGATAATAAAGAATTTGTGACAGTATATAAGTTTGTCCTCTGGTATGATCTTTGCAATTTTGTATTTAACTCTGAAGCACTGTAACACCTTTGTTTGCAAATATCATTTACATTAGTAAACATGAGACTTAAAAACCTACTACAAACAATCAATTACCAAATACACAATTTCCCTACCATAAATAGAAAATCTGAATTTTTTGATCTCATGTACCCTCAACTTTCATGGAGCACCATCTGTGCATCAGCATGGCCTCCATACCTTCTCCTGAAGCAGTACATCCTACCATACATAGATGCACTAAATTTGAAAAGGGAAATAATAAGTATGTGGCATGAGCTGATTACCTTCTTATGTTGATAAAAATACTTCTTGCATTCTCTTCATCCTTGCAATAGCTTCTCATTTTGCATTCTCTGTACTTGAAAATCTCATAATAGCCCTTTTATCATGGTCGCATAAGCTCATGATCTGCTCAATAGAGGTAGGGAAGCAGAGAAGCTTAAACTAGAAAAAAATGAATTCTGTCCTGATTCATTTGCATGCTTGGAGTAATAATAGCATGGGTTAAGCATAAAACATTTGTGTAATCAAACTCATTTTTTAAAAACAAATAGAGCCTGTTGCTCCAGAATCCCAGTGATGAGATCTAGGTCCTTCCTCAGATCTTCATATATCAAGATTTCATAAAATTATAAATAAACAAATTTTCTCATCTAAACATTGAATATCTGATCTGCCTTGAAGGTGCTTGAGTATTAATCACATTGAATGGTATGACAAAGAACACAATGTGACCAACTAGGCATTTGAAAGTAGTGCATTCTGCCGTCCAACAAAAATCTGATGGCAGCTTACTCTATCGGATGATGATCCTGGGAGCATATTATACTGTGCTGCGCTGATTTGGAGACACTTGAATATCAAAATAGAGACACTGAATTTAAAGTAAGAAGTTATTTTTTATGTATGCTCCCATAGTCTATTAGAGGGCCCTCTAAACATCCAATTTCTTCCTCCAGATCTGAATTGTTGAATTTTTTGGCAATTACCCATGGAATGAAACCAATGTGCACCCATACACATTTCAACTCCCATAGTGAATGTTGAATTACTTACTTTGTGCTCATCCATGGCCACATTGTGTGCTGGCTTATCTAGGTGCAGGGTATACTAAATCTATCAGGCTCACTGAAGTCAAATCATCAAGATACTTCAAAACTACTCGCATTATGACTATGTTTCAAGTTGCAACTGCCATTTGGGTGCACTTGTATTAGCAAATGTATAGGTATTCTCTTTAATTGAATAAAGGCCTCCAAGGAGAAGAAAAATTGGCTTGATCAAACTGAATAAGATCAGCCACTGCCATGATCTTCTAGTTTCCTATTATATACTCATAACAGATCTTGGGCAAAGAATATGTATTCCTGATTGTTATTGCTGACAACCCATGTGATATTAGAGTGTTGCATCTTTTGCGAAGGTGAATCGTGGGGAGGTCCCAAGTACCAAGAACCCACTCCTTTGTGCATAGCCAATTCTCTTTCTAAGTAAAAGGAGCTATTTATCCTTCACTGCAATTGGTTTTCTTAATACTTTTTCCATACCTAGAGCATTTTTATGATGAGCAATTTCTTGCACTGCTAAATTTTCATTAACTTCATTACTGCAAATATTTTCTTTAGGTGAGAGATCATTAGAAAACACAAATATTTATTAAGGAATCTTTACATACAACATTGATCTGGATTCTCTTTGCTCTTGTGTAACTTTATTGAATCTCTATGTTCACTTTCTTTTCTTTTTCTTGTTGAGAAATTTAGCCTCATAGTGAATTGAAGCAAATTCCATATGTAATATATGTTAATATATATGTGCCAACTAACAACTGTAATCAAACCTACCTTCAATGTGGCTTATCAATCTCCATTAGGGAGACATCTATTTATGTAAAAAAATGAGTGTCTTTGGAGACTATTGACTTCATCTATCACCCGGAACAGACTGTTTCTGCTATCGCTGATCGATTATTTTTTTTGTGGTGGTGGTCTGCTATAGAATTTGGAGTACGGAAATGGGACTTGCAAGTCTTGTGTCAAACTGTCTGATTGTGCAAGCACTTGTTAGGGCCACTTTGAATATGGCATCAATGAGATATGACATCAACTCGAATATATGCGACTCACTTTTTATATAACATAGGAGAAATATTGAGGATTTATAATATGATTCTATATCTAGTGTATGCAGCATCTTTGTGAGAAGTCTTTTCTTAGCATTGATTAATATGAGTATGGTTACATGTGGACTAAATTGTCAGATCTGTTGAAGCAATGGCCACGATAAGGCTGTCAGAATATTGCTGTATGCCAATCCAATGATGGCATCAAATGTTCCTAAGATCATTGAAACCAAATGGCGGGATATGAGAGTTGCTAAATAATATTCACCAACTTTTCTGATATTGAGGAGCTGCAACTAATGGCAGTACGTTTGACAAGAGTCACGTCTGAATTGGAAAGTTGGTGAAAGGGCAGTGAGTCTTCCATAGACACTTCATTGGAGTTGTATGGTCAATATCATCCACGAAATATCAGCAAGCCCTGCACAGGTTTAACCATAAATCATAGTTGGTAAGAATGACTAAAAGTCAAAATTAGAAAGAGACTGATAGATTTTATGCAAAATTAAGTAAATGTTGATCGAGACAAGGATGGCCATATACAAACAAATAAAATCTTTATGGAGAGGATTAACATTAATATGTAATCACAAAGATCAAATATACATCAGCTCCGTAAAACTTGCCCAATACCGTCGGTTGCAAACACATTCGATGAAAATTTTCTGTGATCAAGGTGCTAGCTATTCACGTGGACAACATAGATACAAATCAATAAAACCTCATGGATGAAAAGGTGGACATCATGTTAAAAGAAAGGAGACATACGACATTGTCGAAGCAAATCATTATAGCTTACTGCCGATTAGATAGGAAGGAGTGGATGACATTGGAGAAAGGAAGACACTCAGATAAGGATTTCTATTATCACCCTCATGCCTGCCAGAAATGTCACCATGAGAAGCAAATAAAGTGCTAAGTGGGTGAGACATTGAACACTGTGTGGAGACACCATCGTACAATTCAACATTAGATGAGATCTCATCTTTGAGCAGTAGCTACATCATTTTCGCCAAGAGGGACCCATGCAAACGGCAAGTGGCTATTAAGGAAGAGGGAAGTCTCTTCATATAAAACATAAATGAGGAGGAAGCGCAACCAATATCATGGGCTTCGATGGATATTAAGATTGGGCATGATTTTAGGAATACAAACCAATCAATGTCCTTCATGAACTCAACCAACAGACTCACACGAGGAGTTAGAATCAGGAAAAGATAATGAGGAGTCAATTCTTAGAAAAGAGGTGATAAGTGAGAATCAATAACACTCTTAAAGCCAGTAAGGAGTTATGATAAACTAATAACAATGCCTTATGAAAGAAAAATGATGGACAAGGATGTCCCAAGGGCAATACAAGGAAGGAGACTTTCAGAGCTTTTATTTAATATGTGCAACCCCTCTTTATTTATTTATTTCTTCCTTCATGCTCTCGAGTGTCGTCCACTATAAAGAAGGATGATTGAAAACACAAGATGTGAATGTTCTTTAGAAAATCATCTGAGCAGTCTTAAGATGATAGCACACAATATTGGTGCAATTGTAGACTGGAAGGCTATTGTACATTCTTTTAGTCATGGACAGAATGTTATGAGTGTGGGATCAGTAATAATTAATAAAGGGAACACGACTAAGGAAAGGGTCAACACAAACTCACAGTGAAGATTGGCATAAGGAATACTAAGGAAGATGTCTATGAAGAATACTCTCATGCTTCTATTTATAATTGAGAAGATTGATTACTTTGGGATATCAATGAAGTCTCTTAAAGCTAACTCATCATAATATAAGATATATTGTTTAAATAGCCAATATTATATTATAAAGGGATGTGATTCTATGAGAAGAGATGGAAGTAGGAATAGGCATGCCTATTGGAAACATTTTATATCAAATACAAAACACAAATGCATATTAGCAAATTAGAGATAACATCTTAGGATTGTAGAGACCAAAAATGAAATGATGATAGACAAAATTACTTATATTGGAACATTGGAGGATGTATTCCTTCTGAGATCAATTCAGTTTGGTGGGAGCAACAACTTCTTAATTGAAGGCATTCATTAAGGGTTGCGCGGTGCATCTCATGATGATCATTAGACACTTTCTTTATTATTATGCTCTTGTTCTTTTTCTTGACCCCAAGGATGATTCTTTGCAAACAAGAAGAATATGAAGTTTTCCATAGTTCACATTGTGCGGGGAATAATAGTCAATGTTCCATTCCCACTCTTAGAGGGGAGATGTTCCATTCTCAAATAATCTAAGAAGACAATTCTGAATCTTCATGTGCAGATAAGTATTCTTATTTTTTACATTTTATCTCTCTTATTTGTAATTTCTATACATACCATAAAGATTATTTGCCTTGATCTTTTCCTTTATGTTTGAGAATGTTCTTACAGGAAAAGAAAGTTGGTACTTTACACATGCTACCAGATATTGTGTAGACTCAACCTAATGATAGTAGCTCCAAAGACCCTGATGGTCGAGATGGATAAAATGAGGCTCTTGAAGAAAACATCTTTGATGATTGAGATTATGAGACTCTTCTACATTAAGAGGGAGTATGACACTTCTTTGAAGGCAACGCAGGAGCTTAGAAGATTGATACTCAGAAGGAGTCTAGAAATACATGAGTGTGACTGCATGATTTTGATGGGCCCACACTTGAGTGCATCATGAGGAAGTATTGACTTATCATTAGAAAATCAAAAGATTGATATCAGATTCAGAGTGAGTTCGACAGGCATCCTTGGGTGAAGAGAGCTTTTGAGTAAGTAACTAAAGGACTTGACTTTCCAAGATCGATGTATGAAGGAAGAATTTTGAGGTGCAATCCTTTGTAAATGATATCTTCTCTATGAGGAGAAGTTCTAAGTAAAATTTATTGTAATGTATTCTTCTCTATGAAATAGAATTGAGGTGAAAGCCTTTGTACAACCCTCTGACCTGGTTCATGGTGGTTACTATTTCACATATGATATGTAATGAAAGGCGACGATCTTTTATTGACATATATAAATAGAAGGTAACCATTGTAAGGTGAAGATCTTATAAATGGTAGACCTATTATCATGACAGAGTTCATTAAGTTGTTGTCCCAGAGTGTTGGAAGTCATGATAACGAACATAAGATAACTATTGTAAGGTGATGACTTTATCAATAGTTGATCTATCTCCTAACACCAAAATGTGTTGGAGCAAGTGTTATCATGGTTCTTCAGGCCAAGTTTTGTTGGACACCTTGATAACCAACTTATCATGGTTCTTTGGGCTGGATTTTGCTAGACACTTTGATAATCAACTCATCATAGTTCTTCGGGCTAGATTTTGTGGGACACCATGAAAATTAATCTATTATGGTTCTTTGGCCAGATCTTTTCGGACACCATAACTTTAATCTATCATAGACCACACTTAAGGTGGTGTTTAAATCTTGTATTATAATTGCTTTAATTCTCTCTTTGTTAAAGAGGGAGTGTTGAGAAATTTAGCCTCATAGTGAATTGAAGCAAATTCCCTTTGTAATATATGTTAATATATATGTGTGTGTTGATGGATTTATGCTGATATCCATAAATATGCCATTCCAGGAATATCACATTGAGATGATACATCTCCATATGCTTGAGAGCATATTGTGTTGCATAACAAATCCTCCCTAGCTAAGAGGGAGTGTTAAGATTATAGCTAGAGTCGGCCTGATTTAATCTTAAGATGCAATGTTGATATATATATATATAATATTATAATATATATTAACTAATAATGATTAATCAAAGAGACATGTCTCCTACTCTTATATTTATAAGAGATTGGGATCTGCATTTGGAACATATCTATAACAAAGGCAATATAATTACATTTCCAGAAATTATCCATGTTACTTATCATTTCTTCCTCAAGTAGATTATGCCTGAGTACATTCATCACAACCTTAGGTCCCTTCATCTGTTTTCAGGCTATTTATCAAATTCCTCCAATGCTTCCTCTCATTTCATTTCTTCTTTGCTTCAACATCTCTGGTTTGGTTCCCAAGATTCTTTGCATGAGAAGCAACTTTTCTTTCTTTTGAGCTCATTTTTGGTATCATATTCCTTCCTTGCAACATGAGAGATCTTATTCTTCTTAGGAGTGGGAGGTACCCTATAATGAAATTTGTTCCAAGAGTCGAAACATGTAGTTTGTTTTATGCCTTGTTGAGGCTTTTATTTCAATTATTCTCCCTTCATTAACATTTTCCTTTTTCATGCTCACTGGTCTGCTCCTTAACCACCTTTGACTCCCTCATCTCAAGATGTTCCAATCATAATTGTATTTGGTTGCACATTCTATGGCTACTGATTTTTCTCTAGATTCTTGATCTCTTTGTGTTGCTTCCTCTCTTTGGTGGTACCTTCTGTTCTTATCCTCTTTGGGCAGTTTGAGAAAGAGAATTCTAGATATTTTTTAAATGATAAAGTTACCTTTAAACCTGCTTTTATAAATCTTTCTTTTCCTTACAAAGGAAAGTGGGTCTGGGGATTCTATCAACAAATTCAACCATTTTTCTTTGCTTCATCATCGCCTTTATTCTTGTCACTATGGGATCCTAAAGAATTTGTTCCACCATACATTAGAATCTTGAAGAATGATCCTAAAATTCACAGGCTAGCAGGATAATCATTGTAAAATCCTAGGCAGCTAAATTAGGGCAAACAAAATTCTGATATAAATATTTTATCAAAACTCTCAAAATAACCCAAAAAATTCCTTTCAGCTTTCAACTCACCTTTATGCAATAATATTTATTATTACCCCCTAATATTAAAGGTTGTGTTTGTTAGTGAAGATTGCATATTTAAATAGCTACCCAATCTTGCAAGCCCTAGTTCGTACATGATTTACTCATTAATTCCAAGAACCCAACAAATAGAGTTCAAAATAATTTGTTGTAACCATGTTTGGCAATAATGCAGAATTCTTTTACATTTACTTGTAAAATTTATTTTCTTTGTCACATTTCACCAAACATTAACTAAATATTTGATCAAGTTCTCTGGTAGTGTAAAATCAATTGTAGAGATTTTGTTCTATACATTGAATGGCCCAGGGTACATTGGTATACACTAATACAACATCATTAATAGGCTAAAGTACAAAAATTGCACTAGTAGTAGTAATACAACTCATGGTTGCATAATTGCAACAACAAACTAAAGATAGATGTTTAATGATAACCCAGATTGTAGATCATTTATTGTATCAAACAAGATTGTAAAATGCTACAATAGTTTGCTACAATAGCTATAACAAACTGAAACACCATTGCTTACAACTACAATGTCATGCAAATGTGACATCATTGGTTTCCACCACCATGAAAGTACAAACATAACCTTTGAGTGAGATTGACCCTTTAGGCCAAAAGGGTATCATCCTCTAACATGTCTGATCCAAAGGTTTTTTCCTTTCAACTTCCTGCAAATGTGTGGGTTTTTGTACACATATCTAGATGCTCAACACCCATGCTTGTATAAACTTCTAGTCATGTAGGGAGTAGGTGAGGTGAGTGGTGAAAGAGGGTGGTCATTTTCGAGTTTTTTGATCAATACTTAATGACATTTACTGCTAGTTGAAGGATGAAGTTTAGGTAAATTGGATGACGATAAGGATAAGTCTGAAACTTTGAAAATGCAAGGAAAAAGAGGGGTTAGGAGGAAAGAGTGTAGAGTATGTGAGGTAGAGATACATAATGACTCCTCTCTTAACACTAGTTGAAGACTGTAGTTTAGGCAAGATGGATGGCAATAAGGACAAGGCAAGGGAAAAGGGCAGTGTTAGGAGGAAAGGGATGACAAAATGGAACTTTGTGATAGCTTGCCATGGGAAGGGAATGAAGGCAGGGAATGTGAGGTATGCTTTGATGGATAAGTTTGACACTTTGACAAGCATACATGAAAAGAAAAGTTTGGAGGAAAGGCATGTCGAGACGGGGAACTTTGAAATTCCTGTAACTGACAAACACTGTGAAGACTGAGTATGCTTTCAAACTTGAAGACTTCAAGGACCTTATAAATACACGTGGGAATAGAAGAGGAAGAATACACAGAGAAAATTAACCTAGACGAGATGCGGAAAATAGAAAAGAGATGATTTTGATTATAACATTGACTATTAGACAAAGGGGACATGACATCTCACCTCCTATTCCTTTTCCTTGTGAATGTTAGTGTGGGCTAGCATAAAATAGATTAGAAAAAAGTATGTTTTTAGGAGGTCCCTCAAGTATTGGAGTTGGCCTAAGTTTTTCATTGCGTGGATTGAGTCATTTTTAAGCTCAAATATAGTGCCTCTTTTGTGATTTACCAAGTCAAGGAAAAATCATAAAAGGAATGATGACATGGACTGCCCTTCCTTTATGTACCCAAAAGCAACCATGTGCAATAATGCTGGATAGCATGCTTGTAAAATCTCATCCATTGGATCTCATGCTACATATATGTCCATGGATTGTCCTTCATTTTATGGTAAATAACAAATATAAGGATCTTACATTTTGTGGGGCTCTATGAAGAAGATTGATAACATTCTTGACATTTCTTTGTAGATTTTGGTCCCTAGTTCTTGCCGATGTGAGTTTTGTTCCACTACAACATACATAATCGAATACTTAATATCTTGGGATGATCCAACTCTCTCTTGAATAAGGATGCTTATATGCTAAACAATGTAGATAGGTTGTGTAATCAAATGAGACAACTCTTATTGTGGACTTTCACCCATTTTATGATGGGATATGCTGGTTATCACCAAGGGACTTGCATCATTCATTCCATGGATATCAACTACTTCAACATTTCTAATCAACAAAATTGCATTATAACAACAATTTGAACAAGTTTCCTCTCCTGCTCTACACTTAATCTAATCTCCTCTCTAATGAATCTAAAATCTAACCTCTTACAAATGAGCAGGCCTTGGCCTTTTGTAGTTGTTCAATTACAATGAAGGGCCAAGAGCGATTCAAGATCGAGGGCCAAGATTCACCTGCTACAAGCCCTAATTAGGGTTGCCACACTATCATCCAACTACAAGAATGCACCACCTTAATGACCAATAAGAAAATTACAATGCTTGTGAGAGCAAATGAGAAAATTCTACACTTGGCATAATATGATTGATTGTGCTTGGACACGTGATTGGAATTTCTTGGCTGGTTGAGGACATGTAGGCGCCACCTCAACATCCTTATCTCATAGACTCGACCAATTCTTTGGTGATGAGAAAATCTATTGATACTCAACATTATTAAGTCTTCACTTGTGTTGGCATATTCCCAAATTGCTTCATCTTCTCAAATTCTCTCCATCTTTGTTCTTAGAAATTTTCTCATTGTCATGATTTGAACTTGATTGCACTTGCAAACTTGATATCTCTATCGATGGCTTGACCTTCATTTTCTTGAAGTCATGAAGTTTTCATGCACTTGGATCTTTCACAGTGAACTTGGATTTTAGGAGGAAATTGAAGTTGGTGATAATTTTCTTTCACTTGTGGATATCGATTTTTCTTGTGTCAAATTTGTTCTTTAAATTCTACTTTGATAAATCTGAGCTTGAACTTGGGATTTGCAATTTGATAATCTGACTTTGAACCTCCTCATTTGAAGCCCTCAGACTTGGTCTTGTGCATTTTCAATAAACCTTCTCATCTACCAGGTCAACATAACCAAGAATTCCCATTAAAATACAGAGGCGAAATGCATCTCTATCCTGAAATCCGTACTCAGATTTCTTCCCCTTCAGCACCTTATATCTCTGATTTTTGAAAAAATCAGCGATGTTCTCACTTAAAACCTTTCTCCAAAATAATTTCCTAAGCCTTAAATTGCTGCCAAAGAGAAATTTCTGCCCTTGGAGTGAAGTTGCTGCCTTTGGGAAGAGATTGATCTGCTTGTAATTGTGGTGAAAATCGTTTATCTCCACTTTCTTGATGAAGAGGCATGCCTTTATTTAGACTGACCTGCCCCTTCACTAGCCAATACAATACATTTAAACTTAATCTTTGTATTGTTTCATGCAGGTGGACTTCAATTAAGGGTGAAAGGCAAGTTTTTAGACAATGAAATTGCCATGTGATCAAACTTCCATCCCACCAACAATCTTGATTAAGTTCTGGGTGGAGATTGAGGGTGTCTGAGGATTTGAATTTTAATTAGGGGATTCATTCAATATCATCAATTGGAGTTGGATCACCTTTACCTTTTTTCTTTGCTAGCTGATCAAAATCAATGTGTTTAGGGATGCATTTTAATCTGATTTTGCCTTGATCTGCATTATGATTTTGCCCTTATTCATCAAGATTTCCGTTGCTACTTGCCTCATGCCTCCGTTTCATCCTTCTCAAGAGACTTGGGGTCTATTATATGTTTCAAATACTATCAATTCCTTGTTAAAATTCTTTTGCGAGTTGGGACTTCACCATCATCTTGGGGCGGAATCTTACCCCCCATGAGATTAGGAATCCCAAGAGGCGGTCAGACTTTGACCCCCTCTTAGGATTATGCTTTTAGACTTTCATCTTTACCAATCTTTATGATCTGATCTGACATCTCATCCTTCACTCTTTGGTTGGTCTTAGTCTGTTTTATGGTGTTTCGAAGTTTGAAAACAAAAGCCTTTGCTTTGGTAGAGGGTGGATTTCTCATGCATATTGGGATTGAGAATCCCAAGTAGCGGGCAAATTCTACCCCCTCCTTCAAACTACTCCTTTGCCTTTCACATTTGATTCTGTCCAATTTAGGCTTGAAAGTATCCTCATTCCTCATTCTTGGCTTTGGTCAAACCTAATTGAGAGCACTCAGTGAACATCAAACATGAAGTTTGAAATTGGTTGAATATTCAAGGGTTAGAAAAAATTTGATCAAATTTGCTGACAAATTCGCATTCAAAAAATGTGTTGATCTTCCATAAAAAAATATTTTCGTCGGGCACTTTTACTCAAATACAACTATAAATGAAAATGCAATGTTTGGCTAGGGAAACTATTTGATCCACAGGTACAATGCATGGGCACAAACATAGGGTTGTTTTGACTATTATTGCTATCTGTGCAAAGTCAGCCAAGCGAGTCCGAAGTAACCCAAAAAATATGACAAATAATTAGGGCATGATCTTGGTCAATTATGTTTTCACTATTTAAGTTTTTTTAAAAAAAGTTCTTTTGTTCAGTTTTGATATTCGATGAAAAACTTTGAAATGATTTTGCTTTACATTATTGTTAATTCTATAAAAAAAATTAAAATGAAATTTTAAAATTTGTGTTTTAAAATAAAAACTTGCTAAGATGTTAATAAAAAAATCAAATATTATTTTTTTACAAAAAAATTGTAAATTATAATAATTTTAACATCTTTTCTCTTTGGAAAATAATTATTAAACTAATTTGATAAATTATTAGATATATTACTTTTTGTTTTTTTTTAAAATATTAATTTAAGGCAAATTTGTTGTCGAGTTTTTTCCAAAGCTTTTATTCTTGTCGAACTTTGTCCGAATTTCATTGTTGTCAAACTCGAATTCGATCCTTATGACTTAGGGTCGGACTATATGTTTGCAACTCATCTTCAATTCCCATGTTATTACGATAATAGATAATTGTCTATTATTAGTTAATGGTTATGTATTGTAAATATCTAGTTAGCTTTAGTTTGCTTCCTTTTTTCAGCTTTCTTTGTTAGTATCGAATGTTCCTATTCTTTATGATCATTTCCTAAGGAAACATTGTTTTATCCTTTTGTATATAATGACCTTTCGGTCTCTGTTAATAACAAGCAAGTATTTTACCAATTACTTTCGTAATATGGTGGTATTAGAGCCAATGCTTCAAATATTTTCAAAAAATAATAATTTATTTTGAAATTGTTTGTTAAATTTTTTTGAAATTATTTCTGAGGTTTTTTCACATAAACCCGGCCAAGGTTTCCGTTCGTTTTTGAAGAATTACAATCATAAAGAATCGAACCAGTATTACACTCAGCTAGGGTTTTTTAGTGAAATAAATCATCGAATTTGTTTGAAAATCTTCAAATCGTGACTGTTCATATGTGCTGAAATGGTGTTTGTTGTTGTGCGTGCCAAACTTTGGTGTCGTTTTTTGCTGATATAAGGCAGCTCGTGATTCTGTATTTCTGCAATTTTAGGGTGAAGAATCTGTTCGTTCTATGCTGTCCTTGCAAACAATGCCTCTTCCAACGCCAACATTGTCCATTTTTGGGCATTTTTTACAACGTTCTGCCATTTTTCTGCAAATCCAAGCTTTCATGGTTGCTGATTGTGTTTTTTTCGAAACCCTAATTTTTGACCTTTTAAAAAAAATTTGATTACAAACTATTGGTGGGTTTTTCGAGAGCTCAACTGGTTGTCCGTTTTTTCTAGGTGCCTTGTTTTTTGGGCTCAATTTTCGAGCCAACGGATCCAAAAAACGACACCATATTCCTTCTGGGTTTTTCAAGCTCTCTTTTAGGTCACTCTCTGATTTTTCTAGGTCTTCCATTTTTTGCCTCAAAGAATGTGCCTTCACAAATTTTCATTGTTTTCATTGAAAAACGTGCTATGGCATCTCTGACAAACATTCTACTCGAGCATAACTCCAAATTCAATGGTCAAAATTATGGCACTTCGAAGCAGCGTATCATGGCAATTTTTGAATATCGGAACACCGATCAACTTGTAGTGGGTGTTACGAAACGTCCGACTGCTACTAGTTCTGATCAGGATACGTGAGATCTAAATAATTGGGACGCAGTGATGCTTCTCAAACTATCCGTGGCTGATGATCAGCTTTCTTAGATTCCATTTGGCAAGATAGCTGTCGAGATCTGGACACATCTCAAAGGTCTTCATGAGACTTTTGACAAAAGCAGAGATTTCTTTTTGAAGAACACTCTGTTTTCTATTGTCATGGATGAGTGAACCTCGCTCCAGGAACATCTGAATAGGCTTCAAGAAATTTGTGATTGGGTACTTGCCATTGATCACAAGATGGAGGAAGAGGATATTGTGGTTATCACTCTTCGGAGTTTACCAAAGTCCTATGAGCATTTTATCGAGACTCTCAACATCACGTCTACTAGTGTTGATTTGAAGTTCACTGATCTCTGCACCCTGCTGCTTTAGCAAGATTAGTGGAAACAACAGTTCGGTAGCAGCTCCAGTTCCACCTCCACAGAGCAAGTCTTTGCTGCGAAATCCTTTTAGAAGGATAAAGGCAAGTTTCAGTAACCATCTAAGCAGAAGTCTTCTGCTCCAGCATTAGATGGTTCCTGAAAGAAGACCATTCAATGCAACTACTACCACAAGTTTGGACACATGAAGGTTGAATGTCGAAAATGCTTAGTTGCACAGTCTAAGCAATCAGGTATGCAGCCCAAAGCGAACAATGCAGAGCACATTGAGTAGGTGGAATATGCCTTTTACGCCTTCATGGCCAAAAGACTCGATGATCATGTGAAGTCGTCTGCCTGGTACATTGATTCAGGTGCCTCTTATCATTTCACTCACTGTCGAGACTAGTTTATTGACTACTAGCCTTATTCAAACTGTTATTTTTGGTGGCGGAGAAGAGTACATGGTTGTTGACTAAGGCAACATTTAGATTCAGTCTGCTAGGAGGAATCTCATATTCCTTGATATGTACTACATTCTAGGGATGGAACTAAATCTACTCTCAGTCAGTTAGTTGCTGAGACATTCTCCACATTTGAATGTCACCTTCAGTTCACATCAGTGCACCATCACTAATCGGTTGACTCAGTCTACTATTGTAGTGGTTCTTGAGGATCATGGTCTTTTCAAACTTACTGATTCTGGTGATTTTTGGGACATAGCTATGGCTGCTCGGTGGTCTTTTGTCAACACACTTTGGCATCAGCGATATGGGCACTTAAATGTGCATTATTTCTCACAGCTTGCTCGGGATGAGCTTGTTCTTGGATTGCCAGAGATTCAGACTCAACAACTTGGAGTTTGTGATACATGCTAGGTTGGCAAGCAACATCGCACACTTTTCACCAGTGGCGATTCATGGAGAGCTTCTCAAGTACTTTAGCTTGTTCATGTCAATATCTGCGGCCCTATGGCCACTCCTATTCTTGGGTCGAGGTATTTTTTAGTTGTTTGGTGATGATTTTAGTAGAAAAATGTGGCTGTATTTCCTTAAAAAGAAATCAGATGCATTTCTTGTATTTCAAAAGTTTAAACCTTTAGTTGAAAAAGAGTCTTGGAAATCTATTATTAATCTTTGATTAGACGATGGAGGTGAATTTTGTTCTAATGTTTTCTCCAGCTTCTTGGATACACATGGCATCAAACGCCAGTTAACCACACCCCACAGGCCACAACAAAATAGTGTAGTTAAACATCAGAACATGACAATCACCGAGATGGCTCGATCCATGCTTGAACACAGACATATTTCGAAGAAGTTTTGGGCAGAAGTAGTTAACATTGCAGTTTATCTATTCAACTGGTCACCCACAGTGGTGGTCAAAGGTAAAACTCCAGAAGAGGCTTGGTTAGGTCGGAAACCCATAATCAGTCACTTGAAGGTATTTGGCTCCTTTGCTTTTGTTTGGATCCTGATGCGTCACGCACCATGTTGGATGCCAAGAGTTAGAAACTCATGCTTGCTAGATACAACAATATTCACAAAGCCTACTGCCTGATTGATGTTGAGACATCTCGTCTCATCTGCAGTCGAGGTGCAGTCTTTGATGAGCAGTGAGGACCATTCATGCCTATTTATCCTGTTCCTAATCTAGTAGACGAGCCTATGAAGGCTCATGATTTGGGAGTTCGGCTTCCATTAGGTCCACCTAATGGGAGGGCTCCATTAGCTCCTACAGCTCTAGTTATACCAGTGATACCTATACAGACACCTTCGGCTTCTCCTGCAGGATCACCTCGATTTGTAGATGCTTCACCTGAGTTTGATCCCGATTCTTCTGATGAGGACCTTGATCACTAAGCATCTCTTGATACAAATGTTGGTCATTCTCCTATCCGGCCTAAGTGGTGGGCTAAGACACTTGCTGATCTTCATGATGATGAGCTCATAGATGGGAGAACTGCTAGGAAAAAGAGAAAAACTACAGAGTGTTAACTTTGCTCTCATGGCCAACATTTATAGTGTTTTTGAACCTCAAACATATTTCAAGGCTAAAGGAAATTCCAGAATAGGAACAGGCCATGACATCTGAACACCAAAGCCTGCTGAAGAACAACACCTAGGTCCTTTTTGATCTTCAACCAAGGAAGAAACTCATTGGCTGCAAATGGGTTTATAAAATCAAATACAAATCGGATGGTACTTTGGACAAGTACAAAGCTTTTTTTGTGGCGAAGGGCTTTTCTCAGCGTTAGGACATTGATTATGAGGAGACCCTTGCTCCTACTGCAAAGATGAGCACCATCAAATTATTCCTAGCCATGGCAACACAATTTGGCTAGAAGGTCCATCAGATGGACATCAAGAGTGCTTTCTTGAATGGTGATCTCCATAAAGAGGTCTACATGACGCAACCTCCTGGTTTCAAGGTTGTTGGTAAAGACCATCAGGTTCTCAAATTGGTAAAAGTCCTCTATGGCTTGAAGTAGGCCCCTCAGGCATGGTACGTAAAAATTGATAAGTACCATCAGATGGACATCAAGAGTGCTTTTCTGAATGGTGATCTCCATGAAGAGGTCTACATGATGCAACCTCCTGGTTTCAAGGTTGCTGGTAAAGACCATCAGGTTCTCAGACTGGTAAAAGCCCTCTATGGCTTGAAGTAGGCCCCTCGGGCATGGTACATAAAAATTGATAAGTACCTCAATGGTCAAGGCTTCAAGAGGAGTTCTTCAGATCAAATTTGCACATCAAGACTATTGATAGTGACATCATCCTTCTGGTTATTTATGTGGATGATTTGATCATCACTAACAGTTCGACATCTTTGATCCAATGAATCAAAGAAAATTTATGCTGGTCTTTTGATATGATAGACCTCGGGCTTATGCATTACCTCGGGCTTATGCATTATTGCCTAGGTGTTGAAGTTTGACAACGGTCCTCTGGTATATTCATCTCTCAGTCCAAATATGCCAGGACCTTGTTAGAAAAATTTTGTATGCAGGACTGCAAGCTTGTACCTACACCTATGGAGAAAGGTCTCAGGTTATTTGCTAAGTCTGATTATACTACATATAGGCAACTAGTAGGCAACCTCATCTACCTCTCTTCTACTAGGCCTAATATCAGCTTCGTAGTCAACTATATTTCACACTTTATGAAAGCTCCTAAGGCTGATCATTGGATGGCAGCAAAGCGTGTGCTTCGTTATGTGAAGGGCACTTAAGATTATGAACTTCTGTACTCTCGAAGCTCTAATCCCAAACTCAGTGGGTTCACAGATTCAGATTGGGCAAACTCTGTTGATGATAAAAAGTCAACTTCTGGATATGTGTTCAATTTGTGATCCAGTGCAGTTCCCTGGACCAGTAAGAAGCAATAGGCAGTTTCTCTCTCCTCTACAGAGGGACTGTTAAGGCAGGATGTGAAGCTGTTTGGCTTCGTTGGATGCTTGGAGATATGCAGATGTCACCAGCAGGACCAACTACACTGTTTGTTGATAACGAAGGTGTTATCAAGTTAACACGAAATCCAATCTTCCACGAACGAACCAAACATGTGGATTTTCATTGTCATTACATACGACAGCTGGTTGAAGACGAGACTATAGATTTGCAGTATGTTCCTACCACAGATCAGACTGTAGACATTCTCACCAAGCCTCTTGGTCCTAATAAGTTTGTCAAATTCAGATGACAACTCAGTGTTTTAGATAGATTAACCATTAAGGGAGGGTATTATGATAATAGATAATTGTCTATTGTTAGTTAATGGTTATCTATTGTAAATATCTAGTTAGCTTTAGTTTTTTGCTTTTTCTGTTAGAATAGAATGTTTCTATTCTTTACGATCGTTTCCTAAGGAAACATCGTTTTGTTCTTTTGTATATAATGACCTTTCGGTTTCTGTTAATAACAAGCAAATATTTTACCATTACTTCCGTAATATGGTATCAGAGCCAATACTTCAATTTTTTTCAAAAAATTATAGTTTCTTTTGAAATTATTTGGTAAATTTTTTTGAAATTATTTGTGAGATTTTTTCACATGAACTCGGCTAGGGTTTCCGTTTATTTTTTGGAGAATTACAATCATAAAAAATTGAACTAGTATTACACTCAGCTAGGGTTTTTCAACGAAATAAATCGTCGAATTTGTCTGAAAATCTCAAATCGTGACTGTTTATATGTGCCAAACTGGTGTCTATTCTTGTGTGTGCTGAACTTTGGTGCTGTTTTTTGCTGATATAAGGGGGCTCGTGATTTTGCATTTCTGCAATGGTAGGGTGAAGAATCTGTTCGTTTTGTGTTGCCCCTGCAAAAAACGCCTCTTCCAGCACCAACATCGTCCATTTTGGGCTTTTTTTTATAGCACTGCCATTTTTCTACAAATCTGAGCTTTCATGGCTGTCGATTGCGTTTTTTTTGAAACCCTAATTTTTGACCTTGAAAAAATTTATGATTACAAATTCTTGGTGGGTTTTTAAAGAGCTCAACTGGGTTCATTTTTTTTGGGTGCCTTGTTTTTCGTGCCTCGATTTTCGATCCAAAAGATCCAGAAAACGACACCATATTCCTTTTGGGTTTTTCGAGCTCTCTTCTAGGTCACTCTGATTTTTTTGGATCTTCCATTTTTTTGCCTCGAAGAACATTTCTTCACAGATTTTCATTGAAAAACATGCCATGGCATCTCTGACAAACATTCTACTTGAGCACAACTCCAAATGCAATGGTTGAAATTATGGCACTTGGAAATAGTGGATCATTGCAATTATTGAATATTGGAACACTGATCAACTTGTTCTGGGTGTTACAAAGCGTCCAACTTCTCTTGGTCCTGATCAAGATACATGGGATCTGAATAATCGAGAGGCAGTGATGTTTCTCAAATTATCCATGGCAAATGATCAACTTTCGCAGATTCCATTCGGCAAGATAGCTGTCGAGATCTGGATAAATCTCAAAGGTCTTCATGAGACTTCTGACAAAAGCAAAGTTCTTTTTGAAAAACACTCTATTTTCTATTGTCATGGATGAGCGCACCTTGCTCCAGGCACACCTGAATCAGATTCAAAAAATTTGTGATCAGTTACTTGCCATCCGTCGTAAGATGGAGAAGAGGATATTGTGGTTATCACTCTTTGAAGTTTACCAAAGTCCTATGAGCATTTTATCGAGACTCTCAACATCACATCTTCTAGTGTTGATTTGAACTTCACTGATCTCTGCACCTCGCTGCTTCAGCAAGATCGGTGGAAACATCAGTTCGGTAGCAGCTCCAATTCCACCTCCACAGGAAAAGCCTTTGCTTCGAAATCCTTTTAGAAGGATAAAGGCAAGTTTCAATAGCCATCTCAGTAGAATTCTTCTGCTCCAACATCAGATGGTTCTGGAAAGAAGAACATTCAATGCAACTACTGCCACAAGTTTGGACACATGAAGGTTGAATGTCGGAAATGCTTACTTGCACAATCTAAGCAATTAAGTCCGCAGCCCAAAGCGAACAGTGCAGAGCACATTGAGTAGGCGAAATTTGCCTTTTACGCCTTCAAGGCTAAAATACCTGTTGATCATGTGAAGTCATCTGCCTGGTACATTGATTCAGGTGCCTCTCGTCATTTCACTCACCACACAGACTGGTTCATTGACTACCAGCCTTATTCAGACTCTGTTATTTTTGGTTGTGGAGAAGAGTGCACGATAGTCGACAAAGGCAACATTCAGATTCAGTCTGCTGGGAGGAATCTCATATTCCTTGATGTGTACTACGTTCCAGGGATGGAACTAAATCTACTCTCACTCAGTCAGTTGTTGAGACATTCTCCACACTTGGCAGTCACCTTTAGTTCACATCAGTGCACCATCACTGATCAGGCGACTAAGTCTACTATTGCAGTGGGTCTTGAGGATCATGGTCTTTTTAGACTCATTGATTATGGTGATTTTCAAGACTTAGCTATGGCTGCTCAATGGTCTTTTGTCAGCACACTTTGGCATCAATGATATGGGCACTTAAATGTGCATTATCTCTCACAGCTTGCTCGGGATGAGCTTGTTTTTGGATTGCCAGAGATTCAAACTCAATAGCTTGGAGTTTGTGATGCATGCCAGATTGGGAAGCATCATCGCACACCTTTCACCAGTGGCGATTCATGGCGAGCTTCTTAGGTACTTAAGCTTGTTCATGCCAATATCCATGGCCCTATGGCCACTCCTTCTGTTCCTGGGTCCAGGTATTTTTTTGTTGTCTATTGATGATTTCAGTAGAAAAATGTGGGTTGTATTTCCTTATAAAGAAATCAGATACTTTTCGTATATTTCAGAAGTTTAAACCTTTAGTTGAAAAAGAGTCTGGGAAATCTATTATTACTCTTAGATCAGACAATGGGGGGGAATTTTGTTCTAATCTTTTCTCTAGTTTCTTCGATACACATGGCATCAAACATCAGTTAACCACACCCTACACACCACAACAGAACAATGTAGTTGAACATCGAAACAGGACAATCACTGAGATGGATTGATCCATGCTCGAACACAGACATGTTCTGAAGAAGTTTTGGGCCGAAGCAATTAACACTGCAGTTTATCTATTGAACCGATCACCCACAGTGGCGGTCAAAGGTAAAACTTAGGAAGAGGCTTGGTCAGGTCAGAAGCCCAGAGTCAGTCATCTGAAGGTTTTTGGCTTCCTTGCTTTTGTTTGGATCTTTGATGTGTCACTCACCAAGTTGGATGCCAAGAGTCAGAAACTCATGCTTGTTGGATACAACAGTCTTCACAAAGCCTATTGCCTGATTGATGTTTAGACATCTTGTCCCATTTACAGTCGAGATGTAGTCTTTGATGAGTAGCAAGGACCATTCATGCCTGTTTCTCCTGTTCCCGATCCAACAGACCAGTCTATAATGGCTCATGATTTGGGAGTTCGGCTTCCATTAGGTCCATCTGATGGGAGGGCTCTAGTAGCTCCTGCAGCTCCAATTATTCTAGTGATCCCTGTACAGTCACCTCCGGCTTCTCCTGCAGGATCACCTCAATTTGTAGATGCTTCACCTAAGTTTGATCGAGATTCTTTTGATGAGGAACCTGCTGATCACGCATCTCTTGATACTAATGTTGATCGTTCTCCTCTCCAGCCTAAGTGGTGGGCTAAGACACTTGCTGATCTTTGTGACAATGAGCTCATTGATGGGAGAATTGCTTGGAAAAAGAGATAATCTACAGAGTTTGTTAACTTTTCTCGCATGGCCAACATTCACAGTGTGTTTGAACCTCAAACATATTCCAAGGCTAAAGGAATTCGCAAGTGGGAACAAGCCATGCAATCTGAACACCAGAGCCTGCTGAAGAACAACACCTGGGTCCTTTTTGATCTTCCACTAGGGAAGAAACCCATTGGCTGCAAATGGGTTTACAAAATCAAATACAAATTGGATGGTACTTTGGACAAGTACAAAGCTCATTAGTGGCGAAAGGCTTTTCTTAGCGTCAAGGCATTGATTATGAGGAGATCTTTGCTCCTACTACAAAGATAAGCACCATCAAATTAGTCTTAGCCATGGCAACACAATTTGGTTGGAAGGTCCATTAGATGGACATCAAGAGTGCTTTCCTCAATGGTGATCTCCATGAAGAGGTCTACATGACGTAGCCTCCTAGTTTCAAGGTTGCTGGTAAAGACCATCAGGTTCTCCGATTGGTAAAATTTCTCTATGGCTTGAAGCAGGCCCCTCGGTCATGGTACATAAAAATTGTTAAGTATCTCAGTGATCAAGGCTTCAAGAGGAGTTCTCCAAACTCAAATTTGTACATCAAGACTACTCATAGTGACATCATCCTTTTGGTTATTTATGTGGATGATTTGATCATCACCGACAGTTCGACATCTTTGATTTAAGGAATCAAACAGAATTTATGCCAGTCTTTTGATATAATTGACCTTGGGCTCATGCATTATTGCTTAGGTGTTAAAAGTTTGGTAACAGTCTTCTGGTATTCATCTCCTAGTCCAAATATGCCAGGGCCTTGTTAGACAAATTCCGTATGCAGGATTGCAAGCCTACATCTACACCATGAGAGAAATGTCTCAAGTTATCTGTAAAGTCTGATTCTCCTTTCGTTGATGATACTACATACAGGCAACTAGTAGGAAGCCTCATCTACCTCTCTACTACTAGGCCTGATATCAGCTTTGTAGTCGGCTATATTTCACACTTTATGATAGCTTCTAAGGCTGATCATTGGATTGCAACAAAGCGTGTTCTTCATTATATGAAGGGCACTTCAGATTATGGACTTCTGTACTCTTGAAGTTCTAATCGCAAACTCAGTGGGTTCACAGATTCAGATTGGGCAGGCTCTGTTGATGATAAAAAGTCAACTTCTGGACATGTGTTCAGTTTGGGATCAGGTGTAGTCACATGGACCAGTAAGAAGTGGCAAGCAGTTTCTCTCTCCTCTACAGAGGCCAAATACAGAGGGACTGTTAAGGCAGGATGTGAAGCTGTTTGGCTTAATTGGATGCTTGGGGATATGCAGATGTCACCAGTAGGACCGACTACTCTATTTGTTGATAACAAAGGCGTTATCAAGTTAGCACGAAATCCAGTCTTCCATGAACGAACCAAGCATGTGGATGTTCACTGTCATTACATATGACAACATGTGGATGTTCCCATGTTTCATCGTTCTTGGGTGGATTTGACCTCTACTTCCCCATGCTGTCATGGAATTCAAATTCAATGTAGGGTGGCAATCTAGTGCATGTTAGGATTAAGAATCCCAAGGGGAAGGTGGATTCCACCTTCCTCTTAGGATTATTATCCCATTGCCTATCACAATTGCCCAATTTGGACTTCAAAACTCAATCATTTCATGCATAATTGATCTACCTATGTCTTGGGTTGATATCATCGTTCTTGTCTTGATTCATCATCCTTTCCTTGGTATTTATCTTTTTCAACTTAGTATCAACTCGCCCCAACTTACATTCTTCCAATTCACACTAACATTTTAGTCTGATTTTGAAGGTGATTTTAACACTTGGTTTGATATGCACTATGCATTTGGTGTTTGGAATCCAATTTCCTTGATGTCTCATTTCTAAAATGTGCATTTTTCCTTCAAACCTTAATATGATTTTCATCCCTCTCCTAAGGATTTGTTTGCCATGCTCCATACAAAGTTGAGATCCTGCCTTTTAAAAGCCTTCATACCTAGGTGGAGTGTAAGGGAGAGCTAGGATTGTGACTCAAGAAAGAGGGTGGAATTTTGGGGGAATTGGAATAATGAATTCGAAAGGGAGGGCATTCTGCCCGTTCCCTGGGAATTTCCTTTGGCACCTCTTTGTCTGAACTTGGCCATTCTTATCCCCTTTTCAAACCTTCTCCAAGCTTGGGGTTATTACTCGAACCTAGGCTTGGGAAGTAGTTTTGTCTCCATTTTCACTTGGCTTAATCTCTGATTCAAATGTTTCTGTCCATACTTGTATATCCCTTTCCCACTCTCATGCCTTGTCCGCAATCCAGAGACCTTATGTCTACTCCCCTGACGAAGACTTTGCTTTCTAGCTCAAAGACTCAACTGACTTCATGATCTCTGACCTTATCAAACTTCTCTCCTTGACAAAAAGGACTGCCAAACTCAACTCTAAACCTAAGACCGCTACTCCTGCTAAAGCAAAAAGAGGGCCCCCCCCAATTTGCAATGGGGCAATGCTGTGAAAACTTCACAACAGTTATCTGTGTTTTAGATTTGCAAAGTTTGTCATTCTTGTAACTGGTACATTGTTATGCTTCACTTTAAATCCTTAATTCCCTTAATTCTTTCTGTTTCTTCTATTTGTGAATGTAGTATGCCTAGCATTAAGATAGATAAGAGACAACCTTCTCTAGAGATCACAAGTAGTAAAGCTAACCTCAGCCCCTTGTGGCATGACTTATTTTTACATATGGCTTTTGTTATTCTTTTCAATCATAACCTAAGTCACAAGGTTCGTCAAATTTCATCCGTAAGATTTGAATTTTAGCAAATTTTTACCCTTTTTGAATTTCATCCGAATTTTACGATATTTAATATAAAATAGTTATTAAATATAATAGTATTTTATTTTAAATTGATATTTGTGTCATTTAGTTAAATTATTTAGCAATGTTAAACTTTTTTGACAATTTTGTGGATATATTACTAATATTTAAAAATACATATATACATAACTTAAATTTAATGTCGATTTTTTTTTTCCGAATTTTTACCCTTTTTGATTTTCATTCGAATATTATGATCAATGAACTTGAATTCGAATTTGAACCTTGTGACTTAGATCATAACCAAGGTTCATGTTTTACACAGGATTGTAAAATCTTGTTGATTTAGTTTTGAAATGACCATGTAATTGGATTTTTTTCCCCATTTTTTGATATTGTATGTTTTGGAATTTTGTCAGCTTGAATGCCTTTTTAAAGACCAGCAAATATAGGATGATTAAATATAATCCAATGAATTACAGATTGCCTTATTGTGATAGGACTTGATCTGGATTATGCACCCCCGACGTACATCACATAATATTTTTAATAATGGTATTTTGTTTAGATTTGGCCGGATGATTTCTCATAATTTTTATTTTATAATTTTCACCCTCGTTCACTTTAAGCGACCTACCATTTTTGTGCATGGGAATGGACCATTTATCATAGATCAACATTTTCTTTGGCCAGGTGTTTTCTTTATTTGTTGTTTGGGATTATATAACTTTTTTAGTAGGGAAGCATGCCAGACGGGTGGGTCCACTTTGTCAGTAGCACACAGCTTGTTTGGCACATTTAATGACAAAATATTTTGCAAGCTAGAGATTTTAATTGCAAGTTTTATTCTGTATTTTTAGTTTTACTTATATTTATATTTTTTTACCATTTAAAATTTTTTAATTTTGGGGTCTTGTGTACTCTCTGAGGATATTTGTGGTTCTAGTTTTTGCTAGATAAATGTACAAATCTTGTTTGTCTATAAGAGGGAAAACATCTCAAGATGGCTTTTGAACGACCACATTGCAGATAATGCTGAATTTTCTGAAGGAGTTTGAAGCCAAGCTTTGCATTAAGATATCATGCTCTCAAGAGTTTGAGCCAATGGGCACTGCAGGACCTCTGGCCCTTGCCAGAGACAAGTTGATAGATGAGTCTGGCGAACCCTTCTTTGTACTGAACAGTGATGTCATCTGTGAATTTCCACTGCAGCAGATGGTTGAATTTCACAGGAACCATGGAGGGGAGGCCACAATTATGGTCACCAAGGTATTTCATACAAATAATGGATAATATTATCAAGTATTTTAGGAAGTATTGATAATTAATCTTCATGCTTTGTTTGTAAGATGCAAGTGAATCTCATGTAATTGTGTGGCATGTATTCTGGATGCTTTTTTTTAAAACTACTTTGGATGCTCGTCAAGCACTATGTAGGAGGTTTTATTATGTTTCTGGCACAATTATGGATACCAGTTCTTGTTTGTGATTCTATCTGACATAGTGATGAAAAGGGTCTATGTGAGTAAGAGGTTTTTGCATTAAAAGTCTGACATGATGGATAATGTGTTTTTCTCTGTCCTAGGTTGACGAGCCTTCAAAGTATGGTGTTGTTTTGCTAGATGAAGAAACTGGTCAAGTAGAGAGATTTGTGGAGAAGCCCAAGATCTTTGTTGGAAATAAAATTAATGCTGGGATTTACCTTCTAAATCCCACTGTACTGGATAGGATTGAGCTGAAACCGACTTCTATTGAAAAAGAAGTATTCCCTAGTATTGCAAGTGATGGCCAGCTTTATGCCATGGTTTTGCCTGGTTTCTGGATGGATATAGGGCAACCCAAGGATTATGTTACAGGTCTGACACTTTACTTGGAATCTCTCAGAAGAAAATTTCGTGACCAATTGTCACATGGTGTTCACATTATTGGAAATGTTCTTATAGATGAGAGTGCTCAGGTTGGTGAAGGATGTTTGATTGGGCCAGACGTTGCAATTGGACCAGGTTGTGTGA
The DNA here is from genome assembly GCA_028749045.1 of Cupressus sempervirens. Classification (NCBI taxonomy): domain Eukaryota; kingdom Viridiplantae; phylum Streptophyta; class Pinopsida; order Cupressales; family Cupressaceae; genus Cupressus; species Cupressus sempervirens. Next base: position 453,407,148 of record CM053783.1, read on the forward strand.
TTGAGGCAGGAGTGAGGTTGTCTCATTGCACAATAATGAGGGCGGTTAGAATAAAAAAACATGCATGTGTCTCACACAGCATCATTGGGTGGCATTCAACCGTTGGGAAATGGGCTAGAGTGGAAAACATGACTGTGTTAGGGGAAGATGTGCATATTTCTGATGAAGTGTATAGCAATGGAGGTGTAGTGCTTCCCCACAAGGAAATCAAATCTAACATCCTTAAGCCAGAAATTGTCATGTGAAACATCTGAGGAAATGTCAACAATACATAATTCTGAGGAGATTCCTATTATATTGTTAAAAGTTTAAAAGTATAGTGGCAACTGTCTTTCTTCTTTGTATTTTATGATCTGTCATTTATTTTGTTCGTCGCTGTCACAAGAAGTCCTGCGAATAAGGACTGGCAAGTTTTTATCTCAATAAAAGTTACTCTGTCAATTGCCTTAACAAATTTTTGGTTTAACGCGGTGATTGAATATTTGCTTGAATTTTGTAATCCATTTTTTCCTTCTCAATTTTTTCAGGCTACCTGACATTGAATTCCGAAAGAGAAATTGTGGAAGATGGTATGCTATAAAATTGTATGATCCATGAAATAACTATGGTCAAGATTTGATTGAAACAATTGGACTCGGGATGAAATAGTTGCTTCAAATTTGTCATCCTTTTATTCTTCTTTGTTTTCTTCCAGAAGGCTGGTTGACGTTGAATTCTGAAAGGGAATTTGTGGAAAACGGTATGCTATAAAATTGTATGATACATGAAACTATGGTCAGGATTTGTTTTAAACAATTTGGTATATTAATTTTTTCAATAAGGCATATTTTTACTGCATGGCTTTTTGAATTTTGATTAGGATTCCTTTGGGGCTTCTCTATATATTTTTACATGGCATTTTGGATTTTGATTAGGACCCCTTTGGGTTTTTTCTGTTTATTTTTACGGCATGACAGTTTGGATTTTGAATAGGATCCCTTTGTAGTGTGACGGTAACTTTCATAATTATAAGCTGCTGGAAGATGACCTAGGTTTATCTACTTTATTAGCTCTGTAGTAGATTATTTTTTATGTTTATTGGTCATTAGTGTGTTGTGTTTGTGTGTCTTTAAGCAATGGTCTTGTAAGGGTCAGCACCCTAGTTTTGCTGCTAATTAGTGTATACAAACTTTGGAGGAGACATTTAAAGAAAGGATAATAGCACAAGGGCATTATGAGATGCGTTCAGCTTTCAAAGGATCTTAAAACTATTTTAAAATGAGCTATTGGCCATGTGTATATATACTCTTTATTTATAGTTTTTGCATGTATACACAATGTTATCAAACCTATAATGTTGAATAATGAAATGATATTAGACTATCAAGTAATTTTCTAAAAAGAACAAAGAAAAATGCAATGTACATGGAGTTTTTAGTTCCTGCTGTTAAGGTAGAAGACTATTGTTTTCGAGTACTCCTTTAGAATTAGTTTCCTCCTTGGGAGTCGCACAAGATAGAAAAATCATGCCCTAAACTATAGTGCTGAAGGAATTTCAGAATTAAATGCACACGAAAAATATAAATTATTTTTTTCCCATTGGGGACTCCATTTTTTCCGGTTGGTATTTTCTATTTTTTGTCTCAGAAATTTGAGAAAAGATAAAACTGTAAAAATGATAGCATGCCAGTTTTAAGAGGAATAGAGTGTATTTTGAAGGTTGGACATTTGGCACTTTCCACACATTTAAAGTTGCCCATGTGTGCTTCCACATTGAGCACGTAGTGGCATAAAATAATATACATTCCTAATCTATACTTCCACATTGTGTATTATCTGACCATTTTAATTTCCATCCATTATATTCCATTTTTAATCAGAAACACTATGTGACCGAGTACATTTCTCATGGAAGATAATTGTCTGGTGCAAAAATTGATCCCAAATGTAGAGATCTAATTCAGTTATAAATTTGTCCTTCGGTTTACATTTGGCTTTATGGGATGTACTGTTTTTGAATCAAATGTCTTTGTTTTAGCTTAGAATAAAATAAAATAAAGCTTTTCTTTGTTCAAATCATAGTTCCGAGAATCACGGTGATTCATGCGATTCACGAGATTTGGCAGTTCAAATCAAGCCAAACAATTTTTTGTGAATCGGTGAATCGAATCAGTGATAAAGGGTTTATGAAATAAGTGACTCACTAAATTTCAAGGGTTTCTTAAATTTGCCAATTCATCCGATTCAATTCCGATTCATGGCCGATTCACGATTCGATTGGGCCTTGTCGATTTCGATTCTTGTTACTTTGGTTCAAATGCTTATGGTTTAGATTAGTATATACACATTTTCATTTGATATAGAACCATTCTTCCCTACTTTGTAATTTGTCGTTTTCAAATGCTATCTTAGATGTTCACAGTTTACTGTTGGCAGGGTATTTGAAAAATTGATTGAAGACTAGAGAAATAAGAGAATGGCCCTCAAGTTGGTTGCAAAGGTGCAAAGTATACTCCATTTTCCTTTTAGCTTTCAAATCTGAATATCAGATTTGTTCTTTAATGTTATCTGATGAATGAATCTTTTCAATAAGATTTAGAAATGTAATTTGATGAATAAATATTTTCATTGCTGTACTGGTAGATTTTTGTTGCTATAGTCATGAAACAAAAAGATATCGCTTAGACTAGGCAAGTAAACCTTGAATTTTTTTACATCGTGTTGGTTAGCATGGGGTCTCATAATGTTGAAGAAAAATGATTTTATGGGTTGCTTTCCAGGTAACATGTCTTTTCATTTTTCCTAATTGGTAAGAACTAGCCTTTCACTTATTTGAAATGGATTTATACAAATGTTGTCATTGAGACAAAATCGTAGCATATTGTATTTCTTGTTTTCCTGCAGAGTAAGAATTTCCTTTTCAACATCTGAAATAGGATTACAACTTTTTAATTTAGGTGGATAAATGTTTTTCTCACAATAACAAACAAGAGATTTGATGATTATCATTCTCTTGAATCACTTTTCATGACAATATTTTGTGCTTCTTGTTTAGATTTTTCCCCTTCTCTTCGGACACCTTTGCGTGCTCCTGCTGGTTTCTGTCCTTCTTTGCTGTAATCTTTCAGTCCCATAGACCTCTTTCTGGTCTTCTGTTGGACATTAATATTATTATCTTATCTTATCTTATCTTATCCTTCTATTGTAAATTAAAATTAAGTTGTGTCTTGCCACAGGTGTTTCAACATCATGCTCTGGTTTAAATTCAAGATATTCCATAAATGTTTCCACATGAAGTCATGAGTAAGGGGTAATCAAAGAGACTAAATGAGGACAATATCTACTGGAAGTATTGAATTTTGACTGCTAAATATCTAATTGGATGTTATATTTATTAACGGTTTTTCGTCAACACTCATATGAACACGATCATTCTTGGCTGATTGATAGGTACACATGAACATGGAGGTTTTTTAGTGGTGCATAAGAATATACTTTGGATGAGACATTGTAGAACAAGAAAACAACACAAGGGCATAGTGAGATACACATCTTAAGTTGCCATAATTACCTTGGGTTTTAGAGGATGTTAAAACATATTCAAACTAAGATGTTGACTATGTTATGCAATAAATTGTGGCTTTTGTATTTGGAAATGATATTGATCAAAGTTGTAAAGTTGAAAAGTAAATGAGTTCGAAATATCAAAAATTCAGAAGAAGAGAACAAATTAAACACACAAGATTATTATTATTAAATAATTTAAATTTAATTTAGCAAATTTAAACTAGATATACACATTTTCTCCAAAAAAAATTCATTTTCAAATAAAATGTAACAATTAAATTTTCTAGAAGGGTAACTTTTATTTGGTTATAATATTTCTCAAGTCAGCTTCTATTGTTGCCCTTATGGGTATTCTTGCTAATATTGAAAGTTTGAGTTCAAAGACCTCTTTGCTTGTTAGGACGATTACTTCTCCCTCTACATGGCCTGAAGGTGGTTCAGGTGATCTTCCTTTTGCTATGTCTACAAAAGATGTTCTTCTTGCTGATGTTTTTTATTGTTGCGATGGAATTGCATGCTCCCTCTACCTCATCTTTTCCACATGTAGTTGTAGGGGATTTGAGGCTTGTTATTCCTATTACTGGTGGAAGTGTTTATGTTGGAGTAGTGCTCACTGGGCACTCTTCTCAGAGACATGGTACTAAGTTTGCAATGGCAGTATTTGTGGGGGATCCCTCCTAGAGCATCTATTGTTTGTGGATGGAGTTTTGCTCGTGTTTCCAAATCTATTATTGTTATTCCTATGGGGTCCCCTCCTAGAGTATCTATTGTTGGTGGATGGAGTTTTGCTCGTGTTTCCAAATCTATTATTGTTATTCCTTCAAAGTAGGTCTCGACCTCTTACTTATGCCAAGACATCCCTTGTGGTGGTCTGTGATCTAGATGTGGTGAATAATGTGAATTTCTTCCAATTATGTGGGTTGGCATGTAAATTTGCCAGTTTTTGGCCTTCACTTCTAGATTTGCATTGTTGGGTGTTAGATTCTTGGAAATTCTGTAGTCTATGGTAACATACAATTTTTTTTTTTTTTTTTTTGTGTAAAGTGGGTTTCTTCTTATAAGATCAAGATCATGATAAGGACTTGAGCAAGGTGTGATGTTAGGGGAATCACTTTCTCTTGGTTGAAACCTAGACAATCTCTTTTGATACTCTTATTGAATTGCTCAATGCACATTTACTGTGGGTTCATCTCTCCAATCTTCCTCTTCATTTTTGGGGGGGATTTTTACTTTGAGGCCATTGGAAACTCTATTAGAAGTTTCTTAAAGGTGGATAAGGCTATGACATTTATGGACCTCTCTACCTTCACTCGCATGTTGGTGACGTTGACACCTCCACACCTCTTCTAAGGGATGTGGTTCTCATGGATGGGGACAAATCATGGACTCAATTAGTGCATTATGATGGCCTCCCTTTTCAATGTTAGTGGTGGTTCTCTACTAGTCATCTGGCTACAAATTGTTCTCTCTTTTTTCATAAAGGTGTTGCAATTTTGTGGAAGGGTACAAATGTGGTCATTTGACAATCCTAGCCTTTGATTACTCCCTCGATGACTTTTCACAGGTTGATGATGACTCCCCCAGGGTGATGCTCCCATTGTTTTAGCATCCTCAGACCTAGTGGACTTGACTCCACCACGTGTTGCTAGTATGGTCCCCTTTGGTCACATGGACCTTCCCTTGACGTCTTCTTATGAATCATTCTAGCCTTTGGCTGATAAGGTACACAATTGCCAACACTTTGTTCCTAGTGTTGATTGTCTTGCAAAGATAATTCCACCCCCTCCACCTAGTGGTGGGGGCCTTACTAAAAGTGAACAGTTATCCATTGACAAAGGAAAAGTTGCCCTATTGTCTCCCATCTCCTCCCCACTTGGGTGAGTTATCTTCCCACTCTTGATGTAGGCTACTAGTTGTGCTACTAGAGTGTTGTTAATGGTATGTTCTAGACTTTGTTGTAAATAGTCATTTTGGTTTTAGTATTTAATGGGCTAGGGTTGTTATAAGGGACATCAACGTTGTTTTGTTGCTTTTAATAAGTCGATAGGCTTATATGTGAGAGCTAGGCTTATATGTGGGAGCTTTGTTCCCAGGTTTTACAATTCCCCACTAGAAAATTGTCAACCGTACTCAGATTTTATATTTTTTGACAATAAATATTTCCTTTAGAAATTTCTATTTTGTACTCCAAAGAACAATCGCTTTTATTTCTAATTTAATCTCTAATTTCTATTTTCTATTATATTCTTCATTTAATAGATTTTGTTTAACATTTATTTATAAAAATAAACTTTTCAGTCAAAGTGGAACAATGGAATTTGTTGTGTGAAGGGATTGACTGATATATTTTCTATGATGTGGTTGAGTGTTTCCTAATCTTTCTTGTGCACTCTATCGATTGTCCTTGTGTATTCTCAAACACTTGGGATTTATAGGTGCATTAATGTTCACAAATTCTCATAGCTCCATTTATTAGTTTAACTATGCAATTTTTCTTGAGTTTTTAATAGATTTTTAAATTTTTAGTGTGTCAAGTTCTTTGGATCAGTTAATCATTTTCTTTACAACATTTAAAAAAAATATAGGACAAACAAATAATGAATTATCATTGCTAGAAAGAAAGAAAATAAAGCCTAAGGTCTGTATATTATTGTTCATTTTGAATCAGGCAAGAAAAGTTTTTATGTTAATTGTTTAAATCTAGACAACTATGTTTCCAAACTCTATCCTACATGGATACCATCATTTGATTCATGGACAATTACATTCTATGTGGATGGTAAACTACCCTAGTGACACCAAAGTATTAACTAGGCTCTGATACTATGTTAAATTTTTTGAGGATCTACTGCAAATGTACTAAGCACTACCATGATGTCTAATATGTGTTTTCCAAATAGCAACAATCTTATATATATATATATATATATATATATATATATATATATATATATATATAATGAGAATGTTCAAAGGGTTTAACTTGGTTGAAGCAATGATTTCTCATTGTGGACGCCTTGGTTCAAATCCCAAGAGGGACACCTTTGTAAAATTCTAAGTTGTGACGCTTGATCTTCTATTGGTTGTGTTGGGACTCAAAATCGAAGCCTTGATTTTGAGTACCATTCTAAAAAATTGAGCCTTATAAGTACTTTTTAATGCATGTGTACCCGTCTATCCTTTTGAGGCCTATGAGGTGTTTTATGTTTCTAACACCTTGCATTTAGTATATGCATTCATCCCATGATGATAAATTGTCATTATGAGTCATCCCGTGAAGTTTCATTTTGAGCAATGTTCAGATCTGCATTTTTGTTCGAGTGTCAAACAACGACAGGAAACCTAATTTGCAATTTAATATCTTGCACCCGGTAAAGTTTCACAACTTGCTGCTTTGGGAGTGTTTAGTAGACATATCAAAGAACCTATGTTTCAGATTTCAAGTCGTCTCAATATGTTTTGACTAGGTTTTGAATCCCTCAAAGTTGCTTGTTTACTGTTGTCACGCTGATGCATATTTCTCAGAATTTCAAGAAGCCCTGTTTGACTAGTTATAACTTTGACCCCATTGACTGAAATGAGAAAATTCTTATTGCATTGCATTCTAGGGACCAAACACTTGCTATGTTTTAGATTTGAGCTTATGATGAATCTGTTTAATTACTTTTCAAATGCGATTCAATCTGCAATTTCTAAAGTTTTATTGGTAATCTAAAAGTGCAAATTAGTCAGTAGCCTTGTTTGAGATGTCATAACTTTGAATCTGTAATAGATGAGACCAAATTGATTGTGCCATTGTGTTCTACTTTGAAAATATTTTATGTGTGTCAATTTTCAAATCTTGATAAATTTGTTTGCAGACTTTCCCAAGTCCTTTCCATTTTTAAAAATCATAGTTCTGCTAATGTTCCCAATCCTGCAAATCCAAGTACCTTACTTTGAATGCTCACCAATTGTGCTTAGTTATTTATCATGAGCCTAAATCACAAATTCATACTCTTCTAATGACAGTGAACTAATGCCCCAATTTTCATACCTCCAAGTGCCTGTTTAACCTGTTTTCAAAGCCAAGACCAAACACATTTTATTATTTTCTGACATGTTTCTTTGTAGGCAGTTCAGAGAAAGCAACTTTGACGATTAATATCTTTTGACCTGAAGTCGTCATGAGACAAAATCTAACAGGGTACAAGAATGCAACACAAAAAATCAACATGTTAGTTTTCAGAGCCCAGTTATTTGTTTCGGTCAATTTTTAAGGCCAGTCAAAGGACCCCTTGGTACAAAATTGGCAGATTATAGGAAAGTTTAAAAATGAGCTTTGCAGGTTGAATTAATGATGCAAATTGATTTCAGTCAGTAAGGTAAGTTCATTGGAACAGTTTGAGATATCAGGGGTTTCAGTTTGAATTTTTTTTTTTTTAGGTAGACCCACTTTGGATGGGTCTGCCGATTCCATCAGGCAGACTAGAGTTCGGAGGGTGGAAATAAAAGATAGAATTGAACATACCAAAGAGGTTTTAAGGGTGGAGATATGGATAAGTTTTAAGGATAACTTCAGATACCCCAAGTATACCTCCAACAAGAGTAGATCCCGAACAACTTAAGTGTTTGCTTCCTCTTAAACAATCTGCTTGTAAGGGGAGATGAGTCAAAGCTAATATAGATTGTCCCACGTGTAGATACTTGGATCTGGAAAGCAATTTGATAGCGAAGCTCTAAAGGACCTCTCTCTAAGGCAAACATAGCACAGGGTGCTTGGGCCAAATCTTAACAAAACTTGTAGCTTGAGCATTTGGGTTATGTGAAGACCTTCGTAAGACACCAGTGAAGCACTATATCAATGGATGGCTTCTATATCTGCGTTAAAGCACCGTTCCAGTATGCGTTTAATTAGTTTTCATGTAAAACTTCCTTCATCCGATATGTATACACAATAACACTCTCAACTGTAGTAATTGATGGAAGGTCTCCATTAACTGTTTGCCTCATTACACTATCATTTGCACCATCTGAGAGTTGCCAAGAAGCAGTTATTAGTTGCGTCAAACAAGAATATTAATACTTAGACTCAGTATCTTTTCTTCAAAGCACTAGAGTTTTAATTGTTCTTCATTGTCAATTTCTGCACATTGATCTTCACCTCCTTGTCTCATGTATTTGTTAGAAATATATTATCATCTGATATGCTATCATACTCACAATATTTGTCCTTTTGGATCTTCGTGTGTCTTCATCTTCGTCTCTCCCAACTGTCTTCTTTCTCTAATATCATATTATTGGTGGCTACTACTTCTGATGATCGAAAAGATAGTTTTAGAGAATGTGAGGGAGAAGGAGAAATCCAGAAGTGAAGAATAAAGAGGATCATCTTCTTCTTCCTATCGAGATTGCTTATAAAGGTGGAGACCTGAGAAAATTTTAATTGCCAATTTGAAGATGATTTCCCTTTGTGCGTGCATGGGCAAGAAAGATCCCACATGTAATTTAAAGGTGGCATGTGAATATAGTTGCTGTGATTTTCTAGACCAACAGACATACCACCCAGCGTTTTGAAGGAGTAACATATTTCAAGTTCACTCCTATGGAATGTCACCATTGAATCGTGCCCAGTTCACGTATACAAGACGCAGTGGATTTCTCGCCCTTGGTCCGCGTTGGAGCTTTGAGGGGAGTGATTGAGGTAGTTGCAGATGATCTCAATCCAAAGATGGCGTCTTAGAGATTTGCACTGAGTAGAGACATCAAAGTCTGTAGAAACATTAGACTGAGTTAAGCATAGGATCCAATGCACGCAGGTGATTATTGGGTGAAAGGAGCATCCCATCAAGATGCATGTGCCTAGACTAGTGTAGGTAGGACGCCTAATCATGAAGAAGGATGCTGGAAAGAATTGGTCCAACTAGCAATATTAGTGGGGAATGAGATAATTTACAATCACTGCCAGTAGTCGCAGAGGCAGAGGCTTCATCAATATCATCATCAGTTGAGAGAAGGGGATTTTGCATGAAGGATAACTCAGGGACTTATTCCCACATTCACAAAGTGGGGGATATTTTCTGTGTTTAAGGACCAAATCTCACTAAGTGTCTTAAAGACTTGTGGTCTTTTGGAAGCCACAAAATCATGCGCCGACCTAAGCCAGTTGGAGGGTATATGGAGTTAAATTTTGAACAACGTGCATGATGATGTGGCACTGATTACTGGACCAGTTGGTTTTACTGGACCAATTCGACCAACTAGAAGTGGACATGTGGCACCTAGGTGGAGCAGTAGCAGCATGGCATGTGATGCAAAAATCAAGGAGCAGTGATGTGGCAATTTCAAAATCAACGTATAGGATGTTGACACGTGTTGTAATCAACGTTTGCGCTTCCCCACAAAATGAAGATGCAAGGTCGTTAACGAATGCGGGGAAGCATCATGCTAACATGTGGCAATTGACAGTTATGTGGTAGAGAATAGGAGCACTTCACCAAATTGTGCCATGTGGTAAATTTGACCCTGCATTGTGCTGACATGTGGCAATCGACAGTGACCAAATTGTGCCATGTGGTAGATCTAACCCTGCATTGTGCTGACATGTGGCAATCGATAGTGACGTGGCAGAGAATAGGAACACTTCACCAAATTGCGCCATGTGGTAGATCTAATGGCTGACACTTCCTCGCAATATGAAGATGCAAGGAAGTTAACAAATGTGGGGAAGCCACAAGGTGCCATGAGGCAATGACGTGGCATTGAGCAGGAGCAACCAATCAGGCGACGCCATGTGGTAGTGATGTGGCGGGTGCCTAGCAAGCTAACATGTGCCATTGACAGTTATGTGGTAGAGAACAGGAGCACTTCACCAAATTGTGCCATGTGGTAAATTTGACCCCGCATTGTGCTGACATGTGGCAATCGACAGTGACCAAATTGTGCCATGTGGTAGATCTAACCCTGCATTGTGCTGACATGTGGCAATCGATAGTGACGTGGCAGAGAATAGGAACACTTCACCAAATTGCGCCATGTGGTAGATCTAATGGCTGACACTTCCTCGCAATATGAAGATGCAAGGAAGTTAACAAATGTGGGGAAGCCACAAGGTGCCATGAGGCAATGACGTGGCATTGAGCAGGAGCAACCAATCAGGCGATGCCATGTGGTAGTGATGTGGCGGGTGCCTAGCAAGCGATGATGTGCCAAGATGACTATGCTTGGAGGTCCAATAGGAGGTTTCCACATGGTAGTGTGTCAGGTGCCAAGTAGCAATTTAGAGACCCAATCAGAGGATTTAGAGACCCAATCAGAGGGTGCCACATGGCATCTAGGTGGTGGTGATAGAGCATAGGGCAAACCAATCACGTGCTGACACGTGCCACAGGTAGTCAAAGTAGTTTGACCTGAATTCAAAGATGAGAGAAAAATATAAAGTGCATAAGTTTTAATTTTTAAAATATTTTCCTCTAGAAGTACATGCAAGGTCTTTTATATAAACATAGGGTTATAACATAAAGTTTTAATCTTAGGGGAAAGATAAATTTTAGTAAAAGGCAGCCTTGAGAATCATGCCAGGAACTTGATCTTCAAATGGACATTCTAGGCATTTCTGCTAAGCAAACATATGACTATCATATATCAATGGAAAGGTCTCGAAATGAGATTTCCATATTTTCTATTTATTTTTGCATAGGAAGTAGTCTATGTGAGATATTCAGGGTTTTTTTTTTTTTTTTTTTTTTTTTTTTTTTTTTTTTTTTAAATTTCTTTTTTAATACCTTTTGAGGTACCTATTTTTCAACTATATTCTAGTAGGGCAATTTAGACTCAGTTTTTCGTAAAACGGTGATTTGGGTGTGCACCAAAGTTAGTAAGCATGTGCCATAGTTGGTGATTTTTTAAACCTCTAAATCAATTTAGTGAAGGTTTTATCAACATTTTGGATGCATCTTTGATGTTTTTATCAAAATAACATTTCTCATCAGTTGGAGGAGATATTTTGAGTTTGTTGAAGCTTAATGATGAGATTCCTTTCAGATTTCAGTTGTAGAGAGAAGAGTGAGGCTTTGTAGCAGCAGGTGATAGAGATTCAAGTGGATATGTGTCACTTCTAGATCAGATCCATGATTTTTTTCCTTTCCTATATCTTTCTCTCTTCTTTCTTTCTCTAGGGTAGGTTCCCAAGTTCTTTGAGCAAGCTCAACTAGGTTTCCACCATTCTTCAACATTCTCTCTTGTATGAACAATAGTAATAAAGTTAATATAGAAAGTTATGGTCTATTCAGTGGTTTTATGAGTTATTTACATGCATCTTGAATGTATAGATTCAAATAAATGAATACAATGAACAACAAACTTCTTAGTTTCATTCTGATTCTTGTCTCCTATGTTTGTTATCTGCAATATTTTGTGGTTTAGAAACAAAGAACCTAAACTCGTTTACAACCCCTTAAGGTTGCATGTCTTATGTGTTTTGTTGAGCTAAGTAAATGCTTAATATATTTAAAAGGGTTGTTGGTTACATGAGAAGGATGTATCATGGGTATGAGGTCTTTATGAACAATTATGTCTGATTTACAAAGTGATAGGCTAGATTTGATATCCTATTGTATGGAATATGCCACTGATATCATGGATGTATGTTTGTAATTTATGGAACTGCTCAATAGATAAGACATTGATCAGCTACATGATCAACATGTTCTTGTTGCTACATATTTGGTATGTGCTAAAATCAAACTTAAATCAATTATCCATTTCCCTTTTCATTTAAGAGTTGAAAGGATGCCCTCACCTAGCTTATGGAATTCATAAGTTTTACAATTTTATACTACATATCTTTGTCATTGTATGAGTATAGGAGAAATAAGAGTTTTTATCTACTTTGTCTAGATTCAGTTGTATGCTTTGAAACTAGTACCATATGAAAGAATTTGAGGTTCACTCGCTTAGGTCTTACAGAGCTTGAAGGAGTATAGCCTCATAGTTGGCCCTAGTTTTTGAATATGTATGTTGCAGATGGGAATTAGTTTCCCCTAGATGTATATGTTCCTATCACTGAGTTATTTAGAAACTGTTAATTTAGGAGCCAATAGGTTGTATTTGTCTCATTGTAAAAAGTGGATTCTAAGTTGTGACTCTTGGTCTTCCAATTGTTGTTTCTAGTGTGATTGCTCATAAGGAGCTTAAATAAGTTGTAATTGTTGCTCTTAAGGTGCACCCAATTTGTAAACGATCCTAATATTAATATTATATATATATATATATATATATATATATATATATATAATGAGAATAAGTTATGAAGAGACATGTCACTTCATCAAATATAGAATATAAACTTTATTCATATATGTATGTATGTATGTATATACACATAATACATACATACATACATACATACATATATATATATATATATATATATATATATATATATGTGTGTGTGTGTGTGTGTGTGTGTGTGTGTGTGTGTGTGTGTGTGTGTGTGTGTGTACATACATACATACATACATACATACATATATATATATATATATATATGTATGTATATATATATGTATGTATATATGTATATGTATATATATATATATGTATGTATATATATATGTATATATATATCTACATATAGATACATACACACACACAAACACATCATATATGATGAACACACATATATAAAGGATAAAGACATCTAAATTGACTAAAAATTTAGCACACAAGCAATCCCATTTTTGGCAACCAACTATGTTTTTGATAATGACAACCACTGAACAGGATGTCTATAATTTAAATAATATTTTTCAACCAAATCCCACTCTTGCATAAATGCAATAGGACATTTCACATACGTGTCATCCTCTGTAAACCTCACTTTCTTATCACTCTTTGATTTAATACTGAACGCAATCTTTTGATAATTGAACAATTGATTTGAAAAATATGATTAATTTCTAGTCGTTGATTAATTGAGTGATCATTTCATTTTCTAGCGCATTCACCAACACATTATATATGTTTTTTCACTAGATGGGAAAAATCGTCCAACCAAATATATATATTTTTACAATAAATAGGAAAAATTGCCTAATACAAATTTTTTTCCAATAAATGGGAGAAATCACCTAATACGATATTATTTTTTTTGCAATTAACAATTTTTTTTGCCTTATATGATATATATTTTTTCTATTAGAAGGGACAAAATTGCCTCGATTTTATAAAATTTTGTAATGGTCAGAGAAAAATCGCATCTAAAATTAAACTTTTCCTAAAATCGAATTTTTTTATAGCCAATATGACATAGGCAAAGGGATGAATAACTAGGGCCAAAGGCTCACCCAGCTATCCAAACCACCCTGCAAGAGTAAACACAATGGAAGCAAACACAAATGGACAGCAACCAAAGGAGGAGAAGAGGGAAATACTTCTATTGATTCATCAAAATATCTTCACACATGCCCAGCTGTGAGGCCTTCTGGGTTACAGCCAATTACAATACATTCACATTCAAAGATCTAACAACAAATTTGCACTTTTAGTTCTGCTCCCTCAAAGCTTTTCTTCTTCTAAAAACTTCTTCACTACTAAAAACTTACCTAGCTCTAGGCCTAAACTCTCTATTTATACTTGCCAAAACAGCTTATAGAACATTCTAAAACATTACATAAGAGGAGGGCCGACCCAATAACGGTCTAGACTCATCCCAAGAAAAGATCTTAAATTAAATGTCGCAAATGAAATAATTCCCACAAGTTGGCTTATAGAAGTCACGTCCAAATATTACCACTCGGCATACACTGGGTAACTCGACACCTGAAGGAATGCTATAGTAACTCGGCACCTGAAGGAATGCTATAGTAACTCGGCACCTGAAGAGTGCGACAGGAACTCGACACCTGAAGGGTGCGACAGGAGCTCAACACCTGAAGAGTGCGATAGGAACTCGACACCTGAAGAGTGCGACATGAGCTCGACACTAACTGCAAAAAGAACAAAAATTGAGCAGGATAACAAGGCAACCCAAGATGCTCCTGCATCAGACAAACGGGGTTGGAAGAAATGATTCTTCTGAATCATTGAGATGTCCCAACCTGAGATGAATCCAACTCAAATTGAGAAATCCATGAAGCATCTTCAATAGGTTTGTTCTTCCACTTCACCAAATATTCATAGTAATCTTTTCCTCTTGTACTCTTGCCAACTCTCTAATCCAATATCTGTTCAACTTCCTCAATCTGTTTCTTAGGATAATCATCTGGTATAACAACTTCATCCTCTGACTCATGATACTTATACAAATTAACAATGTTAAATATAGGAGATATATCCATGTCATCAGGTAACTCAACTTCGTAAGCATTACCACTGTCAAACTTCTTCATGATCTTACAAGGTCCAAATTTCTTCATCTTCAGCTTGCTATATGTTCCAACGGGGAATCTTCCTTTCTTTAGATGAACCATCACCTCATCACCAACTTGAAATTCATGGTGTCTTCTAGACTGATCAGCATTCTCCTTATACTTCTGATTGCTTTGTTCCAACCTCAACTTCACTTCTTTATGCAAGGACTCCATAAAGTCAGCAAGTTCTTCTCCTGCAGTGCTTTTCTTTTCTTTTCTTTTCTTCACCAACAACATCTCTCAAATCTGATATACCTCTAGGATGCATTCCAGTAACAATCTCAGAAAGTGTCTTCCCTGTACTCCTATTCACACGATTGTTATATGCAAATTCAGCTTGTGCCAATACCATCTCCCAATTACTTGACTTATTTCCAACTAAACATCTCAGCAAATTACCCAAGCTTCTATTCACAACCTCTGTCTGTCCATCTATTTGTGGATGGAATGTAGAACTAAACTTCAATTCAATACCCATCTTGTTCCACGAAGTCTTCCAAAAATAACCAACAAACTTACTGTCTCTATCTGAAATAATGCTTTTTGGTAATCCATGCAATCTCACAATCTCTTTAAAGAAAAGTTCAGCAACATGCTCAGCATCTGATGTCTTCTTACATGGTATAAAATGAGCCATCTTAGAAAATCTATCCACTACAACAAATATGGAATCATACCCCTTCACCGTTTTAGGCAATCCAAGAACAAAATCCATATTGATATCAGTCCAAGGTTCTCAGGAACAGTAATAGGTGTATACAAACCAATATTTTGACTCACTCCCTTTGCAACTTGACAAACTCCACAGCTCTTTACAAATTTCTGAATATCCTTATACATTTGTGGCCAATATTATTTCTCTTTCAGCAAACTCAATGTCTTATCAATTCCAAAATGTCCAGCTAATCCACCACTATGCTTTTCCTTAATCAAATTCAACCTCATAGGACTTCTAGGAATACACAACTGAATGCCTTTGAACAACATACCTTCTTGAATGAAATACTCATCATACTTACTTATGTGATCTGTCATATTTGGTGCTCTGCACTCTCTCCACGCCTCAGAAAAATCAGGATCAACATCATATAATTCTTTCATCTCATCAAAACCAAGAACTTCAACCTTCATTTCAGTCAACAAAGAACGTCTTCTACTCAATGCATCAACAACTTTGTTAGTAACTCCACTCTTATGCTTGATCACAAATGTAAAACTCTGCAAATACTCAACCCACTTCATATGTCTTTGATTCAATTTATGTTGACTTCCCAAGTATTGTAAAGCTTTATGATCAGTATACAACACAAACTCCTTAGGCATCAAATAATGTCTCCATTTCTTCAATGCTTGAACAATGGCATAGAATTCTTGATCATACACAAAATATTTCCTTTTAGCATCATTCAACTTTTCACTAAAGAAAACAATAGGCTTACCTTCTTGACTTAATACAGCTCCTATTGCATTACCACTTGCATCACATTCAATTTGAAATACTTTGTTGAAATTAGGTAAAGCCAATATAGGTAATTCAACAACCTTTTGTTTCAAAGTCTCAAAACTCTTATCAGCTCCATGCATCCACTTGAATTCCTTTTTATCTCCCCTCATTGTTTCAGTCATAGCATTACAAATAGCACTGAAATTCTTTATAAACTTTTTATAAAAACTAGCCAAACCTTGAAATCATCTTACCTCACTTACATTCTTAGGTGTAGGCCATTCCAAAATTGCTTTAACCTTTTCAGGATCCATCTTCAAACCATCAACTGAAATCACAAATCCCAAATACACAATCTCCTCTTGCATAAAAGAACACTTTTTCAGATTAATCATCAACTTTTCCTCTTTCAACCTCTGCAATACTTGCCTAATATGCTCAAGATGTTCTTCCTTAGTCTTGCTGAATATCAGAATATCATCCAAATAAACAATCACAAATTTACCCAAAAATCTTTTCAGAACTTCATTCATCAATCTCATGAAAGTACTAGGTGCATTAGTCAAACCAAAAGGCATAATCAACCATTCATACAAACCATCTTTTGTCTTGAAAGCAGTCTTCCATTCATCACCTTCTCTGATTCGGATATGATGATAGCCACTCTTCAAATCAATCTTGGTAAAATACTTTGCTCCACTCAAACAATCCATTATGTCATCCATTCTTAGCATAGGAAACCTATATTTCACTGTTATCTTGTTAATGGCTCTGGAATTAGTACACATTCTCCATTCACCATTCTTTTTAGGTGCTAATACAGCAGGTACAACACATGGACTCAAGCTTTCTCTGATCAAACCTTTCTGCAATAGTTCATGCACTTGTCTATCAAGTTCTTCATTCTCTGCAGGTGTCAATTTATATGGTGCTTTGTTTGGCAAAGTAGCTCTAGGGATCAGGTCCATAAAATGACTTATACTTCTTACTGGAGGTAAATCATTAGGAATATCTTCAGCAATAATGACTTTATACTCATTCAACAACTCTGCAATTTCTCCTGGCACTTGGTCAATACTGCCATCTGTCATTTGGTCACCACTGATTGGCACTCGGTTAACATTGTTTTCTGGCACTCGGTCTGCATTGACAAAACTCAGTTTTCTTGGAATTATAGCAAAACAAACTTGATTCTTTTTCACTTCTTTTTCATATTGTTTTCCATTAACCATGCAAAATTTTATAGCAGTACAATTAACCTCATCTGGAACTTCAATCAAAGGCAACAATGTTTGTTTCTTCCCATTTACCCAAAGAGTACATTGATTCAATCTTCCATCATGTAGAACATATCTATCATATTGCCAAGGTCTACCCAACAAAATATGACAACAATCCATGGGCATAATATCACACAAAACTTCATCAACATAATATCCAATTTTGAATTTCACAAGGCATTGCTCACTTACCAATATCTTATGCTCATCTTTGATCCATGAAACATGATAAGGTTTGGGATGTTTGAGCCTCTCCAACTGCAACTTTGTAACTAGCTCTTTTGATGCCATATTTGTAGAACTTCCACTATCAATGATCACTTTACAACATTTTCCAGCCATCTTACATCTTGTCTTGAAAAGACTTCTCCTTAGAACAGGTTCCTCATTACCTCCCTTATTACATAAGGTTCTTCTCACCATCAAATTTTCTCCAGCCTCAGGTCCACTTGGTGAACCCTCATCATCTTCTTGAATCACATCATTTCTATTATTCTGCCCACCTTCAAAAGATCTACATTCAAAGGATCTATGCCCTCCTTTGCCACATCTAAAACAATTACCATGAAATCCACCTCTAGAATAAGAATTACCTCTTCCTCAATAAGAATTAGTGCCTCCTCGGTAAGAATTACCACTTTTCCATTCAGTCTTGCCTTTGTCATCATTCTTCCATTCAGATCTGCTTTTATCCTGCACAGAACTTTCAGATCTACCACTTTCTCCATAAGATCTACCTCTGCCTCTCTGGAATCTACCACCTCTACCTCTTTGTCTTTGTTCATGCTTCTTTGTCAAGATCTCCTCAGCTTTCAAGGCATATTGATATGCTTCTTCTACACTTTCCAGCTTCACAAAACTTATTTCGTCTTGTATTCCAAATCTCAATCCATTAATGTACCTTGCAATTTTATCAACATCATCATCCACATGTCCAGATCTGATATCCAGTCTATAGAATTCCTCAGTATACTCTTTCACAGTCATGTCTTTTTGCTTCAAATTTTGCATCTTTCTCAACAAGCTAACTTGGTAATCAGCAGGAAGGAATTTGTTCTTTACCTTATTCACCATCTTTGGCCAAATTCTGATCTTCTCCTTTCCTCTCCTTTGTCTATCAGTTTGTAAGTGTTCCCACCATAATGATGCATGACCTTTCAACCTAGTGACTGAAATCTTCACCTTTCTATTATCAGGAGTGTTTTCATACTCAAAGAACTTCTCCATATTAGAGATCCAATATAACATAGCATTGGTATCCAATTTTTCATCATAAGGAACAACTTCTACAGCAAGCTTTGAATTCGCTCTAGACAATACTCTCAACAATCTTGTTTCATCTTGGTCTTCTTCAGGTTCTGGATTATGGTTTGGTGCTACTGCTTCATCATCACTTACATCATCAAGATGTGCTCCTCTCGTCTGGGCTATCTCCACACAATCTAATCTGGCTGCGATTTGTCTCAACTGATCCAATATAGCATTATCAACATTATTTTCTCAACCATGAACCATCTTTACAAATCAGGTTCCTGCAAGATCGTAACCCTCTGCAAGTTATAGGTCAAATCCACAGATCTGCCACCCTACAACCAAATCCAAATTAGGGTTCTACAAGATCCAATTTCCACAAGGATGAACCTCAAGCTCTGATGCCAATTGATACAGGAAAAAGGGATGAATAACTAGGGCCAAAGGCTCACCTAGCTATCCAAACCAGGATAACAAGGCAACCCAGGATGCTCCTGTATCAGACAATCGGGGTTGGAAGAAATGATTCTCCTGAATCATTGAGATGTCCCAACCTGAGCTGAATCCAACTCAAATTGAGAAATCCATGTAGCATCTTCAATAGGTCTGTTCTTCCACTTCACCAAATATTCATAGTAATCTTTTCCTCTTGTACTCTTGCCAACTCTCTGATCCAATATCTGTTCAACTTCCTCAATCTGTTTCTTAGGATAATCATCTGGTATAACAACTTCATCCTCTGACTCATGATACTTATACAAATCAGAAATGTTAAATATAGGAGATATATCCATGTCTTCAGGTAACTCAACTTCATAAGCATTACCATTGTCAAACTTCTTCACAATCTTACAAGGTCCAAATTTCTTCATCTTCAGCTTGCTATATGTTCCAACAGGGAATCTTCCTTTCTTTAGATGAACCATCACCTCATCGCCAACTTGAAATTCATGGTGTCTTCTAGACTGATCAGCATTCTCCTTATACTTCTAATTGCTTTGTTCCAACCTCAACTTCACTTCTTTATGCAAGGACTCCATAAAGTCAGAAAATTCTTCTCCTACAGCGCTTTTCTTTTCTTCACCAAAAACATCTCTCAAATCTGATATACCTCTAGGATGCATTCTAGTAACAATCTCAAAAGGTGTCTTCCCTGTACTCCTATTCACAGAATTGTTATATGCAAATTCAACTTGTGCCAATACCATCTCCCAATTACTTGGCTTATTCCCAACTAAACGTCTCAACAAATTACCCAAGCTTCTATTCACAACCTCTGTCTGTCCATCTGTTTGTGGATGGAATGTAGAACTAAACTTCAATTCAGTACCCATCTTATTCCACAAAGTCTTCCAAAAATAACCAACAAACTTACTGTCTCTATCTGAAATAATGCTTCTTGGTAATCCATGCAATCTCACAATCTCTTTAAAGAAAAGTTCAGCAACATGCTCAGCATCTGATGTCTTCTTACATGGTATAAAAAGAGCCATCTTAGAAAATCTATCCACTACAACAAATATGGAATCATACCCCTTCACCGTTTTAGGAAATCCAAGAACAAAATCCATACTAATATCAGTCTAAGGTTTCTCAAGAACAGTAATAGGTGTATACAAACCAGTATTTTGACTTACTCCCTTTGCAACTTGACAAACTCCATAGCTCTTTACAAATTTCTAAAAATCCTTATACATTTGTGGCCAATAATATTTCTCTTTCAGCAAAATCAATGTCTTATCAATTCCAAAATGTCCAGCTAATCCACCACTATGATTTTTCTTAATCAAATTCAACCTCATAGGACTTCTAGGAATACACAACTAAATGCCTTTGAACAACATACCTTCTTGAATGAAATACTTATCATAATTACTTATGTGATCTGTCAGACGTATGCTGAGTGCCAGTATTTGGACGTGATTTCTGTGAGCCGACTTGCAAAAATTATTTCATTTGTGACATTTAATTTAAGATCTTTTCTTGGGATGAGTCCAGACCATTGTTGGGTTGGCCCTCCTCTTATGTAATGTTCTAGAATGTTCTATAAGCCGTTTTGGCAAGTATAAATAGAGAGTTTAGGCTTAGAGCTAGGTAAGTTTTTAGTAGAGAAGAAGTTTTTAGAAGAAGAAAAGCTTTGAGGGAGCAGAACTGAAAGTGCAAATTTGCTATTAGATCTTTGAATGTGAATGTATTGTAATTGTCCGTAACCTAGAAGGCCTCACAGCTGGGCATGTATGAAGATATTTTGATGAATCAATAGAAGTATTTTCCCTCTTCTCCTCCTTGGTTGCTGTCCACTTGTGTTTGCTTCTGTTGTGTTTACTCTTGCATGGTGGTTTGGATAGCTACTTGAGCCTTTGGCCCTAGTTATTCATCCCTTTTGCCTGCATCACAATAGAAATTAATTTTTTCCCCCAAAACTAATGTTGGATTTGCCACAAATTTTTTCCTACCTTCTTTATATCATAGGAATGAAATTGCTCTACAAATGTTTGCTCTTCCTATCACATAGTTGCATAGAAATTCTCTTTATGTTAATATATTTTGGTTGTCATTTGATTATTACTCAAACTATAAATAAATAAATTTAATTAATTAATTAGAAGATAACATAAATTAATTTAATAATTAATATTTAATCAATAATATTCTAGAAGATAATATTTTAGAAAGCATACTAAAGTTAGTCACTGTGGAAGATAACAAAATACTTAACAGACCTATAACTCCAAAGGAGGTCAAAACAACACTATTTAGGATGAATCCTGACAAACCACTAGGGCATGATGGTTTTCAAACTTTCTTTTATTAAAAGTAATGGGATATAATAGGAACAAACTTATGGAAAGCAATAGAAGCAACAAGAAACAATGGATTGTTATTTGTAGAAATCAATCATAAATTTTTAACACTTATCCCTAAAATAGCGTCTATTGAAGTACTAGGGGATTATAGACCTATAGCATTATGCAACACCATATATAAAATTTACTCAAAATTTTTAGCTAATCGTCTCAAATTATTCCTTCCCAAACTTATCTTGGAGAAACAAACTGGATTTGTTCTAGATAGATCTATTCTAGATGGAATTATCATCATTCAAGAAACTATTCATTCAACCACTAAGAACAAAGAGGCTAGTGTGTTCATGAAATTGGACATAAAAAGCATATGATATGGTAGACTAGCGATTCTTATGCAAAGCATTAGAAGCCTTTGGTTTCTCCCATCTATCTTTAATTGCATATCAATTCCTAAAATATCACTTCTCATAAATGGAACCCCAGAAGGTTTTTTCAATACATCTAGGGGTATTAGACAAGAAGACCAAATATTACCATTTATATTTATCATTATGGTAGAAGTGTTTGGGAGATTAGTTAAAAAGCTCAGCTAGAAGGGAACATTAAAGGTATAACCATTGTAGAGAGATCCCAAATGCCACTCACCAATAGTTTATTGATGACACAATATTACCTAGAGAGAGCTCTATGGTAGAAGCTCAAAATTTTAAAAAGATATATCCACCAATATATAGAGGCATCAGGTCAAAAAGTGAATGCAAAAAAGTCTGAGATATTCTTTTTAAACACTAAACTTGATATATAATATCAGCAATGCAACATTATGGGATATAAAAAAAGGAACATTTTCATGTAAATATTTAGGAATAGAATTAGAGAAAGGATCTAGTAATAATAAAGGGCAGAATAATATTTTAGAAAGAATTGATAGGAAAATAGGATGTTGAAAAGGTAAGTGGTTAACTAAGGCTGGTAAAGCAACAAAAATTAAAGCCATTCTATCAGCGATTCCTACTTATCAAATGTCTTGTCTTCCTTTATCTAAAAAAGTTAATAAAAATCTAGAAGAAAAGTTGAGAAGCTTCTTCTGGAATGATATAGACGAAAAAAAGAAAATGGCCCTAATTAAATAGGAAAATATATATAAACCAAAAGAGTTGGGGGGACTAGGGATTCAAAACCTCAACTGGCAAAATGAAGCATTAGGAGAAATATTGGTATGGCGTATCTATCAAGAGTGGGAGAAAAAGTGGGCTAAAATATTATATAAGAAGTACCTTAATGAAGAGGATCCCACATCCATCTTTAGGATGCACAAAATTACTAAAGGATCTAAAAGTTGGAATTTTATAGTCAAGTGTCAATCACTAATTAGTAGATATGTTACTTGGGATATTGGATTAGGAGAGGAAGCACTATTTTGGGAAGATTCATGGAATGGTCTTCCATCAATAGATAGCTTAAACATCCCAGTAAATGTTAAAAATACACTAATAAGTTTATGGGGTAACAATGTAAGCAACTACAAACAAATTAGGGAATAATATGGAACAAAGATTTGGGAATGGAAATCATTAGAATTTAGGATGAGATCCAGAAGGTAAAGAGATGTTAAACCAAATTCTTAAACTTAGAAAGGTAAATCATAAAGAAAGGAGAGACAAACTCATATGGGGGAGCCTCTAAAGATGGTAGATATAGTGTTAAATCTAGATATAGCCTAATAATTCACTCTCAAAGATGGGAAGCTATAAATATGCCTACCAAATTATATTGGGATCCATTATGCCTACCAAAAGAAGGAATATTTCTCTGGGAAGCAATTCAAAAAAGGATTCTAACAATATACAAACTTAGAAAGATATGAATTGAAGGCCCTTCCAGGTGCTATCTATGTAAATGAGAAAATGAGAACACAAAGCATATGTTATTCTAGTGTCTATATACAAAAGGATGTTGGCATTGGCTGTAAAAAAAATTGAATTGGACATCTCCTCTTCCTAGGAATCTATAAAGTTTACTGTTAGGTTGGCCTAAAGGTAGATCTTTTTAGACATATGGTAAACTTTGGAATATTTCCCTTTCTATCCTTATGTGGGAGATTTAGAAAGAAAGGAATAGATGAATATTATGTGATCAAGAACTTGATTCATCTTCTCTTCTCAACAAAATTGAAGCAAGTATTATTGAAGTCATGAATAATTATTTGTGAAGAATAGAGATAAAGGAAGGAACTTTTACTAATTGGGATGGTGAAATGAATAATTCTTTTAACAAACTAAGTAATCCCCCATGAATTTATAAGAATCAGAACCCTAGAGCAAGAATAGAGTGCAAATTGGAGCCTCCTCCAAAAGGCTAGTATAAATTAAATTTTGATGGAGCTTCTAGGGGAAACCCCAAAAAAGTTGGAATAGGATGCATAATCAATTTAGACTCTGGTAAATGGGTCATTAAAAGGGCCAAACCGATGGGTATCATCACTAACAATTTAGCAGAGTTAGAAGCCCTCCAAGAAGGGCTTCAACTAAGCTTAAATTTAGGGATCAAGAAACTTATTATAGAGGGAGACTCCTGAATTGTTCTTAATGCTTTAAGGAAAAGGGAAACTCCTAGTTGGGTTCTTCATTCAAAACTAGAATAGGTATTAAAATTGTTAGATTTACTAGAAGACACTAAATTCAACATATTTATAGAGAAGGAAATAACAAAGTAGATCTCCTGGAAAAAAAGGGTGTGGAAGGAGAGGATATCACTATTTGACCAGTGAGCTAAATCATTAGATCTAATCTATTTATACTGTAAAGGAGTGGTTCAATAACAACATGACATTGACAAATTTCTTAGGTGCAAGTTGGTCGATTTGCTTCTTGATCCCTCCTTTGAATTCTCCACTTTGTAATACCAAAAGGGGAAGGTTGTAATATGTGAAATATAACTAAAAAATATTAATTATTTTTAAATTTGAGATTTTGTAAACTAGGGTATGCCCCTTTTGTTTTTGTAATAATATAGGACTTCGGTCCTGGGCAAGACTAGAGGTTTTCTTCTCTGTTCTTTCCTACCAGTGCCTGTTTGAATGAAGGATGTTGTAAGAGATTTTTTATTAATTAATATATAAATTAATGACTTTAACCTTTTATCAATTTAAAAAAATACTCTAGAAGATGACTAAATATGATTATGTTACTATGTGATCAGATTTAGGTGTCTATAATATATATGAGCAATGAGATATGAAAGAGGTAATGTTGATTGCCATCATAAGGGTACATATAGTTTCAATTTAAATAAAGTTGAATAATTGATAAGTGTTCATCTATTCATTGTTCAATCAATTGAATAATAGGAAGATACTAGTATGGATATCTTGGTCTTGAAAGATGCAAGTGGTCTTTAAGGAATGTAGTAGCAGTCAAGTATGGTACAATGGTAAAAAATATGTCTTAAAGAGAATGTATGTTGCAATGTAATAACTATATGTGAATTTAACTATATGGAAGTAATGCTACACAATAATCATAATGATATATGATAGATAAGCATATACTCAGCTAAAGTGACAAGACTTTGATTATAGGAGAGAACTGTGTTGCAAGAAAAGACAAAATGACAATGAATACTACATAGGCACTATAGGAGAAAGAGAACAACAAATTACTACACAACTCAAAAATTTCAATGCCACATTATAGCACATAAATGGTGGGTTCTAGAATTAAACAAGAAGAGAATTAATTGTAAAATGTCATCTTCCCAATATCAAGTTGCGGGTTTTATGAATCAATTGTAGATTTCATATTAGCAAAGTGCCAAGTTGCTTTAGTATAATGCTAGAAAATAAAACAAAAAGGAAGGGGTCAACATATATGCGGGCAATTAATTTGAGAAGGTAGCTAGTTATTGTTCCTAAACAAAAAGTAAATAAATCCTCCAACTTTGTTCTTTTTCATAAAAATCATGAAATAAGAGCACAATACTACTATATAACTGCAATAGAAAAAATACAAAGGAGAGAAAAAAGGGTGGAGCCGTGGTAGTAATGTGTCTAATAAGTGATTGAAATGGTACTAAACCAAAACCAAATTTGAGATCATCAACAACTTTATTCAATTGTAACACATATGTACTACCTCATAGATATTTATCTTTAAATAAAAAGAAATGCTACATAGACAAGTGCAAGAATATTGTGATGAGTGAGAATTATAATTTCTGGATTTGATTGTGTGAAGTTTTTATTATTATCAACGTTTCAAATCATACTACATGATCCATCATTAGGATGCAAGAGAGCAAGAATAAATTCTTCTATCCTAATGATGGATCATGTAGTATGATCCAAAATGTTGATGATAAAAAAACCTTCACACAATCAAATCTAGTAATTATAATTCTCATTTACATGGAATGTGGAGATCTAATAGATCTTATTGCGATGAGTTTTATTTATACTCATATGATTTGTCATAAGAATTATTAGAAATCAAATCTAAGATGACATATTTGCAAAATATATAGAATGGTAAAACACCTTCCACTTAAACCAAATTATGAAGTAATACAAAGACAATTAGCATTATAAACGTGATAGGAAAAGATGTCACGGTACTAAGAACAAGGATCTAGCAACTTTAATGTGGACTCTAATAAATAAATTTAGAACCAGAATGATTAAAAACCACTATTTAAATAATGAAAGGAGTAAGCAATATTGTTTGGACATATTTGCAGAATTTTTAGAAAAAATAATAATAGCACAATCATATTCTCTTGTAATTTGTCAGAAAATAAGGATGAATTTTAAAAATCCAACAAATGGGTGTTTTGTAGAATAGTTTAAATTCAATTCATACTAGAGAAGACTGTTAAGAATGTCAAGGAGAGAAGAGACATTAGTAGTTTTATAAAGGGAATGCTTTCTTCTTTATCATTACACATGAGGACATTCACAACAAATTGATGTAATGTTAGGTAGTTTGCTTTCTTAGCACTACTCTTCCCTAACACTAGCTCAGGCTTTCTCTTAGCCTATTAGGGTTCTCTCCAGCACCCTAACCTCTAGAGGATCCCTATCCTATCCCCTAACTACTCACTACCTAGTTACACCAATGTTGGTTGTCTCTTCCTTTACCAATTACCTTTACAAGTTGACTTGTCAACTCTAGTTTTGGATCCTCCTTGAACATTCATGCCACTGTAAGGAGTGATAGGTTCCCTTATGAGGTTTTAAACACCATCCAAAATCTTGGATTCACCTCCAACAAGTCTTCTTACTGATTCTTGCAAAACTGTCACAATTGCTCTAGATAGGCCTCATTGAATTAGCCCTCCTAATTGGGTTTTTGGATTTTAATTTCATATTTCTTTGAACATGGTGGCAAACCAATCATGGATCCAAATTCTCTTTTGGAAAACTTAAAAGATTATGCGGGTCTCAACTCTCCAAGCTATTCATACACCTGAAAGCAACATTTAAGCCTAAAATCAAGGGTTTTACAATATGAATGATAGGGCTAACTAGGGTCTCATCACTTCCTTAAAAAGACATGTTTTGAAACTATCTCCTCTAGCATATAGGAACCTCACTCACCCCTCTCCATTATACCTTTCCTGGTTTAAAGTATCTATCACATTCAAACCACCTTTAGCCACTTGTAGACATTGATTTTTCCTAGTTGGGTGCTCAAGACTCGCCTAGGGCATCAAATTTAAATTGCTTGATAAAATCTCCAAGGCCCCAAAAAATATGTACATTGTGTACACTAGCTCCACTCCCATTTACCTTAAAACCATGAAGAACTCATGATAGGAACTCACGGGGGAGCCATTCTTGCAAAAATGTTCAAAACTTGACCAACACACAACCTGGTCACAAAAGATTTTAAAAACCTCACTAAATGAACTTCCACAATCAATAAACCTAAAAAAAAAGGACTATACAAACATTAGCTACACTAATCCGAAACAAAAACTCAAACTTCAATCATTATTGTAAATAAGCCAACTAAAACATGTAAAAATTATCAAAACTGGGCAAAATTTGTAGCTTTCAATATCAAAACTTCTTTCTTACAACCTCCAACCCCTAGAATGAGTGTATTTCATGGTTTTATATGCTTCCCAAGAGGTTCAGATAGTTATGGCAACCATCTATTAGAATGTCTTAATGGGAAGAGATCTTCTGAAAGGGGGGGGGGGGGGGGGGGGGAATTAGAAGTATTGGCCTTTTATCCACTTTTTATACCCTCAATAACATATAACTAAAATTTACATGCATGCATATAAAAATTAAACAATCATGCATCACCACATAACACTTAAGATTTTGGTGACCCAGAAACCCTCCAAGAATAAGAAGGTAAAACTGGGGTGGGGATGATACCCACGAAATTACTGCAGCAATTAATTTCAACCACTTCTGATGGTTGGCTCTGTTAAAGACCTACCCTGTTAAAAGCTTTACACTGTGTCAATAGTGACCTGGTTAAAGGATTTACAAACACTTTACATGAAGTGTTACCTTGTCAAAGGATTTAATCACCTTTTTTAAGGATCTACAAGATAGCTGTTAAGCTAACCTATCAACATAGGGTTTCCTTTCTAATACAATGGCTAAAGAGTATTAGGTATAATAAACCTGATAGCTTACAATCTTTGATTGCTGAATATAGGTGCTTGATCTACTTTCCCTAATCTTGATCTCTTGAGATCTGATATTCGTTCATATCCCTTGCTTTGTTCTGATCAACTGAATGTCTAATTGCTGTCCTTTCCACTTAATCTTTTTAACACCAAAGCTCTGCAATAACCTTAATAAAAGGCTTTGCTATTTCTTCTTCTCTTCAAATCACTTTCAATGGCATCAGAACTTCCTTATAAAGATAAGTGGATCATTATGCATCCTTGGATAAAATGTTCCCGCTCAAACCCTAGAAATTCACCCATTGGTTGCATGCAATTCCAATTTTCTAATTGGCTGCATGAGGATCACATAGCTAAATGAAAGGATTCGATCTTATCTCCTTATCCTATCATGAGTCATGCATAATCATTTTACATCTTGGTTTTTATTGGCACAAACTCTTATGCTAATCCTGCGTTGCTCAGCTCATAAAGTAATACTGATGCTTGGCACCATCTATTCTGGATTGCTTGACATCCACTGTGTTTCCTATGTTACTTGGCTCCTATAGAATTCCTGCATTACTCGGCTCCTACTGATTCCTCAATCACTCGGCTCCTATTAACTTCACAATGCTGAGCACACACTTTCTTCTGATCTACTCGGCACATGTTGAATTCTATATATCTCAACATATACTGAAATATGTTCTGCTTAGCATCAACCATAGTTTGCTCCGCACTATTTTTGACTTGGCACATAAAGAAATTTTGGCTCGGCTCCCATTGTGTACCTGACATGTATGGTGAAAATGGTTAAGTGTGTTGACACTCATTTGTCAATCTTATTTATTGGATCAACAATCTCCCCCTTTCACATGAGTAAAAAAAAAAATAGTTAATTGATCATTCATGATCTAAACCTTATATGTACATTCTTCACTTACAAAATGTCAAAAAAGATATTATACCTTATGATTCCCCCTAAGTTGATTATGCCTTGTCATGTCATGAATTCTGATGTCTTGTGCCATTGTGCCTAATGTTCTCTTTAATATATCTCTCCAATATGATCTCCCCCTTAGAATATTATCTCCCCCTTTTTGACACTGATGTCAAAGGGTCCTAAATGGTAATGCCATGCTTGGCCAAAAATGTCTTATTTACCTCAAGGAGTATTTTGAGAGCTACATCCCAATTATTCAAGGCAATATCCAATGATTTTTGTTGGATTGCAAGCTCTGCTGCTAGATCAATAAGTCCTTCATGTGTAGAAATATTTGGATCCTTCTTTAGGACTATTTCTGCATACATTTGCTCCTTGTGTAATACTTCCAAGTGAGGAGTGATAGAGGCTTGTATTTGCATTAGCTTTACTTTAATAGTGGCCTCTTCTGCTGATAATGCAACTAATTCCCTCTGAGTGTGAAGTGTTTGAGCAAATTGCTTTTCACTCTGTGCAGGATCTGAGGGTAGTTGTATGATGGAGAGCTTTAATTTACTCTTAAGGTTCAAAATTTTTGGATTTATTTCTTGTGCGAACCTAGAAAAATCACACAATTTTCTATAAAGGGAAAAGATGTTCCCTAATACAATCTTTACATTATCCAATTTCTTAGCTAGGGCAACCTATCCCAAAATTATGTTATTAGCTATCTTCTGGTTGACCTTACCTATAAACTTCTTTTCTAACCATTCCATTAGTTTTACATTAGTATCATGGTCTTCATTATTCACTTGGTCAACTATATCAAATAGTTGCTCAAGAATTGGCCTGTTTGCATCTTGAGGTTGTAGGCTGAAGGCATCCATGAATATATCTTTGATCTCATTCATTTCCTGCTTGTATTTGTAGTCTTTTCTCATTGCCTATTGCCTCCTTCTCTTATCCAATGCACTCTATATTTCATTCATCTTTTCATAATTTAGAGTGCTTGAATCATAATAGGGTATTTTAATTTCTTCATCAAGCTCAGGAATGCCATAATGAATGGTCTTGGCTACTCTAGTAGAACTTGAGCTTGGTGTACTGACATGTAAGGTTCAGTACTCGACTTCTGAATAGGTTTGGTAGGAGTTCCTATTTTTGGAAATTCAACTAAATTTTGTATTGCAGACTCCTCCTTATCCTGTGTTTCTTCCTTATCCTCTTCTTGTGTCACTGCTGCTGGAGGTGTACTTGATGTCTGTATTGTTATACCTATGACTTCCTTTATTGTTGCACTTGGCTCCTGATGAGCTTGAATGGCTATTCTTGGTGGTGATGGAGGTGGTAGAAATGTAAGCCCAGTAGTTTGAATGATTTGAGGTGGTTCTTGTGGTGACACCTTGGCTTCTTTGAGTTTGTCTACTGACTTTTGGAGATCATCCACATTGACCAATATGGGACTTGTACATAATTGTGCTTGTAGAGTTGTTTGGTCAAGGATCTTAGTAAGATCCTCTGCAGTTAATGGATTGATGTTTTGACATGAGGTGTCAACAACATCCTTAATCTTTATGGTTTCTACAGGTGTGGTAGTAGAGTGAGGAGGACTAGGAGGTGAAAGTTGTGTGTCTTGCACACTTTGCTGCTCATCAGTACCTTTGTTTTCATCTTTTCCTTCCTCCTCTCTTTCTTTCTTGTTTTCCTCTTCTTCAACCTTTTTCTCTTCTTCTGTCTTCTCTTCTCTCCTCTTCCTTCTTTCCTCAGGTTTAGTAGTAGCTTCTTCTTTGTACTCCTCTTCAAGGACATCTTCGATCTTCTTATATAAATTCTTCCATGCTCTTGTAGTTCTTTGTACAAGTTCTTCAATTTTGTTTTGTAAGATGGAGAATGCCATATATTTAGGTGTAAAAATTTTATTATGCTATTTGACTGCTTGAGTTTCATGTTCCTTTGTCAAATTAGGTAGTATGTTTGCTAGGGTTGATTCCCTCATCTCTTTCTCCATCATTAGATAGAAATGCCACCTGTCTTCTATAATTTTAGACAATTCCTTTGGCAATTGTCCATCTAGTTCAAGAGATGTATACTTGAACTGTGCCATTAATGCATAGACTGATTCTTCAATGCTATATTGTTCCTCTCTACTGAACTTATTGAAATCAATCCCTTTTATTTCACTTAAGTCTCCATTCCTAATCTTCTCACATAATATATCAACTAAAGACTTAGGAAGATGACTTACCTTTTCAGTTTGATCTTCTTCATCAGTATCAGGTTGAGCCACATATCTTTTCCTTTTCCTCAGCTCTTCTTGTGCCTTCTTGACTAACTTCTTTTTCTTTTTCACTTCCTCTTTGGCCTTTTGTGTAGAGGCCCTTGTTGTAGCGTTGGTTGTTGGCTTCTTGGGTGTTTGCATGACAACTTTCTTTGGTGAAGGCTGCGAAGCAGGACGTGTCTTTCCCTTCCTTTTGATGACTCTACCTTTGATGGGTGCTTCCTTGGTTTCTTCTTCCTCGGTTTCTTCTTCCTCGGTACTCTCATCTTTGTCTTCACCGTGGCCTTGTGACAATTCAAATGGCCCTTGTTCTGTCTCATTGTCATCTTTCTCTTCATCATCTTCTTCTTCTCCTTCACTAATCTCCTCTGCTTCACCTGCTACACTTGTTTCTTTAACACCAAATTTCTTCTTTATCTTCCTCACCAGCTTGTCCTTCTTCTTTACTATTGAGGCTGTCTTGAGTTCTGTAACAACTCTTGATTTGATAGTGTCAAATGTTCCAAATGCCTTTGCAGATTTGTCCATTTCCTCGGCAAGTAATGTTGTGATGGCTACAGAAGCTTGGTCAACATCAAGCTCATATCCCAATGGTCTAATCCATCTTGCTCTTGGAAGGACTGCTTGAATGTAAGTATAATCAATGTTAATAAGAAAGCATATGTCATTTACATGCTTTTCTACTAGTGAAACTAGTATCCTCATTCTTTTCTTCATTGCATTTTTGAAATCATCAAAATAGATAGTCATTTGATCATCAAAGCTATCTCTCATTTGTGCAATGAAATCATTTATTTGATCAACAATAGTTTTATTCTGACTCCAATTGACTTTTCCACGTGAAGGGAATTCCTTCATCACATAAAAGAACATACAAACCAACACTGAACCAAATTTACACTGTGCTCCCTTGGACTTTCTAATAGCTCCAAGATTTTCATTGATCTGTTGCAACATGAGCTTTGCAAGGTCATAGGTGTGGTCTTTCTTTACAAGCTTATATGCCACATCCATTGCTATGCAGGGTACACTATTCAACCTCCAGGATTGATAAAACTTATGTGATATGATCCTTACAAAAAAGTCTAGAAGGGGATCAGTTATGGTGTCTATGGTCATGCCTCTATTGTTCCACTTTGCTCCTATGTTCTTCTCTATTGTTTCCTTCTTTTCACTTCTCAATGTCTTGGGCTGATCTAGGGTTGGAAATCCTATAACCCTATGAACCATTTTCTTGGTAATCTTGACTGGTCCTTGTTCTAACTAGAATGCTCCATCATGGATTCTGCTAAGTATAATGCGTATCCACTCAGTTTTGAATACGATTGGAAAAACTAGGGATTTGGTTAAACCCTTCTTCTCTATGATAGAAAACTCATCTTTCAAGATACCATTATCACAAAGTTTGTCAAAGACATTGAAGATTTCCAAGTCTCCTATGGCTCCTATTTTACAGTTATAACACTTTCACACATCTTGAACCATAACAACTTTTTTAGGGATGACGGATAGGGCACCAGCGGGATCGCTTTTATATGCAACTTCTGGTATAGGTCTAAACTTAGGTTGCTTAACCTCATTGCTGAAAATTTGAATCTCATGGCTCATTTTCCCTTGGGTCATCTTTGAACTAGATGCCATTTATAACTGAACTAGGGTTTAACGATTAAAGCAAACTTCACAAACTATAAAACTTGGCACTTGAAGGAAATACCTGGATAAATGCTTAGATCGCTTGATTAGATGCTGAATCACTGCAAAACACTAGTTGAAAGCTTGAAAATTGCCTAGTCGTGCTCCTGGTAATCGCTCTTCGTTTGAATGGCTCAAAAATGAATCAATTTTCACCTTTAAGTGACACAAAAACCTTGCATTTAATGCATTTTTGTACCTACACCTATCACTCAGCTTCCAAAGGTTTTTCAACTCGACATCCACTCGATAGCTATACTTACTTGACATCTACTTACTTTGTTAATAACTCGGCCTCCTCTTGACTTCTTAACTCGACATCCAAAGCAGTTTCACTCGGCATCCAAAGACAACTCGACATCATTATTCAAGTTTAGTCTTAATATCTTATCTCATGCAGATTTATACTTTGCAGTGCTTCTTCATGGTTTAGGGCTGATATATGATATTTCCTTATATGTATCAGCCCTATAGGCTTATCTTGTGATTAGTTAGATTATAAATGATCACTTGACCTTATGGGTGAAGTGACCCTTTCATTGGATGTACATGATCCATCCTTTTTCTGTCATGTCTTCTTCATGTTTGCTCTGATGTGTTCCACATCAATCTTTTCTTTGCCCTTATTTACTTTAGTCTTTGGTGCCTTGGCTTTTGTTGGACAATTCCTGCTGACATGTCTAGTTTTCAAGCAACTGAAGCAAGTAGTTTGGTTCAACCATCTTTTATAGTTCCCCTTGAAATGTGTCCTTATGCAATTCTGGGGTATATGTCCATACTCTTGACAAT
This sequence comes from Cupressus sempervirens, assembly GCA_028749045.1. Lineage (NCBI taxonomy): Eukaryota > Viridiplantae > Streptophyta > Pinopsida > Cupressales > Cupressaceae > Cupressus > Cupressus sempervirens. Next base: position 453,441,174 of record CM053783.1, read on the forward strand.
AGTGACAACTTTTCCTTGTATTGTAGTCCCAATTGTAATGGTGTTCATAGTTGTCCCTTCTTACATGCTGATTTGGTGTCCACATAGGCTTTGATCTACATTCAAAGACTCTATGTCCATACTTCTTGCAATTATGGCAATGTCCATCAAATCTTTGTGTCCTTGTGACTTTGGACCTGCAATCTTCTGTCATATGTCCTTGCATGTTGCACTTGTGACAGTAACCCTTGCTTTTGGGTGTGTTAGGTTGATTGATCCTTCTACTCCTACAAACATTAGCAGTATGCCCCTTTTTATTATAGTAATGACAAGTGGGTTTAGAATCTTTATCCTTGTCACTTCTTTGCTCAGTACTCTTTGATGATTCACCAACTTTAGTGTTTTTGTATCCAAGTTCTGATGTATCATGGGCTGATCTTGGAGATTTCATCAACTGTTCAAAGTACTTGATGGCTTCACTTGACTTGTTGAGATTCCCTACTATTTCTTTTTCTCTATTCAATTCATTCTGCAGTTGTTCATTCTGCATCCTCAAAGTAGAGATCTCAATATCTTTCATATTGAGTTCATGATGAAGGTTCATCATTTGGGCAAGTGTTTCCATCTGCATGTTTGAGGTCCTTGTTAATTCAGTACACTTTTCTTCAAGTCTGTTTGCAAGATTTCTTTTGTCATCTTCCATCATAACTCTATCCTCAATTGCTCTTTTCTTTTGTTCACTGATTTCACATAGCATCATGGCCTGTGATTCATGCTCTATCTTAAGAGGTCTTATCTTTTCTACTTGAGCTCTATTTTTCTCCATCAGTTCTACTATTGTTGTATCAAATTCTTTGGAATCTTCTTTGGCAAATACTTGTGTGGTGTCAATCTCCTTGTAGTGAATATCGTTTTCGGCTATAGCTATTTCCTTCCTTCTTTTTAAGGATTTACTTAATTTCTCTCTAGCTTCCTCTACCTTGTGTAGAGTGAGATGCACATCTATCACCTGGTTCTCAATGATCTTCCCAAGTTTGAAGACTTCCATCTTCAGATCTTTTCCTCCAAGCTGTTAGGCTTCTCCTTGAGAGAACTTAGCTCTGATACCAATTGTTGGAATGTCTTAATGGGAAGAGATCTTCTGAGAGGGGGGGGGGGGGGGGTGTGAATCATAAGTACTGGCCTTTTATCCACTTTTTATACCCTTAATAACATATAACTAAAATTGACATGCATGCATATAAACATTAAACAATCATGTGAAAAAATCATGGATCACCACATAACACTTAAGATTTTGGCAACCTAGAAACCCTCCAGGAATAAGAAGGTAAAACTGGGGTGGGGATGATACCCACGAAATTACTGCAGCAATTAATTTCAACCACTTCTGATGGTTTGCCCTGTTAAAAGCTTTACACTGTGTCAATAGTGACCTGGTTAAAGGATTTACAAACACTTTACATGAAGTGTTACCCTGTTAAAGGATTTAATCACCTTTTTAAAAGGATCTACAAGATAATTGTTAAGCTAACCTATCAACATAGGGTTTCCTTTCTAATACAATGGCTAAAGAGTATTAGGTATAATAAACCTGATAGCTTACAATCCTTGATTTTTGAATACAGGCGCTTGATCTACTTTCCCTAATCTTGATCTTGTAAGATCTAATATTTGTTCGTATTCCTTGCTTTGTTTTGATCAACTGAATGTCTAACTCCTGTCCTTTCCACTTAATCTTTTTAACACCAAAGCTCTGCAACAACCTTAGTAAAAGGATTTGCTATTTCTTCTTCTCTTCAACTCACTTTCAATGGCGTTAGGAATTTCTTATAAAGATAAGTGGATCATTATGCATCCTTGGATAAAATGTTCCCGCTCAAACCCTAGAAATTCACCCATTGGCTGCATGCAATTCCAATTTTTTGATTGGCTGCATGAGGATCACATAGGTAAATGAAAAGATTTGATCTTATCTCCTTATCCTATCATGAGTCATGCATAATATTTTTACACCTTGGTTTGTATTGGCACAAACTCTTATGCTAATCCTGCGTTGCTTGGCTCATAAAGTAATACAGATGCTCGACACCATCTATTCTGGATTGCTCGACATCCACTATGTTTCCTATGTTACTCGGCTCCTATAGAATTCCTATGTTACTCGACTCCTATTGATTCCTAAATCACTCAACTCCTATTAACTTCACAATGCTCAGCACACACTATCTTTTGATATACTCGATACATGTTGAATTCTGTATAGCTTGACATATACTGAAATGTGTTTCGCTCGGCATCAACTGTAGTTTTCTCAGCACTATCTATGACTCGACACATAAAGAAATTATTGCTCAGCTCCTATTGTGTACTCAACATGTATGGTGAAAATGGTTAAGTGTGTTAACACTCATTTGTCAATCTTATTTATTGGATCAACACCATCAAGCTCAAAACAATGATATGTGCAATTCTTGCTCAAATATTGTCAAGCAATTTTTAAAAGTTACTAACAACTTTTTTCCTTTTTGCAAACTTGAATCTCTATCACTTGGGACCTTCCAAGAAGGTTAACATGACCATTCATGATGGCTAGGCATGATTTATCCTTTAGAACATCAATCCACATGGTTTAGACTACTTTACCTTTTTTTTGACAACAATGTCAATATTTATCTTTTCCCTTTCTTGCTCCAATGACATGTAGGATCTCCAAACCATGTAATAAGATGTAAAAATCTCATTCAAGAAAAGATAGGTTAAAAACCATACCTTACTCATGCTTTTATGGTCCTAGACACCTAACCCCTAACACAAACAACACTAAATAATCAGAACCAAAGACTCTTGGAATGGTAACTTCACCTAGGAACAAACTCAAACAAAGAAATAACCTAGAAAGGTCTAGACTCGTACTCCTGACTTGGCTAGAGTCAATACATGCCAAATCCAAAGCTAGCAAACCAAATTAGGAGTTTTTGAGTAGGTGCTCTTGCACCATACACCCCTAAAAAAGAAGAAGTTAATCCATCCATGGATTGGGTAGGTTGAGGTTAATGCCCAACCTCTTTAACCCAAGTAGCATCAACATCATCCTTGTCAAGTCATTTGATCAGATGTTCCATATAGTCCTTCTTCCTAGTCCTCTTGTAGAGTCTTGAATCCAGTATCCTATCAACTTGCAGAGGTAGAGTAGGGGTTAGGTGTAGGTCTACTATATCATGGGCGACCTCTTGAAGACTCTAATCAACATCTTTGGATAGGATCTTTTTAGGAAATCAAATCTACATAATTGAAGATGGGTCACAACCAAATGTCTTCAAGAATTGCCACCTTGTAAGCATTGTTGCCATACTTGGCAAGTATTTTGCAAGGATCCAACCTTCACATTTGAAGCTTGTGTGGTATCCCTTTTGGAATTATTTGTTTGTTCAAGTACACCATCAAAAGATTCCCTATCTAAAACTATACCTTTCTTTTTGAGGCATCCACCTTTTTCTTCAATTTATCAACATTTGTAGTTAGTGTCTTACTGACACTTTTATGGACTTCCCTCATGGATTGGGAAAAGTCCTCAGCATAACCGCTACCTTTCTTCAACTCTCTTAGCTCAAATATCCCTATGGGATGCAAACTATAGATTATTTCAAAAGAGCTCTTACATGTTGATCAATTCACTATGTCATTGTAGGCATATTCAACCTGCCCAATGAGTTGGTCCCATGTCTGATCATACTCTTTTGTAAGACACCTCAGCAAGTTGCCAAGATTTACTCACCTCTATTTGGCCATATGTCTATGAGTGATAGGCAAATCCAAAAGATAAGTTAGTTCCAGGCCTTCTCCACAATGTCTTCCAAAAGTGGCTCATGAATTTGGTGTCCCTATTTGAAATAATGCTCATAGGTGGGTCATGGATCCTAACCACCTCTTTGAAAAGAAAATAAGCAATCTAGCAAGCATCATGTATGGTCTTGCAAGGTACAAAATGAGCCATCTTACTAAACCTATCCACAATCACATAATGCTACCAAACCCCTATCTTGTCCTTGGTAGACCAACTACAAAATCCATAGAGATGCATTCCCATGGCCTGCTAGGGATTGGAAGTGGTTGATAAAGACCAACATTGGTGGAGGTCCCCTATGCCTTTTGAAACACTATACAACTCTCCGCATATTGTCTGATGTCTTTACTCATCCTAGCTAGGCCAAAAATAGAACCTAGTGACTAACTCTTAAGTCTTATTGACTCCAAAATGATCACTAAGTGCCCCATTATGCTTTTCTTGGATTAAATTTTCCCTTTTTGACCCTCTACGAACACAAAGATGACTTTAATTGACCAATAAATAATTCTACAATGTATAATAAAAAAATTCACCATGAAAATGGTTTTTGAGCTCCTTACATACCTTATAGATGTGTGCAAAATCCACATCATTAGCATATAAATCTTTGAAGCTTTCAATTCCTATGCTTTGTAGTTGAATCTCTTGAACTGTGAGGAGTCTTCTACTCAATGCATCAACCACTTTATTTTGCACCCTCTTCTAATGTTTGATGGTAAATGTGTAGGATTGTAGGTATTCTACCCACTTCATATGCTTGCTTTTGAGTGTATCTTGGGAATTAAGAAAATTAAGAGCTTGGTTGTCTGAGTATACAACAATTTCCTTTGGGAGAAAATAGTACCTCCACTTTCTTAGAGCTTGGACTAGAGCATACAACTCTAAGTCATGGGAAGAGTACTTCCTCTTTGCTTCATTGAGTTTCTCAATGTGAAAAGCTACTGGCCTTCCTTCTTGGCTTAGAACAACCCCAATGACTACATTATTGGCATCACACTCCACTTGGAAAATTTCTCAAACTTAGGAAGCACTAGTGTAGGTAGTTCTGCTATCTTCTTTTTGAGTGTCTCAAAACCATGATTAGCTTGTGGGGTCCAATGAAACTTTTTCCTCATTCCACCCTTGATTGTATCCAACATAGGAGCACATATGCCACTGAAATGTCTAATGGACTTTCTATAATACTGGGCCAAACAATGGAAGCTTCTTACATCTAATGTAGTCTTAGGAGTAGGCCAACTTAGAATGACATTCACCTTATCTTGACCCATTTTGAGGTTGCCTTGAGACATAATGAAGCCAAGATAAACTAGCTCATGTTTTATGAAGTCACACTTCTCCAAGTTTATCATGAGCTTTTCATCATGTAATTTCTTAAAAATAAATTGTAAATTCTTGATATGCTCCTCTTTACGTTTGATAAAAATTAAGCTGTCATCTAAATTGACAACAAACTTACCAATGTAATATGCTAATACCTTGTTCATTAACCTCATAAAAGTAGATGGAGCATTGGATAAGCCAAATGGCATCACAAGTGATTAATACAAACCTTCTTTAGTTTTGAAGGTTGTCTTCCATTCATCCCCTTCATTGATCCTAATTTGATGATAGCCACTTTTTGAGTCTATCTTGGTGAAATACTTTACTTCCCCTAAATAGTCTATTAGGTCTTCAATTCTAGGTATTAGAAATCTATACCTAATGGTGATTCTATTAATTGCTATAAAATCAATACAAAGTCTCCAAGTTCCTCCTTTCTTGGGTGCTAAAATAGTAGGAATTGCACATGGGCTAATGCATTTCCTAATTAGGCCTTGGTCTAGGAGCTCTTGGATTTGTTTAGAAATTTCCTTATTGTTGAGGGGTCATCTTATAAGCAGATTTTTTGGGTAGGGTAGCTCTTGGGATAAAGTCTATTTGGTAGCTAACAAGTCTCTTAGGAGACCTAGGGTGGTAGGTTTTCCATCACTAACACTTTCATGATATTATTTTAGCAACTCTTGTACTTCATTTGGTATCTTTATTTTCTTAACAACAATTTCATTTTTGGGTTTCAAAACCAATGCAAACCCAAATCCATATCCTTCCTCTAGGGTCTTCAAAAATTCTTTCTCGCCAACCATGAACACTTTTGGACTTGAGGCCTTCATCTCTACTTCTATCAAGGATTGAATTTTCAAAGTCACCCCATCCTTCCTGAATGAGTAGGAATTTTTGGTTCCATCATGTATGGCTTGGTTATCAAATTGCCATGGCCTTCCAAGTAGAAGGTGGCATTCATCCACAGGAAGAATATAATATAGCACCCTATCCTTGTACCTCCCTATGGTGAACTCTACCCATGCTTTCTCTTCAAAAAGTATATGTTGTCTTTCATCGAGATAGGTGACCTTATATGGGTTGGCACATGGAATTATTTTTAGATTCAAGTTCATGACTGCCTCTTCACTAACTATATTATTAGTTGAGCCTAAGTCGATAATGACTCTACACACCTTTCCCATGATTTTTGCATTTGATGCTAAAGAGTGCCCTTCTTTGGCTTGGTTCTTCTTTAATTGGTTACTTCATCAATGTCCTCATCATAAAATTTTCCCCTTCACCTAATTCTAGGGGAACCTCTAAGTGTTTGTTGCTGCTACTAGATTCTTCTTGCACATAGTTGACCCTTTCTATATTTCCTGGAGAAGTTGAGCCTTTTTCAGGGCACCTATATGCAAGGTGTCCTAGCTGATTGCAATGATAGCACTTCATGGTGTCAAAGTACAATAATATCCATTCGTTATTTCTTCTTCCTCTCCAACTTTTGTTAGAGCCTCTACCCCTGCTGAAATCTCCTCTTCCTGAACTTCCTTCTTGTTGTTCAGTAACCTTGTTGTCTCCCTGTCACCTAAAATATGAACCTCTTCCACCATAGCCTCTTTGGCCTCTTCCATCTCTACCCTTACCTCTACCTCTAAAGTTTGAGTCTTCCTTTTTCTTATTCTTCTCTTCCACTTTCAAAGAAAGTTGGAAGCATTTATGGATAATTGTAGGAGTCCATAGGCTGAACTCTTCTTGTATGTTCTGTTTCAAGCCTCTTAGATACCTAGAAACTCTGATAGGTTCATCTTATTGTACTCTTGACCTTAATGGAAACTTTTGAAACTCTTTAGTCTAAGTTTCCACTTCCATGTCCTTTTGTTTCAAAATTTGCTTCTTCTTGTGTAATTGAACCTCATAGTCCTCTGGTATTGTTCCTTCACCTTTGTTACCATGGATTTCCAATTTGCAATGGGCTTCTTCCCACTTTTTACCTCTCTTCTTGGAGGTAATTCCACCATGTTAGGGTTGATCCCCTTAGCCTAGACTTGGCTACCTTAACTATTTGTGCTTCACTCAAACCTTCACACTCAAAGTGATTCTTCATCCCTTCAATCCTTTCGATCACCAATTCAGGGTCCATCTTCCCATTAAACAAAGGAAGTCCTTCTAAAGTCTTTCCACCTAATGCTTTCATGACTTTAAGTTATGAATCTTCATTTATCAGAGGATCTAGTTTAGGAATAAGATCTTCATCATCCATATTTTCTTTACCCTTACTAGTGCTCTCGCTTTCTTGGTCTTTCTTCTTAGCTGCTTCAGCAACTTCTAATTTTGTTTTCATTTCCTCTAGGGATTCTTCAAGGATTATGTTCCTCTCCTTTTTTTCACCCATCTCTTTGGAAAATTCTATATTGGTCACCATGATTGTTCCTGCAACTGAATCTTTGGTTTGAAACATCTAACCACAAACCTAAATCTTTCGACTCTGATAACACTCTAATGTACAATGATAGTTAGTTTGCTTCCTTAGCCTACTCTTCCCTAGGAATAGCTTAGGATTTATCTTATCCTATTAGGGTTATTTTCATCACCCTAACCTCTAAAGGATCCATATCCTATCCCCTAACTACTCACTACCTAGTTACATCAATGTTGGTTGTCTCTTCCTTTACCAAATGCCTTTACAAGTTGACTTGTCAACTCTAGTTTTGGATCCTTCTTGAACATTCCTACCACCATAAGGAGTGGGAGGTTCCATTATGAGGCTTTGAAAACCTCCAAAATCTTGGATTCAACTTCAACAAGTCTTCTTACCAATTCTTGCAAAACTATCACAATTGCTCTAGATAGGCCTAATTGAATTAGCCCTCCTAATTGAGTTTTTGGACTTTAATTCCATATTTCTCTCAACATGGTGGATACCCTTTTGAAAATTTAAAAGATTTTGTGGGTCTCAAGTCTCCAAGCTATCTGTACACCTGAAAGCAACCTTTAAGCCTAAAATCAAGGGTTTTACAATATGAATGACAAGGCTAACTAGGGTCTCATAACTTCCTTAGCAAAACATGTTTTGAAATTGTCTCCTCTATAACATAGGAACCTCACTCATCCCTCTCCATTATATCATTCCTAGTTTTAAGTATCTATCGCATTCAAACCACCTTTAGCCACTTGCAAACACTGCTTTTTCCTAGTCGGGTGCTCAAGACTTGCCTAGGGCATCAGATTTAAATTGCTTGACCAACTCTCTAAGGCCCAAAAAAAATGTACATTATGTACACTAGATCCACTCCCATTTCCCTTAAAACCATGAAGAACTCACATCAAGAACACGTGTGGGAGCCATTCTTGCAAAAATGGTCAAAACTGGACTAGCACACAACCTGCTCACAAAAGATTTCCAAAACCTCACTAAATGAACTTCCAAAATCAATAAAGATAAAAAAAAAGGACTTTACAAACATGAGCTAGACCAATCCAAAACAAAAATTCAAATTTAAATCCATTACTATAAATAAGCCTACTAAAACATATCACAACTGTCAAAACTAGGCAAAATTTGTAGCTTTCAATATCAAAACTTATTTCTTACAATCTCCAACCTCTAAAATGAGTGTATTTTAGGGTTTTATATGTTTCCAAAGAGGCTTAGAAAATTTTGGCAACTATCAACCTCAAAACCATGATATGTGCAATTCTTGCTCAAAATGTTGTCAAGCAACTTTTAAAAGTTGCTACAACTTTTGTATTTTTGCAAATTTTGAATCTCTATCACTTAGGACTTTCCAAGAAGGCCTAATATGGTCCATTCATGATGTCTAGGTATGATTTATCTTTTAGAACATCAATCCATAGGGTTTAGACTACTTTTCCTTATTTGACAACTTTGTTAATATTTGACATCTTTTCCCTTTCTTGCTCCAATGACATGTAGGATCTCCAAGCCATGCAATAGGATGTAAAAAACTTGTTAAAAACCATACCTTCCTCATGCTTTTATGGTCCTAGACCCCTAACCCCTAACACAAACAACACTAAACAATCAAAACCAAAGACTCCTAAAATGGTAACTTCACCTAGGAATAGACTCAAACAAAGATATGACCTATAAAGGTCCAACTTACACTCCTGACTTGGCTAGAGTCAATACATGCCAAAACCAAAACTAGAAACCAAACTGGGAATTTTTGACTAGGTGCTCCCACACCACAAATCAAAGCAGTTCAAGTATAATCTTAAAATTGATGAAGGTATAATGGTCTTGAGATTCATTTGAAAAAGTAGAGAAAAGATTTGTATCTAACATTGGTGCTACAGAATAGTGTGAATGTATCTTTTCATTGAATTCTCTAAGAGGTATGTCGTTAATTTCATTAATGTTGGCTTACTATTCAAACCTTTTAAGTTTTCCAAATTATGTTGGAATAAATAATGTCCACGTCTTTAATTAGTTACAATAGAACTTTCAGTCTAATGCTAGTCTATAACATTTGCCCTATCAATGAGTAAATAAGCTACTAATGTTATCAACACTTCTCCTTCCACTACTTGACCTTGCCCATTTAGAAAATAGTTTGGGAAACCTCCTTAGCATATGGGTCAAGGAAGTCCTCTATATAAAGACATAGTTGACTTTGATGTATCTAATCATAGAGATACATAGATAAATACAATTAGTTTGGTTATATATTTAAGTTTTCATCATGGCATCAGAGTGTAGTTTGATTCATGGGATGTGATATAGTTTATTGTTCTGATATATGACTATATTAGAGCATCTATGATTCAAGTTTGTTTTTCTGAAGTTATATTGTTTTTGCTATAGGTTATTTTTGATTGAGCAACATCAAATAAATCTCTGATTATTTTGGAGAAAGAAAAAAGAATCCAATGAAGTGTTTATTAGAATTGAGTGAGCAAGTATTTTTATTGCCAAGTTGAAGAAAGATCACAAATTTTTTGAACATTTTAGAAAGAAAGGATATTGTTGATATTTTTGTTTGTGAAGCTTAAAATATATCTTGGGTAGTTTGGACTTTATGTTTGTTGTTAAATTTGTGGTCTTTTATGGGAGTTGAGTGTCTTGGAATAGAAAATAGTTGGGAGAAAGTATGTTAAAGTTATTTGTTTTCTATCACACAATGAAGATTATCTAAAATGTCTTTTTGAAGTGGGATGGAAGTGTATGGATTGGAAATAAGTGGATGTGACTATCTAACTATGAAGGCTATGTTGTTGTCAAGATGTGGGTTTGTTATAGAAGACTGTTGAATCAAATATTCCTCATTTGAGTATTGTACTTGAATCTATTGCAACAAGTGCATTATCAATAGAGTCTAACATTCTAAAATATAGTTTTTTTATTGATGAACCACATATCTAAAAAAAAATTCTAGAAAACTAGCAAGCACAGTGGCTGGGTACCCATTTAACTCATTAGATGGATTGTTTTTCATATGGACTCAACAATTATTGTGCATGAGAAAAGTTTAGAGCTGGTTTCCTATCACTAAAAGTTTTCAAGGGTTTTTGGTAAGCCAAAACCACTTGTTTAGGTGAAAAGCCTAAAAGTCTTGAATAGTTTGTGGTAAACCAAAACCACTTTCTTAGGTGAAAAACATAAAGGTCTTGAAGGGTTTGTGGTTAGCCAAAACCACTTATTTAGGTGAATAACCTAAAGTCTTTGAAGGGTTTGTGGTAAGCTAAAACCACTTGTTTGGGTGCAAAACCTAATTTTTTTTGAAGTGTTTGTGGTAAACCAAAACCACTTGTTTGGTTGAGAAACCCAAAAGAAAATCAATTGCATTAGTTGGGGGAAATCAAAAATGGTTATGGGTAAACCTGCTAGAAATATTATGATAGGCTAAGCTACTAAGAGGGGAGGGGTGAATCAATAACTTATCAAATTTAATCCTTAATTAGCAATGTGTTATTCTAATCTTATTGCACGTATGAGAAATTGAAAACATTAAAGCACATATAACACTTTTGACACACAATTTGGTGACCCAGAAACCTTCCAAATAGAGTTAAACTGGGGTGGGGATGATACCCACAAGCTTTAGTACTACAATATAAAGTTGGCCTATTAAGGCTTACGATGATCACTTTTGATGATCTGCCCTATTAGGAGCAATAAAGATTGCTAGGTCCACCTTGCTAAAGGATTTACAAACATATAATGAAGTATGCACTCAGTAAAGAGATTTACATAAGACTATTAGGTCTACCTTGCTTAAAGGAATTGACTGATCCACTTGTTAGGATGAAACAATAGCTTGATCTCTAGTCTGCAACTTATTTTGCTGAATGAGATACCTTTCAGTGTAAAAATTACCTTGCTATGATAGATAAATCTTTGCTGCCCCTTATACTGCTTGTGGCCTTGTACTTCACTTTTTCTACTCTTTTGTACTTGTTATCTCACTTCTATTCATTCATTCTTACTTTTTTTTTTGGATGCGATACAATACATTACATATATACCAACCTAATTAAAAAATTACAAAGTTGGCCATAATAAAAGTTTACACAAAATGCATAAAGTTGGCCCATACTGTAGGAACTCGAGTTTTGAAGATTGGCTCGATGAGGTTCTGATACTCAACATCCACCATTAGTGCTCAACATCATCATGCACTCGATAGATGTAGAGGCTTGGTCCATATTGATCACTTCCAAGTAGTCTTGAACTTGGTCTGCACTGGTGACTTGGTGAATATTGTGAAACTTGACATATAAACTAAATCACTTGGTTAACACTAAGTGGCTTGGTCAACACTGGATTCTCACTATTGTAACTGGGAACTCAGTAAGCACTGCATGACTAATTTTATACTGATAAACTTGACATACACTGGGATGCTCAATTTATACTATTGATCATTACTACAGTAGTGACTGCTTAACGCAAACTAAAATTGTCCCTTGGACTCAGTAGCAATTGTAGAGCTCAGTAGAAGTTGAAATGCTTGGTCAACATTGTTAACTATACGATATGCTCAGTAGATGCTTACAATCTCAATAAATGTATGCCATTAATAAAAAACATGATTGTAATGCCAACAATCTGCCCCTTTAATATTAGTGAAAAAAATACTTATCAATCACAACTGAATTCAAAATGTATAATAATATATATATATATATATATCCATCACCTTATGTCTTTGACTTGGTAGAGTATACTATTTTTGAGATTTTTCAAAATTGGTTTTGTAAGAGATGTACATGAATAATACTCTAATGCTCCCCCATACATAATATTCAATATACTATACATTTTCTCTTTTTTTTTTTGTACATCTTCTCCTCTTTACACAATATACATTATACAATCTTCTCTCCCTTTTTGACATTAATACCAAAGATGTATGCTATATATACACTATACAGTAATGCCAAAATATGACAAGAAATCTGAATGTACCTTCAAAATTAATGCCATTGTCTTGTCCCAATTCTCTTGCAACACCTTGTATGTGTGCAATGCAATTTGCACTTCTATTGACAATTTTACCATGTGCTCTACAATTGAGAAGTTGTTGTCATGGATGAGTGTTTTTGCATGTGCAATGTGTTTCTGCAATGCATCCATATTTGGGAGAATCATGGCCTATATTTCTATCAATGTAGATCTTATTCTAGTTTCTTCTCTCAACAATTATGCCTGCATATCAGTTAGAAATCTGATCTTGTTGTAATGGGAAGAGTTGTAGCTTGGGTCAAGTTGCAACTGTTGTGCACTTTCGTTTAGATCCTCATCAATCTTTGATAGTTTATCTTTTATTTCCTTAGTGAAAATTGAAATATCACAAAGTTTACCGAATAGTGAAGACACATTGTTGCAAGAGGTCTCTAGTGATCCTAAAATAGTAGATAATTCTACTTGGTGAATAGTAATTTGCTGAGAAATATGTTCCAAAACTTTGTTCTCAAATTTCTTCGCAGCTCTTTGCAACAATTTGTCTTGATCATTCATATTTTTGTTAAATTTCTGAATTGCCTCTGCTAGTTGAATCAAAATTGGTTGAGAAGTGTCAACCTCTATATCTAGAGCCTCAACAAGGATATTCTTTGCATCTTCTATTATTTGAAATTCCATGTTTCTTTCTTCTCTAAGCCTTTGTCACTTGGCTTTCTTTTGCAAAAGTTCTCCAAATGTTTGCATTTGATCAAGATTGAGATTAGAGATATCTTAGTTAGGAATAAAAATCTCCTCATCAAGATCAATGTCTTCTTCCTTTTCTTTTCCTTTACCCAAAAATTTTGTGCTTGGTTGAGGCTTGGTCTTAACTATTCTTGCACTTATTGATTAAATGCTAGGAATGGAAATAATTGTAGAAATAGTAGTACTTGTTGAAAAGGTAGATACTATATTTATTGTCAAAATACCAATAGTAGAAATACCTGGAGTTACCAAAACTAATGTAGAGGGAAGTGTTTGTTGCTCGATAGATGAAGTGCTTGTCACTTTAGTCAATGAAGTAATGAGTTGGATAGGTGCAAAGATTGATTGAGCACTTGTGCTAACTATTTTTGTCACAATCAATCCTGCTGAAGCTTTCTCCAAACTTGATGTTGTCAGTTTTTGGCTCGAAGGATGAGGAAGTGAGGCTATGATCACTACAACAATTTTCTCTGGGTCGGTCTCTTCAATATCTTGAACATCTGGCAAATCCTCCTCTATAGCTTCTTGTCCTTGTTTTTCCTCTTCATCATCTACATTGTCAAAATGTGTAACTTCCTCATCATCAATTTCCTCATCTTTTTCTTGTTCATCATCCTCCTTATCACTAACATGCACTACAAAATCACTCGGCTTGTGAAGAAGATAAATGTTCTTCCAAGTGTTCGTAGCATTCTTTACTATATGTTCAATGTCATTTAACAACACAAGACAAGTGTTGAATCTCAAAGTAAGCTTTTCTTCATTTTTCTTCAGAGATTCCTTTACCTCCTTGTCATTCAAACTCAACATGAGTTGCCTCAGGGTTTGATCATATATGTCTTTTTAAATTTTCATGGCATTCTCCCATCTTGGCTTAATTTTCTCCATTAAAACATTATGAATCTGATGAGCAAGCTTATCTGGGGAATATTTCCATTTTCCCATTTTAGCTATTACAAAGTCTTCTATTTGCTTCTACTCCTCTTTAGTCCTAGTTTCATACTTTAGTGCCTTGAAGTTTGTTATCCTAGCTCCTAATTCTAATTCTTTCATCCTTTCTTGGAAGGTGGGTGGAGGCCTCTTAAATATTATATGTCATCCTTCTTTATTTGCTTTCTTCTTGGATGATCTTCTTGTAAACACAATAGTGGATCTCTTGGAAAGCTTGGTAATAATTATCTTTCCTTTCTTCTTCGATGGCTCTTAATCCTTTGAGTTCTCTTCACCTTCCTCTATATCTTCACCTTTACCTTCAGTCAACAAAAGAGTGGAATTGGTTTTCAGTTTGGCAATTCTGTTCTTTCCTTTGTTGATTGCCCGAGGGAGTTTGATTTCAAGTTCAATTCTATCCTTTGCTTCATCATAACTACCAAAATATGCAGCTTTAGGGTCTACAAGCTCATTGATCAGTGCCTCAATTATGTCCTTGGTTTCATCTATATTTACCTCACAACCAAGAGGTTTTACATCAACTAATTTCTTGAGAATCCTAAATATATTATTCATCTTTTCTTTGAATGCATCAAAGTAGTTGTCCATAATGCTTGCATAGTTCTCTCCCATTTCAACCATATACTCATTAATCTAATAAAGAACAAGTACATCCTTTCTCCATACTACTATACCCTTAGATGGGAAAAAATTTTGTACATAGAAAAATAAACAAGTCAAAAGTGAACCAAACTTACATGGATTGTTTTTGGAAGTTCTTATACTCTCCATGTTCTTGTTGAATTAGTTCAACATTAACTTGGCAAGGTCAAGTGATAGATTATTCTTGACCAATTTATATGCTAAATCTACTACTTCACATGACACATTGTTCAGTTTTCTTGAGCTATAAATATTGTGAGAAATGACATGTATCCCAAACTTGAGTTCCATATCTGTCACACTACTAATCTTCATTCCCCTTCCATCCCACTCAGCAATGGTTTTCTTCTCCAGTTCGACCCAGCTTAGGTTTTTGGTCATTTTTGCTTTTGCCAACATAGGAAGATCAGTAATCTTGTAGATCATCTTCTTGGTTATCAAAATGGGTTGATCCAACCACAGTTGACCATTGTATAATCAACTAAGGATATATTTTATCCATTTTATTTGAAAATCTTGTGGCATATGGGGAATGTGAATAAAACCTTTTGTTTCAAGATGTTGATGTTCTAATTTTAACACACCATTGACACATAAATTTTCAAGGGTTTCATCCATTTCTAATGTACCAATATCTTGAATAGCACACTTAAAATGCAAATGGATATCATTGATTAACAATGCCTTTGATGGAATTTGTGACTAAGCTTCAACCGAATCTAGGGTTTCAATGACAACAGGACATAGTTTGAAATCTGGTGCCTTCCACTCCATGCCTCCAACTAACATGTCATATCCTTTCTTTGATTTTTTGTTGGTGGATGCCATTTTCTCTTGGTAGGGTTTTCAATGACATGGAAACCTTCAATAATTCACTCGAATTGCTTGGATGCTCTAAAGATTGTCTTGCATAGATAGCTCTCAAAATTTCACGATGAGAAATGACTTCAATTTTTCCCTTTTTATCAAAATTTACCATAAATGCCCTGGTATGATTTTTCACTCAAATGACAGAATATCATCCACTTTGCTTGTATTGAATGCTTAGTAGAGTCATTCATGACTCAATAACCATACAAAGCTTAATTGCTCCCAACCTTGCTTGGTTAGGTCTTACAACCTGACCTCAGTCTGTTAGGCCTATAACCTAATCATATTTAGTGATGGTGATCCCTTTACATCTTGAATGCTGATTTGGATCTTTCATTCAACTAACTGGAACTGATGTGAGATATCTTCATAATCCTAGTTCCAATTCTTCTATGGGAGATCAAGTGGAAAAGATGGAGACACCCAATTCTTGAGTGACTTGTTCATCATTGCTCAGACTTGCATTCTCAAAAGATTTTGGAACCCATTGCTGTCTCATTTGTTTTTTGATGTTATCAGCTTTTGCCTTCTTTTCATCTTCAATTCTTCTAGTATTCATACAATTCTTGGCAAGATGACCGAGTTCTGTATAAATGAAACATCTTCTAGTAGTAACTCATCCTCATGTGATGTTTCACACAATTTATTCCAATGTGTCCAAATTCTCCATAGTAATGACATCTGCACCAAGTGTTATAGTCCCAATGAAATAAAGCTTTCATAGTTTGTTCTGCTAAGTTCAATATCTTAGTTTTGCATACTAAAGATTTATGCCCATGCTTCTTACATTTGTGACATTTGCCTTTAAACTTAGTTTTTTCTTTGCATTTATTAGCCTTATGACCATGCTGGCTACAATTGTAGCATTTTCCTTTGAATTTTCCTTTCCGAATGCTCCAACATGTGTTTGATGTATGACCTATCTTACCATAGTGACTGCAAGTAGGTCTTTGATTCTTTTGAGCTCCTTGCTTGGATGATTCACCTTCTTCTGTATATCCAATTCTTGCTTTACCCTTTTGTCTAAAGTGATTTTTCTCATTCAATTGATTCACGTTTGCTTGAAATTTTATCATCCTTTCATTGGTTTTCCTTTCAGTGTTTAAATCATTCAACAACCTTTCATTTTTTGATCTTAGATTCATGATTTCTTCATTTGCATTTGTGAGCTAATTAATGAAGTCAGCTTGTTGAAGGGATAAATGTTGAATTTTATTACTCTTTCCTTTTATTTCTTCTTTTACCTTATTTTTCTCTTCCTTAACTTCACATGGTCTTACTGACTAAATTTCTTCGTCTCTTTTTAGTTTTCTTACTTCTTCTTGAAGTGAAACATTCTTTTCTAATAGTTCTTTGATTGCTTCATTGGCTTCATCTAGACTGCTTGTTTAATGGATGTCTTCAATTCTTTCTTCAATGTAGAGATGGTCATTCATTTGGATTGCAAGATCTTTTTTTCTTTTCAAGAATTGAGAGAGTTGCTCATTTTCTTTCTTGAGTTGTGCAATAGCCATTTCCAAATCCAACTTCTCATTGTTAATAGCCTTGTCAAGTTTGAATATTTCCATAACCTTTGATCTTTGCTCAAGTCATTAATTTTTTCTCTAAGAACCATAAAAGCTTTAATACTAGTTGTTGGAAACATTATGATAGGCTAAGCTACTGAGAGGGGAGGGGTGAATCAGTATTTTATCAAATTTAATCCTTAATTAGCAATGTGTTATTATGATCTAACTGCATATATGAGAAACTAAAAACATTAAAGCACACATAACTCTTTTGACACACAATTTGGTGACTAAAAAACCTTCCAAATAGAAAGTAAAATTGGGGTAGGGATGTTATCCACAAGATTTAGTACTGTAGTATGAAGTTGGTTTGTTAAGATTTACAATGATTACATATGATGATTTGCCTTGCTAGGAGCAATAAGGACTGCTAGGTCCACCTTGCTAAAGGATTTACAAACATACAATGAAGTATGCACTCGATAAAAAGATTTACATAAGACTGTTAGTTCTACCTTGTTTAAAGGATTTGACTAATCCATTTGTTAGGATGAAACAATAGCTTGATTTCTGGTTTGCAACTTGTTTTGTTGAATGAGATACCTTTCAGTGTAAAAATCACCTTATTGTGATAGATAAATTTTTGTTGCTCCTTATACTGCTTGTGGCCTTGCACTTTGCTTTTCTTCTCTTCTCTACTTGCTATCTAACTTTTATTCATTCATTCTTACTTTTTTTTTGGATGTCATACAATACATTACATATATACCAATCCAATTAACTAATTACAAAGTCAACCACAATATGAGTTTACACAAAATGCACAAAGTCAACCCATATTGTAGGAACTCAGGTTCTAAAGACTGGCTTGGTCAAGTTCTGATACTTGACATCTACTGTCAATACTCAACATCATCATGCACTCGGTAGACGTAGAGACTCATTCCATACTAATCACTTCCAAGTAGTCTTGAACTCAGTTTGCACTGGTGACTTGGTGAATATTGTGAAACTTGATATATAAACTGAATCACTTGGTTAACATTGAGTGGCTCGGTCAACACTAGATTCTCACTATTGTAACTAGAAACTTAGTAAGCACTGCATGACTTGCTTTATACTGATAAACTCGGCATACACTAAGATGCTTGATTTATACTACTAATCATTACCACATTAGTGATTTCTCGGTGCAAACTAAAACTATCCCTTGGACTTGGTAGCAACCATAGAGCTCGTAGATGTTGAAATGCTTGGTTAACATTGCTAACTATACAATATGCTCGGTAGATGCTTACAATCTGAATAAGTGTATGTCACTAATAAAAAACATGATTGTAATGTCAACAAAACTAGTTAAAAATCTAAAGAAATTTTCAAATTGATAGTGATAAGCATAACTAACATTTTATGTTCTAAATGGGTACCTAAGAAGGCTTAATGTTGGGACCCATCCTATTTGAATTTCATGTTGTAATAATTTCTTCCAAATACATAATTTCTAGTGGTGGAAATTAAGGGAGGGCATTCAAATAAATAATGTCCATGTCTTCAATCAATTACAACAAAACTTTCAGTCTAATGCTAGTCTATAACGTTTATCCAATCAATGAGTAAATAAACTATCTGTGTTGTCAACACTTCTCCTTCCATCGCTTGACCTTGTCCATGTAGAAGATAGTTTGGGAAACCTCCTTAGCTTATGGGTCAAGGAAGTCCTCTATATAAGGGCATAGTTACCTTTGATGTATCTAATCATAGAGATACATAGATAAATAAAATCAGTTTGGTTCTATATTTAAGTTTTCATCAAATTCACCTCAGCAAAGTAATGAATTTTGGAGCATCATATGATGAAGGAGACATGGTGGAAAATGTAGAGTACCAATCATTATCAAAGCAATTTGTAATACTACCTTCATCCCAAGAAAGAAACATTTAGAATTCAATCGTGATCCCACAATAAATATATGGATCAATAAAGCTACAAACTAATGTCTATTTTTATGAGAAAAGAGGTCACTTCTATGATTCATTAAAGATGAAACAAGTATCCAGTAGAGCAATGCGAATGAAATACGTATACACTTGTAAAGGGGCAAGAAGAGCTTCAAGTTTAATACAATTTCAGGAATTTGAATGGTACAATAATATAAAAATGAATGGAATGACCTCTACTCAATTACTAGCACAATCACATTTTTAAAGGTAATTTCTAGTTGAGTAAGATTTTATGGTTTTGAGACAATTACAAGATTAGAAGTAAGGTCTCTCGTAAAAGAATTTGTACATAAAAGGATCAAGATGCTTTTCCATTTGTTATCAGAGAATTTTTTCTAGCATATTCAAAAATCACAAATGTTAATATACTCAAGGCTCTAGTATATAAATACAAGAAGATGAAATAAAAATACATGTAATGCCAGTGTAAGCAGGGAATATACAATAATAAGAGTGTTCTAAGTCTTGGTTATAAAATGAATGGAAGCCCATTATTAAGTGCAATTTATAGTTGGGATAAATTTCATTACAAAAGAAATGTTTATTTCAAATGGAACTGGAGTTGGAAAGTAAATGATCAATTATATTTGAAGGCCCCTATGATTGTTTTTATAATCTAAAGCACACTATATTTTAGTAAGATCTAAGTTTGGATATAAAATTAGTTGTACAAAAATAGTTCTATGAAGTTGATAGTCTAAGCTTTATTATTGTCAAGTAGTACTATGGCATAAGACTAATTAATTTCCTGCAATTTAGCCACTGAGTGTTTTTAAGTAAGAATATCAAAAGATGTCTTTAGGAGGTAAAGGGCACATGATATGCATTGGAAGCATGATGTTCTATTCTTTTACTATTAACCTATGGATTTTATCTTACCTTACAGATGTGCAAATATTCATCATATTGGCTCAACTCTAGAAATGGGTGCTAAAACAACCAGGACAACTATCAAGTTCATCATTTATATGATAAAAATTGTAAAGACATCAGGGCATAAGAGATACCTAGATTTTGGTCACTCAACTCGAGTTATGTAATCAAATCAATATTTCTGAATGCATGTATAATGTTGTAGATTGTACAGGCTTCATTTTGGGTTGCACATTTTGGCTCTTCATGTAAACCAAATATTACATGTAACTTCAAACATACAATGCTCAATAATACATGGTCTAACATGTGTGCTATAGAAATCTTGGAAGTGGTATTGGTATTTGTAAACAAAGCTTTGTAAATTAACATTATTAGATTTCCACAATCCATTTGTACATAACTTGTCTTTTGGATTTGATTGTGTCTGCTTTTTTACCATCAACGTTTCAGATCATACTACATGATCCAAAACGTTGATGGTAAAAAAACACACACAATCAAATCCAGAAGACAAGTTATGTACAAATGGATTTTGGAAATCTAATAATGTTCTACTCATACACTTTCGCATCCTCATGATGGATCATGTAGTATGATTCGAAATGTTGATGGTAAAAAAGCACACACAATCAAATCCAGAAGATAAGTTATGTAAAGCTTTGTAAATAAATAGTAGAGATAAACCCTCAAATATGGTTGTGGTGCAAAACCCGAAATATAATAGTTGTTCTCCACAAAGTGGGTTACATAGGAAGTTGAATAATGAAATGTACAAAAAATCTACAACCACCACAAAGGAAGATCCCTTCTTACAAAATAACAAATTAATCTCATTAAAACATCAGAGATATATTGAGGAAGAATGAAGCAACATAATTAAATGGAGTCTCAAAGCTATTAGCCACACAATAGAAAGAAAAGAAACTAAAATGCATCATCTTTGGTAGCAAACTTGTGGAATAGTGAAGATATATGCACTTGATAACTCAGAATTGCAGTGTCCTTATCTCTAGATAGAGGGAAAACATGTTTATGGTGGTAAAGATTCCTCAAAGTAAACCCTAGCTCTACATGCAATGACAAGAAGTCTATAGAAATACCAAACATCAAGATGAGATGGAGATAGGTTTTGTTTTTCCCCCATTTCACCATTTGGATGTCAAAATAATGAAATCAAGCATAACAAAAAGGTCGGGTCCACGATGAAGTTTTTTAAATTTTATTAATATGTTTTTAGAATATTTAACTTATTTTAGAATTCAAACCAAATTTTACTTATTATTCCCTGCCTTTATAAGGTAGGGAACTTATGTTCCCAGATTCACATTCATATTAATTTTGGGATCAAATAAATCTAAGATGGTAAGGTTTTCATTGCAGTTATTTAATAATTATTTTTCATCAAAATTTTCAAATATTGTGATTGGTCTCTAGTTATTTTCCTAGGGTTTAATTAAAATAAAAAAATTAAGATCAAAGGACAGTAATAGGTGGAGACGTGTTTTACATTTAACAAGCGTACAATGATAGGATAGGCATGAATTAAATGCAAAATACTGAAGTTCAAAGCATTTTTGTTTGCAATCACATCAGACCTTTTTGCTAGCAACTCCTTTATTTCACACACCTAACACTATTGTTTTAATTATTTAATTTTTAAGGGTATACTCAACGTGATAGACATGGGGTAAATTTAAATCATAACTATTAAACTATATCCAAATGTTAACACAAAATATACAAACAAAATACTAGAAATCAAACGTTATTGCAAAATAGTTTATTGTTGAATAAAAAATAAAAAATATTTGTGAAGCTGATTCTTAATTTTAAAATTTTTATTTTTAACTATAATTTTTTTGATAGGTTGATAATAATTTTTTAAAAACATAATTAGAGGTATCATATTTCAATAAATAAAAATTAATTTCAAAAGTTTAGATATTCTTAATTTTATTTTTAACTTTAAATTGTTAAATTTGTATTCATAGATTATACATTAACTTATCATTTCTATTGATTTGTAATTTGAAAATCATACTTAAAAAATATCATTTGAATTTTTAACCTTACAAAAATTAAGAAAGGGTTATTCTTCAATAAAATATATAATTAGATGTTAATATATTTAATTTATTTCTATTTTATTATTTATCCCACCACAATAATAAATTTATTATACATTCTTTTTATGTAGCTTCTATTACTACGATCCAATTTATTTTAAATAAACATCCAAAAATGTTTTTATCCTATTGCCTCATAGCTCTTTGTAAATCTAGATTAAAAATATGTAATTAAATTTTTTTTTTTAAAATACATACTTTAAGTTAAAATATTAAAAAATACAATGTATTGTTAAAAAAAATGAAAACTAACTTAAATAGTTTAATAATAAATGCAAGTAATTCTCATTTTTCTATTATATTGCCATTGATAAAGAAAAAATTAAAAGTTTTAGGATAGCTATATTGTATTAATAGAAATGACATCAACATATAATTATAAATATAATATTAATTAACACTCATGAGTGATAGTTTAGAAGAACCAATCTAAAAGTTGATTATTTGAAAATATTAATTAATATTCATATGTATCACAAGAACCAATCTCTAATGAGAACTAATGGAACATTACAAACCATTCCTTCTTTACCAAGGTATCCCATCTCAATATTGCTCAAACTCAACCACATTCAATAATAAAGTTCCTTCAATGTTAAATTCCCCAATGCATGAAAGTATTTTCTCATTTAGTCGCTAAGCTTAAAACATAGAGCACGCCTAGATTCTCCTTTTTTAACAAAAGACAGGGACTCTAGCTCTTCCAAAGCTCTTGTTCCTCTTTAAAATTAATTTTAAATATCGTGTCATATAGGTCAATTTATAATTAGCGTGATGAATATGATATGATATTTAAAGTAAAACTTAAAATTAAATCTAATTTAATAAATATTTATTTATGTATTTAATATATTTATAATACTATAGATCTATTTAAAGGAATGTCAATAGATATCTATACAAATGATTAAAATTTAATTTAGAACACCCAAAACTATTTAGATTTCTTTATCTCTGTTTTTTTTCATTAACTTAAGCTTTTTTATTATAATTTGTAAAGAAAATTGATGATTTTAAAATCTCCAAACATTATAATTTTATCAAATATTTTATGCGGTGTTTATTAAATTATTTTTAAAAGTATATTATGTATATAATTAAATTTAAAATCTTGATGTGTAGATCATGGTCAAATTTGACTTAAAAAGACAAAAGTTAACATTAACATGCTCACACAGTCCCACTCCACCCATTCTCCCATTGTAGAATGCTTATGGACATTAATTATAATATAAAACTTAAATTTACATTTTAGTGTTCAAACATATTAAACAAATAAGTAATTATTAAGTATCATGATCTTAAATTAGTCTTTTTCTAATATAAGAATAAACTTTCAAAAATCACGGTTTTCAATTTTGAAATAAATTTATTATTGTATGATATATTTTTGTTAAAATTAAAACAATTTCACATGTGGGGTTCCGATTTTTCTAGTGCTTTATCTATAGCAAGACTAAGGGTTCTAATTTGACTATTTTTTTAATGAGAGAGAGAGAGAGAGAGAGAGAGAGAGAGAGAGAGAGAGAGAGAGAGAGAGAGAGAGAGAGAGAGAGAGAAGTATTCATTTTTTGCGTGTGCTTACTATTATAAAGAGCGAGTTTCTATTTTTCCCATCACTTGGAGTAGTTTGGAGACAATTTTCTTAGTTTTTATGTGCACGAAGGTCATTTTTCCATGATAAATCATTGTGGGTACCTTTTCATGCGGTTAACTACATGTTGCTAATTCCAACTCTTGTATTTGGGACTCCCTCTTACATTTGATTTCATATCTTTGAGTATATATTGAGCACCCTTGGAGTAGCTTGAGTAAGCTTTAAATTACACATCTATTGGTAGGAAGTTTTGATGGTTATGGTACTTAGTTTCTAGATTAGATTGTGTAAAGATTTTTGCCATCAACGATTTGTATCACACTACATGATCCATCATTAGGATGAGAAAGCAAGAGATGTAAAACAATGTCACGTAGGGTTTTACATCTCTTGCTTTCTCATCTTGATGATAGATCATGTAGTGTGATTCGAAATGTTGATGCCAAAAATATTTACACAATCTAATCTAGAAACTAAGTACCATAACTATTATGGATTGTGGAAATCTGGTCGCAATAATAAGTTGTGATGGTGTTTATTATCAATTTGGTGCAATTTCATGCCTTCTTTTCATGTACTTATTGTCCTATTCAAGTTAGGGTTTTGATGATCTATATTATATATTTTTGCCTCATTATTGAGGGCTCTTCATTTTCTCTCATATATTTTGCACATTGCAAATTTGTGAGCTTGATTATGGGGGCACTTTGCAGTAGAGATTTTTCATCACTTTTTATACAGATACAATGGTTCCTTCTCATTGATTCTTATTGCATCATTGTGGATTCCTTGTTTTTGTTTCATGTTATCCTCCACTTCATCTTTATTCCTTATTGCATATTCAAATCTTGATACTTGTAGTTGCAAGTATATGCTTGTGTTCTTATTCTTTTTATAGAAAAATGGTAAAACCTAGGTTTTCCTTTCAAAGCAAAGGATGTTGATTCCTTGCATTAGAATCACTTCTATAATTGCATGCTTGTCTGAGTATTGCATGTCTTTATTATTTTGGGTAATTGTTTTGAAAAAAAGGGGGTAAAAATTTATTCAACCAGAATCCAAGTACAAAGCAAAGGCACGTGGCCCACAAAAAATTACATGTTCATATCTTCCAATATCAACTGCTCAATAGTCCCGTTGAACTCAGTAGGTAACTCCTCCCTTCCATTAATATCCCATCCATCCACATTCTCTAACGCCCACTTTGCCAAACAATCATCCACTCTATTCCATTATCTAGGGATATAACAAAAAGAAACAGAGTCTAAAGAACTACAAAGGCTTAAAATCTGTCTAACCAAAGCAGCCAATTGCCAACTAACATTTTCCAAGCTTTGACTATTCAACATGTCCACAACAATCTAAGAATCAGACTCACAAATGATCTTCCTCCAGCCCAAGGAACAACCTCTCTCAACTGCAATCTTAATAGCAAGGGCCTCCATCAAATGATTAGAGTACTGACCTTTATAGGTAGACAAAAAGAACATCATACCACCATCATTATCTCTACCTATACCCCCAATACCAGCATGACCAGGATTCCTACGGGATGAGCCATCTATATTGATCTTCAAAGTCCCAATAGCGGGGGAAGTCAACCTCCCATCTCGACAAACCCTTTGTTTGCCTTGGCACGATCTTGTTCTAAGAGTGTCACCCCGTCTGCTCTCTCCCAAATTCAAATTTTGCACAATAGCAAGATCCCCAAGATCAATACTTTTAGGCATATCACACTTTACAAAGATGGTCTCTTGAAGCCTGCCAAGAATAATTCTCCATAAATGCAAACTTTCTAACTTTGAGTCACAAAAAATTCTGCGGTTCTGCTCTAACCAAAGGTTCCATAGAATGAGAGATGGCCTGACCATCCAAGCTGCCTGCAAAAATGAAGTCTTCACAAGAGGGCTGCCCAACCTCTCCCAAAAGTTTATTAAAGAGGATGTATGTACACAACCCTACTGCCAAGCCTCCCACCATCTGTGCCATATCTCTCTCGAATAAGGGTAGCAAAAAAACAAGTGAGATGTACATTCCTCATTGTTTGAACAGAGGAAACAGATAGACGGTCCCTGGAAACCTCGTTTGCAAAGATTTTCCCAGGTGAGGCATTTGTTCTAAGCTAGCAACCATAGGAAAAAATTACATTTCGGCCAAGAGAGGTTAAATGTAATGCCCTGCCAAGGGATCCAAAAGAATTAACCTAAAGTTTTACTAAGTTTTCCAATTTTTTTTTTTTTTAAAACATGAAAGATAAACCATTCATATCAAACACATAGTAGTGGAAGCAATAACATATATACAACTAAAAGCATATATACACATACATAATGGGTTACATTCCTTAAGGATCCCAAGATGTTGAGTCACATTTAATCTAATAAAAACTAAGTCTAACCACTACCACATCCACATGAAAGAATAAATAGAAAGTCCAATATCCATATTACACAATTGTTCTGAATACCTCTTGGCAATTAAATTCAAAATACTCAATCATCCACTGTACATGTCACAGGGTATGAAAAGCTTAAAAGATTAAACATATGTAAAAATAAAGATACATCATCGTCATCGAATCCATGCTACAAGTGCAATAAAGTAAAGGAAACCAAATTCCATACATGATACATCATCATAGAAGATATAAACATCCATTGTAAAAGATAGCCATAAATCATAACACATAATTATCTAAGTGCACAGTTCCTCCCAACCGTAAATAGCATCATTAGACCATTATGGGCCCTAGCCATCCCTTCATGTGTAACATCCCAAGTCACCGAAGAGATCATCGGTATTATCATAGTAGGGACATCACTCCTAAAACATACTACATCATATGCAAAAAGCAATCTAACATGCATCCAAAATCTAATCATGCAAAATAAGGCATAAGATAAGTAAACAACATCATCTATCATATGGTAATGATCAATATAAGGATACGTGTCCATCATCATAATCCAAGAATAGAATGAAGATAGATGCCAACAAGGAATGCATCAGCCACAGTGTCTCAGACGGATCTCAAATGGTAAGAGTGAAAAAGCACTACCACCCGAACACATAGAACCTAAATGGTCCACTCCCACCATGTTGAGGAGATAGTCTCAAGTCCCAAATAGGCTATCAACTCACATAGTACAAATACTCTCTAAGTCCAAAAATCCTAAAAGTATGCTAACTCAAAGGTTCCAACACAAACTGACATAGTAGGAAACCTACTATGTAAGCGGGAAAGTGTCATCACATGAATCACGCAAGAGTTACCCTGGTAGTCTCTCAATAGACCCCGCTCCCCTAGTGATCCCTATGTGGCCACTAGTATCCTCTCGTACTGACAAGACATACTACAAAATTCAAGGTCACAACCAAGCGTTCTCTCTACTCCCATCCTAGTCTATACTAGCACTCGAGACATGGGCGAGAACATACAATTATCTTATTAGGTTCATTTTAATCCCCATTTAGTGTAATGTTTTCACTTATTAATAAAACTTACAATGAGTTACCCTAGCAGCCTCTTAGGGCCCTGACCCCCATTGCAAGCCAGTTCCCAACACTACAAGTAGATAACCTACCCTAGGCTCATGGAATCATAAATCACAAAATCACCATAGTCCTATACAAGTGACTGGAAAAATACCAAAAGATAATCCACAATAAGAACATAAAATCTCCATTAGAAACTGAAAAGCATCCATTGATAATCATAACCACAACAGTTCTCTATTGGTAACTGAAGGCATCAATGATAATCACAATATCCATCGGTCCTCATCAAGAAACCAAATAGCATCTTAAAATAAATAATACTGATCGAAGACTCCAAAATGGTTGAGTCAAAACATGTCACAACATGACAACATCAAGAATAAATCAACACTTTAGTCCCATCATGGTGACTGAAAAGTAATCCAAGGATAATTGATCGATGACTCAAAAATGGTTAAGTCAAGTGTCTCAAATACATACACCTCAGCTTCACACAAGAAGACTGGAAGACAATAACAATCAGTAAATAGAAACATCTCATAGAGCATGCCATTACATTACCATGGTTGGGTTTTAAAAGAATCAAGACCAAATAACATCAACATGCCATCACATTCGCATAACTCCCAAGCCTCTGGTAGACATCCTAACTAGTCAACACTCTAGGACCACCTAAACCCCAAAAATGGATAGCATAAAGAACAAGATACAAACACATATTTTAGTTTTTTTTCGAAATCAATGGTTAAGCCCAATATTAGGTTTCAGTTTCATTTTCAAG
Organism: Cupressus sempervirens; assembly: GCA_028749045.1. Taxonomy (NCBI): domain Eukaryota; kingdom Viridiplantae; phylum Streptophyta; class Pinopsida; order Cupressales; family Cupressaceae; genus Cupressus; species Cupressus sempervirens. The sequence goes on from CM053783.1 coordinate 453,469,331, forward strand.
TACATTTCAAGTGTATAAGATTCTTCATTTAATCTACAACTCAACCTATTTATTTTTTCAAATTAGATAATTTTCTAAAATAAGTAGAAGATAATTATTTACTTATTCAAATCATTGAACTAATTCCCATTGACTTTTAGATAAAATCATTTGCATTATTTCACTAAAAATCAATGTTACTAATAATTAAATAAAACTCTATTGATTCCAAGAAGTCTCCATTATTCAAATCATTAGAATAAGACTTATCAATTTTCAATTAAATAATTTACAATTTCCTTAAAACACTTCAAGGACAAACAATTATTTAAAATACTCTTCATTGGTTTTAATTAAAATCGATCTCATTAATAATTCAATTATTTAATTCCACTAAACACTTATTAACATCTCTTTTCTTTTAATTTTCCCTCATTTAAAAATCCATTTACTTAAATTGAATAATAATTAATTACACTTCTTCTACTATTAACTAATCTTAATTCAATTCAATTTAATTTAATTAAATTAGTTAATAAATCATATAAAACTAATGCATAATAATAAGATTCTATTTTAATTCGAACCCAAACTCGAATCAATTTCCAAATCTTGACTCTACTCAGGGAAGATTGCAATAATATTTTTAGTTCCCATAACTGGATGAAACAATATGCATGCTCCAATTCCAAATTACAAAATTGAAGATTCATTCATAGAGAATTATTCAAACACACATAACAAACACGATGAAGATAGGAAGAGAAAGAGTGCAAATGGAATATGCAAAAATCACGAGTGCACCTGGATACTGATGCTAACTCGCTATGCCTCAGAAGTCCATAGAAAAATCCCTTCCTTCTCCAACATTCGCCATTCCTCCATGAATCAAACCAACTGAAACCCCCAAGTGACTAGAAGTTCTTGTAGAAGCATATGAGCATGTAGAAGCATATGGGCTTCTCGAATGCATGTAAGCTTGTCCAAACACACTAGGAGAGCCTCTATATAAAGGCCTCTAAGATGCATCTAGAATGTGTCTAGAAAGAACTAGGAGATATGCATGACAACAAAGCACGTAACTTTTACAATAAGTAAGCATGAAAAAAAAGCACATAACTTTCACAATAAGAAGATAAACATGATGAGGTGTCTAGAATGTTGGAGACAACATGTGCTCAAATAATGTGCTAACTCCTAAGTGTAGACAACATGTGCACAATTAGAGTGCAAACTCTTGTGTTGTCAACATGACAACTCCCAAGAGCTCGCATACTCCTATGTGAATAAATAATGCATATTAATTTATTTAATATTCACTTGAATATTTTTAAATTAATTTATTAATTTTAAATCTCATGCACTCACTTTATTAAATCCACTTGTTTTATATTAATATATTTTAATCACATGCATGCATCATGTGATCTAGAGTCTTTTAATAATTTTAATATCTTTTCCACTTCTAAATTTATTTCCAAAACTTAATTGATAAAATATTTACTAACTTAAATAATAATATTATTTAGCATTTATTTAAAAATGTACTCTAAATATATTAGTATTAAATTAAATAAATATTATCACATTCCAAATCTAAACTTATAACTTTAATCTTCAAATTTAATTCTTTTATTTAATTAATTTTCCAATTAATTAAATAAAATTAAATATTAAAATATCATAATAATTTTCCATTAAATTAAACCATTAATTAAATCTTTTAATTATTCTTAATTAATTGAAAATACACTAAAGACTCATAAAGTAAAATACAAAAACCCATTATAGCAAAACACATACAAAATCAAACCAAAAGGGTTAATATCATGAATTACATCATCCAACGTATTCGGAGGGTACTTGACTCAGATACTTGTCCTAATTTTCAATTAGAACAAATGGCTTAAAGGGTTGGGATTTGGGCTTGAGAATTTATCTCCCCTCTCTTACCATTAAGATAATGCGATAGGGTATGCTCATCCTAGCAATTTAGAGAAGTCAATACCCGGTACCTGCAACCTGCATAAAACTCACGCATGTACAAGCACAATATATACTAAGCTGAATAAGTAATGGTAGGAAGTGGTGCATCGTGTAGATCATGATTAGCAGGTGACTACGACTCCCTTCCTTAACCACATCAGAAATGCCATACAGAAAGAAAATAAACACGCACACCATACACATGCAAGTATGGGATAAATATCCATAAGAAAACACATATGATAATAAATCATCTAACTAATCATCATCAATAACTGAAATCACTAAATAATCATCATACATACATGAAGTATAAAGTACCAAGTAATAAACCAAATCTAAAACAATATCAAAATAATGTTACTAATAATCATCAATATACAATTGACCTAAAAGAGTTTGGCAGTGATAACAAAATGTGACCTGGGGGCAGGCACTACATTAAACCAAACCTTCTTCCACCAGTTCACCTCATCTGGACCATGCAGGTTCCTATCAAGCATAACATAACCTTGAGCCATAGAAAACTTGCCTTTTGGGCTAGGACTCCAGGCTAAGACATCATGTTCACGAATAGAACTGCAAAACCTGATTTCCAAAACTTTAGTGAGAGCAGCCCGGTCTTCCTCATAACCACCTGCTCATCACTCCTGAGCATCTTTCCAACAAGTCACCTCCACCTGAGCCAAATGCTTGACTGTCTTATAGTGCTCCACTATAACCCATCTAGCATTAGTAAAAATGTGGCAAAGATTTTGAAGTTGGGGGAAGCTAGAGAGGATGGGAGGATGGCCATCCCAAGAGTCCTACCAAAATAGGGTATCAGAACCACTGTTACAAATCTAGAAGAGGCCCATCTTGATTAGTTGAGCACCCTTCTTAAGAGTTTCGCAAATACAAGAACCTTTACCCATCAGAGCAAGCCTTGGTATCTCAAGATAATCAGCACCAGGAAAATACTTGTGAACAAGAATCTTGGCCCAATCCTAGTCATGACATTTACACCATCTCCAGTACAATTTGGAAGCCAAAGCCATGACAACAAGAGCCATTGACCTAAGACCAAGCCCCCCCACAAATTTTGGCCTACACAAAGAATCCCACTTCACAATGCTCCATTTTGAAGAAAGAAGGCTGCCAGACCAAAGGAATTGTCTAGATAAAGCATCAAAATCCCTCACAAAGTTGGAGGGGGGAACCTGAATACAACATCTATAAATTCGAAGAGACTACACCACAGTTTGAAGGAGAATCACTCTCCTGACTGAAGATAACCATCTGTAAGTCCAGTGACTAACCTTATTCCAAAATTTATCCAAAATCCCCTGCCAGTAGTCTCTTCACTAAGAACCCAAGACTAAAGGAACCACCAGGTACATCAAAGGAAGAGATTCGATTTGAAATCTAAAAATCCTTGCAATCCTATTTTGAATAAGATGAGGAGTATTAAAGAAGTAAATAGTTGACTTATCCTCATTAATATGCTATCCTGAAGCTTTCAAATAGATATCCAAAGCCCATTTGAAATTCACTGCCTCGCTGATTGTAGCCATGCCCATTAACCCAGTGTCATCGATGAACTGTAGATGAGAGTAAGGGAGAAGATTATTGTTCTAGCTCCAACCATGGATAAGACCCTACCTCACTTGTGACTTTAAAAATTTGCCAAGACCCTCCGCCATGATGATGAATAAATATGGAGATAAAGGGTCCCCTTGTCGAAGTCCCTGAGAAGCCCCAAACAATTCAGATGGTTCTCCATTAATGAGAACTGAGAAGGAGGAAGAAGTCACACAACTTAGATCCAACTCACCCACTCCTCATCAAAATCAAAGGCTAGAATAATTTTTTGAAGGAACTCCCAGCTCACCCGATCATACGCTTTAGCCATGTCAAGTTTAATAAACATAGCTTTCTCCTTGGATGATGACATGGAGTGGATCACCTCCATTGCAATCACAACCCCATTCAAAATCTGCCTACCTTCAACAAAGTCACCCTATTCAGCAAAGATCATAGAACCAAGGAGTGGTTTAAGTCTCTCAGCGGCCAGTTTGGAAATAATCTTATAGACAATATTACATAACGCTATAGGCCTAAATTGATCATTAGCCTCATCCTTCTTAGGTATAAGAGCCAAGAAAGTAGAATTCAAAGACTTCAACATCTATTTATTTCTATGGGATTCCTATACCACTTCAAGGAGATCAAACTTTATTATTTCCCAGAACTCCTAATAAAATTCAATCGGGAAGCCATCTGGACCAGGGGCCTTTCCTTTTTTCATATTAAATTTTTTTTTTCTCAAGCTTAGGTAACGAGATAGGGCTTAAGAGGGCTTCATTCATTTCAGCAAACACCAAGAGGGGGATACAGTCCAAAATGGCATGCTCCTCAGCCTCAGCAGAAAGGGCGTCCCTAGTAAAATAATTAGAAAAATAATTGACAGCTTCCCTAGAGATTTCTCCACAAGATGAGATCTAGTAACCATCAGATGAAACAAGAGAGGAAATAGAATTACCCTATCTCTGAGCCTTCACCAAATTGTGGAAGAAAGTAGTGTTCCTATCCCCTCCTATAGCCAATCAAAATGAGATTTTTGCTTCCAAAAAATCTCCTCCCTAAGTTCCCACTCCTCCAAATACTTTAGGGCCAAGCTCTTAGCTTTACTCAACTCAAGTGTCATCCCTTGATCTCTAATCTGTCGGGTAATACTATCTAGCTTGGTCTAAAAAGCTACCTTTTGAGCATGGAGATTCCTAAAATGATGCTTATTCTATCTCTTAAGCTTGTACTTCACATGTTGAAGCCTCTTATTGAAGGTGTACATCGCTATTCCATGGGCAGGCTTCCCCTCATACCACCAATCCACCATTAGGTTAGGTAAAGACAAGTCTCTAAGCCACATCAGCTGAAATTCAAAAGAGGGACATTTGGTGACACTAAAAGAGGTGATGGAAAACTTAATGGGCTAGTGGTTAGAGGCCCTCCAATCCAGAATTTCTGAGTTAGTAACCCACCTATTACTCATCCAATAGCAAGAAACCAAAAATCTGTCTAGCCTTTCTGAAATAGCCTCACTCCCACATCTCTGATTATTCCATGTAAAGACACTGTTGGACATCTTCACATCAATGAGATTCAAAGAGCCAATCATATCTCTAAGAAAGTTCAAAGATGGATCAAGCCTGGCTAGCCCACCACATTTTTCCTCCAAACTGGTGACAACATTGAAATCTCTGGCCATAATCCATGGGAGAAAGGGGTCCAAGGACCAGATGAATCTAATATGAGCCCATAAATGTGATTTACCTATAAAATTAGTTGGAACATATATATTGGATAAAAAACACCTTTCTCCAGTTTCAAAAATTGAAGCAACCAAAGAGATGGAAAATCGACTGGAGATCCACCATAAGGGGGAGACTTTTCTAGGATCCTAGAAACAAGCCACACCTCCCGAACTATTCAAGGCACCAACTCCCTGCCAAGAGCCTTGAGGCAAAATCTATGAGATACAATGAGCCAAACCCTCCATTGAAAGCTTAGTTTCCTAAATACATATCACATCAAGAGACTAAGACTTAATTAATCTGAAAACAACCTTTTGTCTGGGGATGCTGTTCAACCCCCTTACATTCCATGACAACACAATCATTTATGGGGGTGAGAGAAATGAGAATCAATGGGTCTCATAGACCTCGAATCAACCAAAATTTCACCCATTATCTTCACCTTCTCTTGATCAGTCTTCCTGCCACTCTTTAATGGTTTATCCAAAGACCCCTTTTTGAAGGATTTCTATTGTATACCTAAGACAAGAGGAGACTTACTAGCCTTTTTCAAGTCTGAGGATCCCTTGGGCTTATTGGGAATAGGAGCCACCAAGAAAGGACTCATCAAGCCTTGTGAATCACCAATATGTCCAATATCCTGGACAAGTGGAGGCAACTCAATATCCAACTGTCCAGCCCATTGTTCCTTTGTAGTTAGAATCTGATCCTCATTCTGCAAATCCCTGACTTGGGTCTCCTGCTGCCCTTTGGCCTCCAAAAGAAGCTCAACTAGGATACCTTCCTCTTGGGCCAGATCTTCAATAGCCTCAAACCTGTTAAAGGTGTCCTCGGTTCTCCTATCCCTCCAAGTTCTCTTCTTTCCTTTTCCTCTGTTATGAGACTTGACTTGAGTAAATCCTTCACTATCAACAGGTCCCATAGATGAGGTAGCCTTTTGCTTACCCACCCCAAAGGGTCCAGGAGAAGCCATGGAGGGGGGCTTGTTCTTGGGGAAGTTATGATATAAATGCCCATATTCATGACAAATTCTACATCTGAATGGTAGGGTCTCATAGTTCAGCTATTGGATCCAAGATGATGATCCCATGCAAATTTCCATAGAATCTAGCAATGGATTATTTAAATCAACTTCTACGTAGATGCAGGAAAAAGAAATTACCTTATGATCCTGTGTCTGTGTAGCTACACCCACCGGTTTCCTTAGAAGCAACACGACTAAGTAAAGAATATCATCTCTCTAGAATTCCAAAGGTAGCCTCGATAATCAGATCCATACTAGAACCTGTGAGGGAAGTTCCTCCACCAAATTAAAGCCCATATGCCAGGGCTTGATGAAAAGCCCCACCTGGTTAAAGAAATACGACCCCCCTTCAAATGCCTTGTTTCTGTCTGACATGCTTGAAAAGATGACAATAAAATAGTTATTGGCAGCTAACAAAATTTCCATGTTACCTTCTAGGTTCCACATTCGGTGAGCCCAAGATTCTAGTATGGGCAAGGAAAGGTGAAGGCCCAAAAACTTACAGATAAGGGAATGATTTCTCTAGTATTCAACATCTTCTAAGACTTGTTCAGGTTGTATAACCAGAATTGGTCGATCCTCGGCTCTCTGCAAACACCCATTCACTTTCTTTAGTTGAAACCCTCTGATTGGAGAAGAATCACCCTCCCCTAATTGTGGCTTACCAGTTAGATCCTTGATACTAGCATGCATTGAGGATGAAGGCTCCCCCATCACCACATCATTAGCATAAAACTGGGAGGAAGGCTCATCTCGATTCTTCATTCAAAACATAGCCTAGATCAGAAAAACTGAGGAGGGACTGGGGCCAAGCCCCACCATAACCCCACCAATGATAGCAGAAAACAATGTTTTATAATAGAAAAAAACACTCCTATAGGCTGGAACCCATGGCCACCCAATCCTCCCACATTGACCAAGGTGGACAGCAATAGACTAGAGGCCAATAGCATTTTGTGTAATTGTTTATTGATTTAATTGAAGTTGCATTAAGTTGATTAGTGTATTACCATATTTAAGTTTTGAGTATTCATTCTATCACCCATTTTCTCATCCCTTTTCCCATATATAATTTAGTTTAAGGTGAGCACTATCTAGGAACTAGTCATATCCAAAGATTCTTCTGTCATTTTAGGAGAACCCACCACTTGAGATATTTTTTCCATTTTAATAGGATAGCTAGATTTTAAATCGAGCTATAGGTGCAATCCTGATTAACAATAGTTTGAATAGAGGAACATAAGGTGTGTGAGGAATATATACATCTTTGGAGTGAGTTGCATTTTCAAGGAACTTATCTTTAAGATTTATATTTATCTCAATGGACTTGTTGGTAGCTTTAATGGGAGAAAATCTAATAGAAACAAATGAGGCTTGAGAGAATTTATTTTAATGATATTTATTGAGAGGAATGATAGGTTCTTGAGGTAGACATGGAGGATCGCTATGAGCATGTAATGGAGTTGCAAACACCACTCACTCAACTCCGATGTGGTCATTCAACAAGGAGCTCTAGATATGGGCTCTCCTTCTGGGATGAAATCGATACAAAGGTCGATGTCCCTCTTAGGTGACATACTTGGGATGTCACTAAGAAAAAAATCAGTAAACTCATGTAGAATAGGGTGATGTAGGATCTTCCCTTCAAGGTCTTCCTCATCAAGTTCACTCAGAGCAATGGCAAACACCTGATAACCCTTTTGGATGCACCACTTTAGCTACATTGCAAAGATCATATGAAGGGATATAGGTCTTTGTATGCGTACAATCTTTGAATCCTTACCTTGGTCATAATTACACTAAATAGTCTTCCTCCTACAATCAATTCTAGTTATATGTGAGCCTAGCCAATCCATGTCCAACACTATATCATACTACCCAAGGGGAATAACTCAAAGGTTTAATGCAATAATGATTCCTCCTAGGTCCAACTCGTATTGGTGCTCTAGAGAGTCTATGGCTATCCTAACTCTTGAAGCTAGTTCCAGCTGCCAGCCTATGTACTACCTCAGGTTCACACTTGACTATGATAGAGGGTAATATGAAATAATCTATAGCACCAAAATAAAATAAAATAGGAAATGGTGTACCTCTAATCTCCCTTGTAGTCTCAACTATGGTACCTATTGTCACAAATGTTTGCACCCTTGTCCAAATTTTTTACCTAAGGACAACCTTGTGAAACATGGAAACAACCTCAAAGCTGTGGGACATGAACTATGAGGTTGAGTCTCCAAAGAAGGCCAACTTCCTTTTCTATCAGGGTACTTAACTATGCATGGAGAGTAAAAAGGAGAAGGAATGCATAGAAAGAAAATCTACCTACTCTAACCTAAGGGGTGATGCACCATGAAAGGAAACTTAGGTACGGAAACAACTTCCTACACTAATCCCTTAAGGAGAGTATTGTGCAAATTTCTTTTAAATCCTTACAATTTTAGATTCAATGTTATGTAAATAATAATATTGCAGTCAACCATGAATACAAAAAATAGACAGAGAAAGAAAATGCATTAACACAAAGATATGTTGGTGGGGAAAAACCTTTCGATAAAACAACCTCACCCCTCCAAAACCTACACAATGTATTATCTTCAACACAAAGGTTATAGCACACTTGCAGTGTAACTTCTTTCAGGACACAGAAGACTAACTCTATACAAACCAATAATACACTTTTCACACCCTCCTATCTACAACCCTAAAAAAAATTATATAATTCAATTTCCATTTTTGGAGCAACTTCCAAAGAACAAATGTATTTGGGTTTTACCATTCTTTAAAAAAATAGGAATCCAAATTTTTTTGGGGGCGATGCCCTAAACCCTGTGTGCTAGATGGACACTCGAGTGTACAGTACTCAATGATCAATTGCCACATGTCTTCATGTCTTCACCCATCATCAAATCTTCTAAAGATAGCTCTTATGCATCATAGAAATCCATCATAACCATTTTAGTCATGATCTCCTTGCACACAACTCAAGTTGTCAACACATGCATGGGGGGTGACACATCAACATGTCAACTAGACATGTACACTCACACTTAATTACATTATTTACAAAAAATACATTTACAAAACAAATAACAAGAATAGGAATTATCCAAGGTTGAGACACCTTATTCTTAACACACCAAAATAGAGTGTTTGACCTTATCTCTACCCATGAATGCACAGTTAACTAGTTATAACCTCAAAGAATATAGATTCAGACTTTTCTTAATTCAAAAACCACATGTAGATTAAACAACAAAAGAATGTTATAGGAATAAATTTCACTTAACACCATTCAAATGTTAAAAGTAGATACAATCATGGCAATTGAAAACTATAGACAAAAACATTAACCAGAGGCAAAAAAATCTTGCACAATGTGTTAATGGCTAAAAGAGACTCAACAGAGGATTACAATAGCTCAAAGGCATGAGAAATTATAGTAGTATGCATAGAAGCAATACTAGAGAATCAAAGAAAGATCAATCCTCACAAAGATTACAAAATCTGCCTTGATAGCTCAGTCATAACTGGGACATTTTTAACTAAAGTTACTCCACAAACACTACCATTAAGATTGCAGAGAACAATCATATAGATCTAGAGAAAATATGATCTTGGCATAGATTCAGATGCAATGAAATCCAATATTTTGCCAAAAATAGAGCCCTGAGAAGATAGAAATGACATCATTTAATCGTTTTGACTAAGTAAATGGATAAAATCAAAGGTGGTGGAGTGTTTCCTTCATTTACCAAGCATGGCATTCATTCAAGAGTGGTTGGAATCGATCATGAAGATTGGATTGTGCAAGAAAACCCAATTCCCTTTGTTTCTAGTTCATGAATCAATAAAGTTAGCAGGTCAACTGAGTCCTACAACCAGAAAGCACCACATGGACCAATATTATTTTATCTTTCTACCACCTCATAGGGTCTTCATGGGTTGACCATCATATCCATCATAACTATGCCATCCTTCCAAAATTCAACTGCAACAACCTTGATGAAATTGCCAACTTAACCATCATAACTGCAGTGTTACCACCTGGGCTTGCAAGGACACATGTCCTTCAGGCACTTCCCTACATCACTTAAAGACCTTACAATTCCAAAATTTGGGAAAGCATTGATAGTTGATCTATGAAAGATCAACGATTGTGGAAAATATTCATTATTACTGCTCTTGCCCTTCTAAACTTTTGGGCCCACTGAACACTTGACATCCACCTCAACAAGCATGTCAACTTATGGAAAATCAACATAAAGAAACTAGTAGATATTCCACCTTGGTACTACTTGGCACCCTTTGGAACAACTGACCCCACATGTCCATTTGTCAAAAAGTTGCTTCCTCGCATTGTCAAAAACTCTAACAAAATACAAAATGTGAGAAAGCAACGACCAATCAAAATGCCAAAGAATGCCAACATGTCAACACAGTCAAAAGATGACCCACTGAAGAACCTGGACCCACAAGTACATGTGGTGATCAAGTGCATTCCTACATTTTTTAAACATCTTGAAATTCCATAATGCAGGAAAGCACTCACCGTCGATCATCTTTGATATGATGGTGGATGAAACATGCAGTCTACTAACAACTTGTGTCAGTACCTTAGCCAACGAAGTGCCTTCCATATGCCAACTCACCTGACAACCTTTCCTTTTTTGCAGCCCACAAGGAGAAAATAGATCCACATGCCACATGGTAGTGAGGCACTTGCCCACATTGCATAAAGATAGAACAATTTCATAATGTGGGAATTCGCCCACCGTAGATCTATGCAAGATCTAATGGTCCAAAAAGTTGTGCAGCTAGGAACAATAAACTTAGGAAAAAGGGAAATACAATAAAGTTTATTTCATTTATTTATCTCATATTTTCTTGGCATTTAAATATCCAAATATTGGGAGTGATTTTTGGGTGGGCATTAGACATTTAAATTCAATTTTTTGGCAGGAGGAAATTTTGGCTAACAATTCTGGCAACTCAGAGGGGATGAAAGTCTACTATGCATAAGGCAAGTGGCCTGAAGCATCCATTGGGCTACAAAGTCATAAAAATGTGGATCTTGTGCATTACAAAACCCTAACCCTACCTTTGTCTTTAGCAAAACAAGAAACTATGCAACTGAAACTAGGAACCAAAACCCTCTGCAACCTCTACAAAACTTCAAAATTGGTATCTCCAAAAGATGACCTATGTACATGTGCACTTCTTGGAAAGTAGGAAAATTGAAATCAAAACTACTCTACTATGTACAAAAATTTACATATCGGAAAGGCTAAACAAACCCATTGACTAGTTTGTTGAAGTAGCTCCCTTTCCTCACCAATAGATTTCTTCTTTGATACAAGAGGGCAATCTAACATGATAGAAAGTATGAAAAATACTCTACTACATGAAATACCTTCCTTTGAATGCTAAAAAAAATGAAGCTATCTAGCACTAGGGAATTACCTTGTGGAGAAAAACATTTTTGCTCCTCTTTGTGATCTTCATCCTCATGCTCTAGAGTGAGCATGATTGGAGGCAACTTGCTATTTTGTTGTAGGGCTAGATGCTTGATGGGGCATCCTCTTGATGATGTAAGGCCAGAGGAATCATCCTTGACCAATTTATTGTGCTATGCAATGATGGTCTCTAACTAGTTTGGAAATGGATCCTCCTCTTGTGAAGAACTAATTTCTGCATCTTGTTCATGTTGCTCATCAACCACTTTCTTAGGATATTCTGGTATAATGTGATTTTCCACTTTTTGTAGTGGAACATGCTCCTCATATACAAGAGATGATGATTCAATATCTATGAAAGAGAAGATAGCATCCAACTCATCCAAAAGATCATTCTCATTATTGATCTCCTCCTTTATAGTTGTAAACATATGCATAGGTTGAGAGGCAACCTCATGTAGGTTAGCATGTTCCTCCTCAAGGATAAAGCTATCCTTGAGGTTGAGGGCTCTCTTTTCCATCTTCCACCTCATTGAGGATAGTCTATTGTAGTGAATGATATTCTTCCTTAACACACAACAGATCCTTACTTTTTGGTATGGGCTCAAAAGCCATGATCAGTTACTCAAGGGGAGGAACAAAGTCTTCTTCTTTTCTTTCCTCAACAAAAGAGGGAAGCTCTTCAAATAAGAGGATTAGATCCTCTTCCTTCTTCTCAATAGCTACCTCCTCTCTTTCCTTAGTAGGTTGCAACTCCTCCCCTTGTGGTTCTACTTCCTTCATTTCATTCTCCCAAAACTCCTTATTTGGGCCATCAGGTATCCATATAATCAATCCATCTTGAAATAGGGAAATAGTGATAGGTCTAGGGGGTTCATGACTAACCCAAGTTTCTTTTATAGGGGGTGGAGGGACTACAAGAGGAGGTTCTTGTGATGAAGGGGGCTTCTTGAAGCTTGGAATGACATATTTGGGAGAAGGTGGTTGGGGGGGGGGGGGGGGGGCGGCATCTGCATCCTTGGCATGTAGAGACATCTAAATTGTAGATTGAGAACTAGCAAGCTTCTTCCTTGGGGTCTCCTACATTTCAACCTTTTGTGCTTGGGCAAGCCTAAGTTTTACCTTCTCCAACTTCCTTATTTTTTCTTGATCCTTATCTGTCTCTGCTCCTCCTCCCACTAGAAATGGGAGAGATCCTCACTAGCCCTTCTAAAAACTTCTACAGTCTCACTCACTACTTCTCAAGTATTAGAGTCATGAACCCATGTCTCCCTACCTCTATGCATTTCATCAACCCAAGACCTCATGAGGAGTTTGAAGTAAGCATGGTTCCCACCATATGAAGGCTCATAAGGGTTTTGGACCTTTTCAAAAGTTCTTCACAGGTTGGAATAAGTAGAGGAAAGACTATTTATGTAGCTACAAAGCTCCTCCATCATGGCCTTAGGAATGCTATAAGGTTTGGTGGGAAATTGAGTGGGCTGGTCATTTGGTATTGCAAGGGGGACTAAAACTAAGGAGGAATTTGCAAATGAGCTTGATCTCTCCTCCCTCTGGTGATGTGGATAATCCTACTAGTCATAATCAAGATGTGACTAACATAGGGAGTGGGAGGGCTGAGGGATAATCTTCTCATGATATGGGGGGAATATTAACTATTTCCATGAAATGGATTCATGATTAAAGCTTCATAAAAAATACAATCTCATAGAAAACTTGAAAATCACATAATCAAGGGTGATCTTTTACATATCGGCACTTTTTTTGTATGAAACCAAAAGATGTGCACTAGATTCACCATGGTGTTTTATTGAATACCTCCAAAGGCTAATGGCACTAAGAAAAACAACCAATTTCTTAAATGGATCAAGCTCAACTAGCTAACCAGCGGACTTATGTAGTTGAAATTGATTTGTCCCACTGGGCATGCCAAAAACTATTGTCACAAAAGTTTGCACCCTTGTCCAAAGTTTGTACCTAATAACAACCTTGTGAAACATGGAAACAACCTCCAAGCTATGGGAATTAAACTATGAGGTTGAGTCTCTGGAGAAGGCTGACTTACTTTGCTATCAAGGTGCACCTAACTACACTTGAAGAGGAAAAGGGAGAAGGAATGCATAGAAAGAAAATCTACCTACTCTAACCTAAGGGGTGATGCACCAAAATAGAGTGTTTGACCTTATCTCTACACATAAATACATAGTTAACTAGTTATAACCTCAAAGAATATAGATTTACACTTTTCTTAATTCAACAACTACATGTAGATCAGACAACAAAAGAATGCTATAGGAAGAACCTTCACGTAACACCATTCAAATGTCAAAAGTAGATACAATCATGCAAATTGTAGAATATAGAAAAAAACATTAACTAGAGGCAAAAAAATCTTGCACAGTGTGTTAATGGCTAAAATAGACTCGGCAAAGGATTACAATGGCTCAAAGGCATGAGAAATTACAATAGTATGCATAGAAGCAATACTAGAGAATCATAGAAAGTACCCTTACAAAGATTACAAAATCTACCTTTATAGCTCAGGCATAACTAAAGTTACTACGCAACCACTGCCATTAAGATTGTAGAAAACAATCATATAGATCTAGAGAAAATCTGATCTTGACATAGATTCAAATGCAAAGAAATACAATATTTTGCAAAAAACAAAGCCCTAAGAAGATAAAAATAGTGCCATTTAATCATTCTGACCAAGTAGATGAATAAAATTAGAGGTGGTGGAGTATTTCCTTCATTTATCAAGCATGTCATTCATTCAAGAGTGGTTAATAACGATCATGAAGATCGAATCGTGCAAGAAAACCTGATTCCCTTTATTTCTACTTCATGAATTAGCAAAGTTAGCTGGTCAACTAAGTCCTACAATTAGAAAGCACCACATGGACTAATATTATTTTATCTTTCTGCCACCTCACAAGGTCTTCATGGGTTGACCATCTTATCCATCATAACCATGCCATCCTTCCAAAAGTTAACCACGACAACCTTATGCAACTGCTAACTTAACCATTGTGACTATAGTGTTACCACCTGGTCCCACAAGGATATGTGTCCTTCCCTACGTTACTTAAAGTCCTTACAATTCCATAATGTGAGAATGCACTGATCATCAATCTATGAAAGATTGATGATCATGGAAAATCTTTGTTATCACCACACCTACCCTTCTAAACTTTTAGGCCTACTGAACACTTGACATCCACCTCAGCAAGCATGTCAACTTCTAATGAATCAACATAAAGAAACTGGAAGATATTCCACCTTGGCACTACCTAGTACCCTTCAAAACAATTAACCCCACATGTCTATTTGTCAAAAAGTTGCTTGCCCTCATTGTCAAAAACTTTGAACAAATACAAAACATAGGAAAGTGACGGCCAATCAAAATGCCAATGAACACCAACATGTCAACACAGTCAAAAGGAAACCCACTAAAGAAACTTGAACCATAAGTGTTTGTGGTGATCAGACACATTCCTGCATTGTTTAAACATATTGCAATTCTATAATGCGAGAAAGTGCCCATCATCGATCATCTTTGATCTAACAGTGGATGGAAACATGTAGTCCACTAACAACCTATGTCAGTACCTTGGCCAATGAAGTGCCTTCTATATGCCAACTCACTTGACAACCTTTCCATTTTTGTGGTTCACAAGGAGAAAATGGACCCACATGCCACATGGTAGTGAGGCATTTTCCTATATTACATAAAGATAGAGCAATTTCATAATGTTGGAAAACACCCATTGTGGATCTATGCAAGATTTGACGATCTGAAATGAGAAAAATAAACTTACGAAAAAGGGAAATACAATAAAGTTTATTTCATTTATTTATCTCATATTTTTGTGGCATTTAAATATTCAAATATTGGGAGTGATCGTTTGGTGGGCCTTAGATATTTAAATTCAATTTTTTGGCAAGAGGTAATTTTTGCTAACAGTACCCTAGTGATATTCTTGGCAGTGATCTACCACTACAAAATATTTATGTGATCTCCCAATGTCACCAACTATAGGCTTAGATGTTTTTGGCCTTTATCTTGAATACTAAGAACTACATTGTGGGTAGTTGGCTACAATATTCCCAAACCATCCACATGAAAAATAGTGTGCACCTCTATCAAAACCTCCACCTATGAAAGTTACACTAGACTTCTAATGGTTGTCTCTACTAGAAAAGGAGTGGTTAACTTGTGCAAGATGACTATACTAATTGTGTGTATTGCACTGAGAGTTATAGAAGTTCCAACAGTTGGAACTACCATCATCGCTTTGCATTGGAGGGTAAGATCCCCTCTATTATTGTTGCTAGCCCAGATTGCCTTTGGAGAAAGGAGGCTTTTTATTACTAACTGTCCCCTATTTTTGTGTGCCCTTGGACCCTAATGGTGTATGTCCACTACCAAATGCACTGACAAAACCACCATGTCCTAAAGTGACATTATGCTCAACAAGTATGACTTGATGAACCACTTCCTCAAGGGTATTAGTTTGGAATACATTGACACCCCTAATGAAATGGTTGTCCAATCCCTGTATAAAGTGTTGTACCATAAGTGGAAAATTGTCACTAATTCTCACGTAGGGCATGAGTTCAAAGAACTTCCACTCATACTCTACCATGGTTAAGGTAAATTGTCTTAGATTGTGAAACTCAATTACTCTTTGTTGGATACACTCCTTAGGTAAGAAACACTCATAGAAGTTCTCCTAAAATAACTCCCATATGACATTCTTCATGTCTAGGCCCAACTTTTTCTCATCAATCTTCCACCAAGTTGTTGCAAAGATCTCTAGGTGGGTAATGGCACACATTGCTTTGATATTTGTGTCAAATTTTTGCATTGCAAAAAATCTATCTAGTGTGATCAACCAATCATTTGTATCATACCTTGCACTAGCTCCTGAAAAAGCCTTAAGCTTGACTCATAGGAGGTCTTTCATCTAATTAGATTTGATAGTCTCTAGTTTGTCCCCTAAATGACCTATCTTAGGGATTCTAGGTCTTTGTCTCTCATCATTCCCTAAATGATCTGACTCTCCTCACTCAACCCTCTCTTGGTTAGGTAGGCACTCTAAAATAATCTTCAATAATTGCCTAGTAACATGTTCTTCAGAGTTTGCATGTTTCTCTTCCTTGTTCTCCTCCTTGTTCTCTTCCTAAACATGACTAGACACATGAGGGCTAATATCTCTACCTCCTCTATGACCTCTACCTTAGCCTAAATGATGACCCCTCAGAGTTGGTCTAGTCCCAATCACCATCCTCCTAAAACATCTAATTAATAACAATGAAATTCTAACAAAATCAACAAAGGCATGATATCTTAAAGTATAATCATAAGAAAATATGTTTTAACAACCAAAATCAAGAGTACTTCAAGTTTTTCTTTTTCTATGTTTAAATACTTGAGTCTAAAGTTCAAGTTGTAGTAGATAAGTATAGTTGTTTAATTTTGTTTTAAGTAGACTACTTTTCATCTAGTGGGTGTACCAATATACCCAGAGCTCCCAATGTAGAACCATGCTAGGGAACCCAAGAGAAATTAACCTATAATGATGCAAAATTTGCTGAATATTTTTTTGAATGATTAATAAAGAGAAGAGATAATAATGCAAAAGAAATAACTCAAATACACATCACATACATACATAAGCAAAGTAACATAGATATATATTTCAAGGGTTCCTTAATGTAGAATCACATATATGTGTTTCATTAAGTTTAATTTTAGTAATTAGACAAAGTTTGTGTCATAGAATAACCATATTTACATGAAATCATATGAAAGAATATACAAGGACATAAGATGCCACATGGCATAACCAAAATGTAAACTCATCCTCTGCACAAGTTTTATGGTATGAAATGCTAAAAGAATATACATCATGATAAGATATAACATCCCGAAGGATCTCAAATAAACAAACTACAAAATATCACAATATGGCCATTGAAAATTATCACAAGATAAGAAGAATATAATAACTACACAAGGTACATCCGGTTGTTAGATCTCAATAGTATAAGAAACACTAGTAACATCTAATCTCAAAGGCAAAAAAGACACATAGGAAACCTAAAATTCATATGGACAAGTGTCATCTATGTGGCATCAGTATCCATTCTTATAAAAAAGGCATACTAATAAGGAAAGGTTGCAATCAAGCATCCTCTCTACTCCCATTCTAGCATGTGTTAGCACTTGAGACATGGGTGAGGTAACATGTTGACTCTTGTTAATTCATTTTAACCCGATTAATGAGAATGTTATCACTTATTAAAACAACTTACAATGGGTTACACAAGTAGCCTTTTTAGGGCTTTGATATCCATTGCAAGCCACTTCCTAGAATATATATAGATAACCTACCCTAAGTTCATAAAAGTATATATCATAAATCACAATTATCATATCGGTCCTATACAAGCAACTGGAAAGCACCAATAGATAATTGATCTAAACCTCATAGGTTACACCAAGAAAATCACAACACATGAGCTTACAAAGAAGAATTGGATCTCTTCACAAAAACATGTGAATATAGCACATTGGTTGAGAATGAAATAATCATGACACTAGTACATTTGGGCTCATTTTTTGACCTTTATTGGTTGAAATTTTGACCCATTTTTCGACCAATCTTTGACCAAATTCGACCAAAAAATTGGTCGATAATTTTTTGGTCAAAAGTTTAACGAACCTACTCGATGGTCAAAATTTTGACCAATACATTGGTCAAAAAATGTTTGGGTTGTTGAGCGATTCTCTGCCATTCATTGGTCAAACTTTTGACCAATACTTGGAAGAAATCTGTGGGACATTGGTCAAAATTTCCAACAATGCATGGTAGAAAACTAGATGGCATTGGTTGAAAACTTTTTGATCGAAAATTTGACCATCCAGTAGGTTGGTCGAAACTTCGACCAATACAGTGGTCAAAAAATGTTGGCATTGTTAGCACATTTTCTACCATTCATTAGTCGAACTTTCGACCAATGCTTGGTAGAAATCTATAGGGCCCATATCATGGACAATGATATCATGGACCCACTTCCCGTGCACTAGGTACAAAGATTTTTGATTGTGAGATCGAGCCAGGATCAAAGGGTGGTGTTGACTCGCTATGAAGAAGTGCTCGAAAGTTAAGTATAGAGAGTTATTGAGTGTGGCCCACCACTGTTGAAGTAAAATTGTTGTCCACAAGATCAAGTCTAGATTGATGACACTCGTTGACTTTCTATAAGGAGATGTGAGAAAACTAGGTATAGCAAGTTAATGAGCAATGGACCCACCATCATGTTCTTAAAGGTTGTTTCAATTGTCTACCACATGATTAAAGTAAGATCAGTGATCATTGCTAGCTCACTATGGAAAGGTGCTCGAGAATTATGTATAATGAGTTAGCGAGTTATGTGTCTGTAGTCATCCATGGGCCCGATTTGAAGTGCTAGCCTTGAAGGAAAGGTAGAGGTGGAGTTGTTTTATTGGCTTGACTGCCAATGTGTTAAGAAGAAAGCTGAGTCAGCTTAGTTGTCATTCCCAGATCGTAGGATTTTTCAAGGATCAATGGCACAAGTTTAAAAAAGAAAGTGCTACGCCATTCTATTTTTCTGTTCGATGAATTTATGATAAGAGAAAGCTTCGCATGTGGGAGAAATAGAGTATAACAAAGAGATTTTCATTAATTCTATTCCCACATGAACAGAGATTGCAAATTTTTTGAGCACAAGAGCTTGATTGATTGTGTCATGTTAAGCCTGGTAAAGACATGAAACTATTCTTCTATTGTTCGAGAGAAATTTTAGAAGTTCAGAGAAGAACAAGTTCAAAAAGTCAAGTAAGTACTCATATTATAACCTCTGTGGCATTCCAATTCTCTCAATACTGTCAAAATGCCTCCTAAGAAACCATTCTCTGGGAAAATTAATTATATGGATAGGAATGTCCACGATGATTTATTAGAATTACTCCTAGAATCTACTATATAGCCTGCATAAGTTAAAAAGTTAATTTCCTTAAACCCTAGGCTTAAAATTGGTGATGGCCTATATGACAAGGGGAACTAGGTTAGGGATGCAACAACTACTCAAACTGGCCTTATCTTGTTTAAAAAGTGGTTTTCAAAAAGAAAGTTGTTTGCCTCGCATGCTAATGTCTGGAATTTTGATTTGGAAAGTTAGTAGTCCCAAGTGTTTCATAGATTATGATTTGCTTGAAGCCATTGCTAAGAATTATGACCAAGCCATTACGGTCATAAGAAGAAAGGATGGTGTGCCTCTAGTCTCGATTACTCCTGAAGAAATTAGAGAGGTTTTTCACCTAGAACCATTATCAGACTACCATGTGCAAATCAATTTGCTAGAATTAGAGAATGAATATAAAGAAAGGAAGGATGTAATTAGGGGAGGTGCACTAAGGGCACATATTGGTACAATAGGAACTTTGCCAGTAATTACTGTAGCCTCTAGAGAGCCTTTTAAGAAGAGTCTTTTCACTTCCCGGGCTATAGAGATATACAAGACCTTATGCCGAGTTTTTGGTGAAGATAAGCAAGAATTTGTGCCCATTGGTTTCATGTACATGATGGTTCAGATTTCTTCCTTTGGTGTAGATGTTATTTTTGATTTTGCTTCCTTTTGGCTGAAGAAATTCACATTGGTTTAGTTGGGATTGCGAAGGGCAAGGTGGAAAAAACTTTTAGTCACTACTCTCTATTAATGCATATGTTTTTGTTCAAAGGAGTGACATATTTTGGTAATGAGATGGAACTAAACAGAGATGAGAATGGGGAAATACTGCCAGTCCAGTTGTGGAGTGCAAATATGACCTGGGATGCAAGTAATGCTAGTTTTGTCAGATTTGATAGATATTTTGCTGCTAAATTGAGATGCCTCATATTGAATGACAATCCCAGAGTCCCTAGGATACTAATGAGTCTCATCAAGCCTATGGATAACCCCCATGACTTGAAAGTTTCACATAATTGGTGAGATATCATCCCCTACCCTATTTCTACTATTTTTAGAATCTATGATTTCAAGGGAAACCCTCATGTTTTGCCTTACCAAGTTCCTTTGAAGGTGGGAATGGCTGAAGTTTTATGGCAGTTAGGGGGAGTGAAAGAAATGTTTTTGTTGAAAAGGCAATTAGGGTCAATTTTCCCTACCTGCAGAGTGGCCCATTAGTTTGTGATTACAAAAGGGGGATGGATCTTTTTGCATAAAATTTTGGAGTAGTATATGATGGCTGTCTCTCATCCCTGTTTTTGTGATTCTGAGGGATTTTTCAATCAGATGTTGAGGCATGGAATCAAGTTGGGACCGGTCAAGCACGATTCTTATCATCCAAAGGATATTATAAGGAATGAATTCTCATTGCAGGAGCAGGAAACTAAAAAGGAAAAAATGGAGAGTTTATTCTCGGGTCTTAGAATTCATTCATTGTTTTGATAATAAATATGATCCTTTGGATAATGCTATTATAGAGGCTAACAAAATAAGTAAGCTCATGAATACCTTCCTTGAAATAATGGAGGTCATGAATGAAAAGAAATAATTTTTTATTGATTCATATCCTGATAAGGCCAAAGAGGTCATGAGGAGGTTGGCTTTCACTCCAAATGTGAGAACTAATAAAATAATTGTACAAAAGAGGCCCTAATGTGAGAACTAATAAAATAATTGTACAAAAGAGGCCCGGATATACTATAATTTAGAATAAAAGGGTTCATATAGACAAGGGCAAACAAATAATAGGATCTACTAGTATACCCCAAGAGGAGAGACCTGAAGAGCCTAGTCCTAAGAGGCAAAAGGTAATGACAGAAGAAAGGCCTCAAGATGAGGAATATTCACCCACCTAGTCCCCTTTGAGGATTAGAGAAGAGCAACTCACTGGTGGAAAGGTTGAACAAATGGGATCACAGGGAGATATTTTTATTACTCAAGCAGAATTAGATGAGGGTAACCCTCTAGAACTTCCTCTCCCAAGTTTGGATCTAACAATAGCTAATTATAGAGGCAGGGAGTTGGACCCTGTATTAGAGCAGGCAAGTCATCAATTTTTTACTGATGATAGTTTTGTGAAATCAAGGGCTTTTCAGCTATTTGCATGGAGGACAAACATGAAAGTTTTCAAGGAGAAATGTAAAAAGATGAAAACAGACCATCCAAAAATGGATGAAACTTCCATGCAAAACCAAATTAAAGAAGAAATGATAAAGGAATTGCATAATATAAGCCCTGAGGAGGGGAGGAAAATGATAAAGGCATCTAACATTTTATTATTTCCCAATTGGGATATTGTAGATGCATTAATTTTCAATTCTATTTCAAGTAGATTGGAGTTGCAAGATCCAAATAGAAGAGACTTTCAAGGCACTTCATTCATTGAAGATCAAGCTGCATTGGTCAGTTGGTCATTGAGAAAGGGATCTAGAGCCACACCATCACAATCAGATGAGTTTGGGTTGATGGGAAGTATACTTGTAAGAAGGGTTGCTAACACTTCACATGTATAGGCAACATATTGGAATGTGGATTCTTCTAAGTTTGTGTTGGCCACTGCTAAGAAGGAGGAACAGGTTATGTCTGAGTTACAAAATAAATATGAAACACTTCTTGAGGCCTATTATAGGGAGGTAAAAAGGAGAATTGAACTTGAAAACAAGGCAATGGGGATATCCACAAGGCCAAGAATAACATACCCTCGTCCTCCAGTGGAACCTTTTAAATCCACCCCCCTTGTAGAGATACCAAACACACCTCAAAGGCCTGAATATTATACAGCTGAGGAATTTGAAGAAGAGAAGAGCAAACTATGGGCCTTACATGTAGAGTGAAATACGCAGTATGAGGATAAGCTTAGAAAGGCTCTAATGTATTTAGGGGACAAAATTGAGTGGCCTTTATTCTTTGATTAGTTGGTAAAATTAATAGATATATGGAAGGAATTGAAAACTCATGATGATACCATGAAGCCTATTGTTAATAAATGGGGAAGAAGGGAAAAGGAAATCACCCGTCTATGTTATTCAATTATAAAGTCTTCCAATGACCATGTTCAAAAATTGTATGATATTGCTAATGATCTGTCAGATTTTGATAACAGGAGAGTTGCTCTGCAACTGAAAATTGTTTCTTATTTGAATAAGTACAAGAATAAAAAATTTGATCTATTTCCTTGTGCCTTAGATAGAAAGAAGAAATTGAAAAATAAGAGTGAAGTAAAGAATTGGATGACCTTTTCTGCACAAGGATAAATAAAGTTATTAATGAAAAGGGGCATGCTTGGTGGGTCACCACGACAAAGGAATTGGTTAAAGTCCAATTATTTTTTGATTCTTTAAAGCAAGAATTTGTTGGTTTTGAAAAGGAGGCTGGTTATATTTTAAAAAAGAAAAATGATATCCTACAGTTCAGCTGGCCGGATGATATACAATTTGACACTTGGATGGCAGATCTTCTGTTGGACAAGTAGTTAGAGGAGGACAGTTTAGATGATGGTGAGAAACAAGAAGGCGAGGTGCAGGTTATTGAAACCTCTACACCAAAACTAAAAAAAGAAGAAGGGGAAAAGGTAATAATTCCTACTCAGGGTGAAAGCAGTGAGAACCCGTAGGAGAAAACTAATTTGGAGGTATCACAAGATCATCCTTCTTTGGCCAGCTTGGTAGCCACGTATTCTGAGGAGCCAGAATAATGAGAGACAAATCAAAAGTTGATCATCACAACAAAAACTGGAATGAGCCTACCTAAAGGAATATTTGATACGTCTAGCATTTTGTTGTGATTGTTTTTGTCTTTTGTATGATGCTTTGTTCCTTGGACACTTGTTAGATCACAATTTCCCTTTGCTTGTTGCAACTCATGCTATATAAATGAGTTTTCAAGGCATTGTGATGGTCCGAGACTTGTGCAATTTTTTGTTTCTTTCAAGAAGAGTACATATTCAGTCGGTCCAATAGTATGCAGAGGTTTTGAGTTTGCTTCCATTGTACTTT
The DNA here is from genome assembly GCA_028749045.1 of Cupressus sempervirens. Lineage (NCBI taxonomy): Eukaryota > Viridiplantae > Streptophyta > Pinopsida > Cupressales > Cupressaceae > Cupressus > Cupressus sempervirens. Next base: position 453,493,098 of record CM053783.1, read on the forward strand.
CTGATAAGCAAATTGAAATGATAGAAATGGCAATCTATTCTGGGCATTCAATTGGTTTTCTATTGGTTATTGTATTAGTCATATGAAAAGGATAATACAAAGGGGTATTTACACTATATCTGTGGATCATCAATTTTTGTCTCCAGTTTATGGGTTTGTTTACTTTGAAGTCATTTAAATAAGGTTTATTTGGCTAAATGCATTCTGGATGGGTTGTATGCTGGTTTTATTGTTGCTTTTAATTCAAGCAATTATATAAATGCTTCAACAAATCAGTAGGGTTTATGAGTTCATAAAAGGGATATTGCATAAGAATAGAGATGGGTGATTACAATTGATTAATTCTTATACAAGTTATTTGAATTAGATCTCCCACCAATAGTCAATTTCTTTCCCAATGGATAAGGCACTGGTCCTATAAATCAGAAGTAAACAAGGATGAATTCTGCTGCTGCATATCAAATCATCTTACAAAATCAAAATTATTTTCAATCCTATTCAAGAATTATAAATGCTGGTCTCAACTCATTTATATCTAATTCCTGAGTCTTAGGTAGCTGCTATTTCCAAGAATATTTGTAAATTTTAGGAGAATTATGACCAGATCTGCTAATAAGGGATGTGTATAAGTTTGAGAGCATTGAAGAATTGAAGTGAGATGTGTATGTATGTGAGGGTAACAAAGGAGAATCAGAATGAAACTAAAATAATTTCATTTTTGAATTCTACTGCACCGTGCACTTGTACAAATCCTTTCTTGTTCCTCTTTGTGCCCACCACTTAGCCCACATTATTGAGTGTCCTATACAAGAAAGTCTTATAGCAAGCAATTTACCCAAGATTCTTGGAGTTGTTCCACTATAAGATATGATGAAATCATGAACTAATTGCCTATTATTTAAGAAAATGAGAAACACTATAAGACACTTTGTAGTGCTGCAATAATAGCCAAATCACCAAAGTAGGCATGCTTTTTGGATCATATTCTCTCTCAGACACAAATGTAACATGCATTTTGGTTGCAGGTGATTTCTAGGAGCTTGGGGTTCACTATCAATTCCAACACCTTCGACTAAAATTTTTGAACAAGTCAAAAGTTGTTCCACTATAACGATTACTAATAAACTTTATCATTGTTCAAGTCAAAAGTTTATCATTAGCAAAAATGGTAGATAATTTTGTTCATGGTCTCAAGGAAAACAAAGACTGCTTGACAATAGCAAGAAACAACACATATGACTTAGAAATAGTCTATCACAATGAAAGACATATTTTTCCCATCATAACACTAACAGTGCTCTACTATCTCATTTTTGGTAACAGAGACACCCCCCAAACATGAAGGATTCACCCCCCAAACATCTTCAAACATGAAATGATCCACTGTCTATTAGACTGATGTCTAATCCAGACTAAACCTCCATCAGCAATTACCATCCAACACTACACTTGCACCAAGTTTTCCCACTCTCCTGCATTTGGTTAATATAGTACAAATAAATTATCACAACCTCATTGTCTCTCACCAATAACAGTGACTACATGTGGTAGGAGAGAATCTACATTGGAAACTTTAGAATAAGTACAGTTGACTATGCCTAACAAGTCACTGGTTTGAATGCACCAGTCTATTATTGCTTACTCAACCCGCAATGAAAATTAAAAGAATACGTGGACAAGATAACAAAAATAATAAAATGTTCTCACATTAAATATTAGTCAAAATGAATTTGATACATCATAGGAACTCACTGTTTCATGGGACAGAGATTGAATTGTAGAGAACAGGATTATTTTATTGATTATAATTTTTTCACAATGCCTTGTCTCACCACCCCAACTCTACTTCTCCCCCAAACACTCGACAAATCCCTTCTAAATAACCAAACAACAGTAAAAAACCACTGCTGTCTAACTATCTGACTATTACCAATTAGTTATAAACTGAAATTTGTTGTCTAAGTTGACATAAAGTGTCAACTTTGACAACTTACAATCATATATGCCTTTAATATATTTCACTAACCTTTTCAAAGGTTTTATAACTTCACTAACCCTTCCAAAGACACATAAAACCCTTACGAGTTGTACTAGGCCTTAAGATACCTAAAACCCTTACAAGCTTTTCTTTGCATTTTTTCTACATTTGATACTTTTCTTATAGGTGGACATGTCTATCACAAACATCCAACATGTCTGTCCTTAGACTTCATGGAAAAAACCCTACAAACAACACAAAAAAAATAAGGACATGAACCATCCAAACATCTCTAATAGCTTGTGGATATCCCAAAGATGCATAAGTGCATGACTTGTGAAAACCAAAAAGATAAGACTAACTTTTATAACAAGCGAATAACCAAAATGTTTTTATGTCTAAATATATATAATAAAATATGCAGGTTTCTATGCAAAACTAACTCCAATGTGGACAAATATCTAATAATTGGGATTTAAACTAAGCAAGAACTATATGTTCAAGGAACCAAAAGATGACTGCAATGAGACTATTACAAGCAAAAAAACTTCAGTCTCATTAAAGAGAATTGGGATGTGTGTTTGAAGACTTAACAAATTTGAGCTTCACTTGGTTTCAAGAATGCTATAATATTCTCTACTTAACAAGGCCAACCACGTGAAGGTGGAAGCTCATCTGGCCTCACCCCCCTCCCCCTAACATCAATCTAAAGTACCCATTATCATCTAATTACATACTTCATTCATTCATTCAACCATTTATGAACTATAACATTCAATCAATACAATCACATAACATTCATTAATATGATATAAAAATCATTAATACACAATACTAATCAAAACTTCATTAACACATAACAATATTCATTAACATAAAATAAAAATTTGTATTAATACGCATCATTCATACATAATTACTTAAAATAAAGTTCTTTCATTATCCAACAAGGTTTATCAAAGAAGATTTTTAAAACATCATTTAAAAAAAAAAAAATTTCTGAGCTCTCTTAAGAAAAGTGCTCATAGGGACATCCATATCTTATTCATTCTCCTCCTCTTCTAGCACGTGTAATGTCAAATTATGATGGCTCCTTCTCTTTGGAGGAGCAGGAGGTTGCTACACTAAAAGGGGGCTCTGTTGCAAGAACAAGTGAATGCGATAAATTGGCATACTCTTTTTCTTTTTCTAACTGTTACAAGTTTGTAATTAAGTATGAGTACAACATAAAATGCATTTTTCTTACCTGACAATGCCACAACATGTACATTAACATTTTGATCTGCCACCATGTCAACATGTTGAACACTTAAACATGGTTCAGTCCTTTAGCATGATTTTCAACATGCTTTGAAATATTCAAAAAAAGGATACACGTCAAATTCCAATTGAAGATGTTAAATTGTATTCATAATTGCATAACTAATTTCCAATAGCAAATTAATACCTCCACCACTCTAATGCACATCATGGCCTTCGTCAGGAGCAGGTTCTGTGGTAGGATATGAAGGCTGCAGTAAAATGTTATGCACATTGTTATATAGTCAATTTACATTTAAAACTAATACCAAAATAGAATCTTCTCAACTATTTAATTTCATTTACTTTTCATCTGACCAATTTACCTATGAGATATCATTTGGTGCACTGGATTCTTGGGCAAGGCTTACAGATTCTTCACATAGGCGTGCAACCACAACTTTATAGCCTTCCTTCAAGGCAATTTTTCTATCTTCATCTGTGACCTCCACATTGAAATTTGTGCCCTATGGTTTTTGCTTGATAACGTCAGTTTTCCATGTATGGTTTCATTAAACAAAATTTTTTGCAACATTATATTTATAAAAAAAAAAATTTCATTGCTCTACTTACAAGTCGAGACTGTAGATTCATATAGCCACCAGAGCCAAGTTTGTGTTGGCCAACCTTTTCTATTCTCGCTTTTGTAGCCACGGATGTGTCCTGCAATCTATGAACAATTTCAAACATCTTAGATTATATATTTACAAATATCAATAATTAGTACATGATTACAATGTACTTAATACTATAATGACATACCTCTTTTTGCCCTGTGCTGCTTCATTATTTCTATCTTCACATGGCCTTTTCTCCTTTGCATCTTCTATTATTTCATTCCACTCCATTGGTGGAATCATAGGAGGATGGTCGTACTTTGGGTTATCCTTAAGACCCCTTCTATATTGATCCCTCACAGTCTTTATATGCTTTGCTGCTCTTTTCAGAAGTAGGCCAATGTCAAAAATGTTTTTCCCAAATTTCTCCTCAATGGATGCAATCAGCTGATTTTTTAATTCCCCAGCTTGTAAATTCCACCTTTTTAAAAACAAATAGATTGTTAGATCAATAACTTTAATATATTACAATAAATAGAAGAAAATAAAAATTATGTAGCAATGATATGAAACTATGTACCTTTTATGTATGGTGGGTCCAAATAGTCTCAATGTCATATGAAAAAGATTTTCAAAGAAAGCATTATTACCTACAAAAACATAAAGGATTTATCAGTCCAAAATGAGTAATGTAGAAGTAAACTAAATTTACACTTTAAAAAATATCAATTTTAAAGCACCTAGAAGCTTTTGTTCTCTTAGTGGAAACATAGTTTTCTTATTCAGCAACAATGTCCCTTCATACGAACCAATACTAATCACACGAACTGGTCCAGGAAATGGATCAGCTTCAGTAGTACTGCTCTCTATTGCTCTATCAACTGAAACATCATAACAATTAAATGACAATTTTAGTACTGCTCTCTGTTGGTCTACCTCCTTGCCTATGTCCATGTCTCTCTATGTGTGGCTATATACATATGTATGTATGTATGTATGCATGGTGTGTGTATGCATGTGTTTGTGTGTACGCAAGCTTCTGTAGACATCATTTAAGTACTAATGTGCTACTTCATTATTCATCAACTTGTAGAAAGACATTAAAAAATATAGCACATTACAAAATATAGCAAAACAAGGTTTTACCAGTTCTATTGGGCATAGACGATGATGTTTGCATGGTCCTTGTTGCCGACAATGTAGCAGACAATAGTGGACCACCAACCGAAGGAGGAGTCTGCACTTCATCATGAGCTGAAGAATAGAATATTGTTAGCAAAGACATTTGCAATGGATAAAGATCAAATGGGATACTAGCGAGAAACTTTGACAAAAAAAAAAGGTAACTGTTATAATGTTGATCAAAACAAACAAACTGTTACTTAAACGAAGGTACTCTAAAACAACCCTGACCATGTTTAGCATGTGATGTCACAACTGGCACATATGTCTATACAAGAACACATAAAATTAGAGATCATGATCCATAAGATACTATAAAATATTAATATCTATTGAACTTCTATTACTGCTTTAGTCGAATTACTGCTTACTTTCAAAGACTAGATTCTATGGTCTAATTCTATTCTCAGTGCCTCTTTCTCCTCACTTCTGTCACCCTTGATGATAATTTGAACAAGCTCATCAGTGTATCTTTGTGTAATTTGTTGGGTGATGAATACAGGGTCAGTACTAAGGCCAATGTCATGTAGACATGATGCCCATATTTTAGATTGCATTTGATTAGCGATCATTGTAGCTTTTTCCTATCATTTGTGACATCAAATATTCGTATACTTTCATCAAAATAACTCCAAATCCATAAAGAAAAGAAAATAATAATAGGACATTTGTTTCTATATTAACATTAAAATTTACAATAATTAATGTTTACCTCTATTGAAGGTGTCTGACATGGTGCATCCATATCACCCTGTGAAAAAAATTAGTAAGTCTTAAAAATCAACAACAAAATTAAAGTAATAGACTTACCAAAAAAAATATTAATAATAAAGTAGATTCTATATGTAAATCATTTTTCTTAAGTTAAAAATTTAGCATAACTAATATTTATATCTAAAAAAATATTTGGCATGTTCTACTTAATGTTTATATGTGCACATATGGTTTGGAAAGAAATATTTGGTCAAAGAAGACCCCATCATAGTTGACATTGATCGTACCTAAATATTTCATTGATCATCATGATCGTCATCCATGTCATCATCATCATCGTCATCATCATCATCACCATCATTGTACTCGTCACTTTGATCGTCGTCATCACCACCACCATCTTCATCACCATCATCATCCTCTTGATCACTATCATCATCATGACCATCATCACCATGATCATCACCATGATCATGATCGTCATCAGCATCATCATCATCATTATCACCATTATCGTTAGCATGACCAAAATCATCACCATCTTCTTCTTCTTCATCACTGGGTAATTGTCGTTCCTGATAATCATTTACTTCCTCTTGTGCTACTTCAATATCTTCTTCTTCGATCACATTATAGTTTACCGGCCTTCCTCTTGGGTCATGTCTAACAACAAATGACCAACTTGATTTGTCTAGAACACCAAAGTAAAACACTTTCTCGCATTGACTTGGAAGAACATAGGGCTCATCTCTGACTGGCTCAAATGACCTTATATTAATCATAGTAAATACACTGTTGTGTTCAATAACAATCATATCGAGATCATTTCGATTCAGTTGTAACCTAAACCATTTGATGACAAATAGAACTATTTTGAATGAATTAAAGTCGCACTCAAGTATATCATCCAAAATTCCATAGTATCAATTTTCAGATTATTGAGGATGTATGTCAGTTCTAGATGAAATATTGGTGACCACGAAGATAGCACTTATCCCGAAATCACACGTTTTCTTCATTTCATCTAACTTTTTTGTGCAAAATTTATAGCCATGGTAGTACATAGCTTTGTGCTGTTTGACTTTCAATTATTCAAACATGTCAAGAATCTTCTCATTGATCTTTGAGTTGATATGAAACTTATGTCTCATGATTAGTAATCTTATGCATACCTTTGTATCTCTTAAGCCATATATTAGATCAAGTACCATTGGCGTAACATTGGGATCACCATTACAATGAGCTTCTTTAACCAATGATGCAACACCATCCCATGTTAATGAGCAACCATTTTCTTGAGATTGTTCAATCCACACTGTCATCCAATCAAAATTGTTTGCAATATACAAGTGTAGTGCATCCCACTCACGACCAACTATAAAGAAGACAATTACACCAGTTAGAAATAACTTATATATATTGATGATGGATAAGAATTGTTAAATTACAAAAAAAAACTTATAATTACCTCTCACCCTCCTCAATCTAGCCTTCCCTATCAGGTACTCCCATTTGAATTTTTCATCACAATTGGGATCCCAAATGCGATCTAGATGGATACCTGCTGCAAACTTTGGAAGATATTCACTAATATACACCATGGTCTAGTATATCATATATCCCTCTATCATAGAACCCTTAAGACATTCTCTTTGTTGAACCAAGCCCTTCATAAATTTCAAATGCCTCTCAACCATCCACATTGATCTAGCTTGTACAGGTCCACACAATTCAATCTCCTCAACTTGATGTATGAGGTAGTGTTCTTGAGCATTGAAAAATGTTGGAGGTAAAAACTTTTTCATTTCACACATAAGCTATGGATTTTTTCTCTTCCAATATTTTATATCTTTTTTATCAATTTCTTTAGATGATAACCACCTAAATGAGATTCAACACACAAAAACACATAGAGGAGATTTCAAATAAAATTATACAATAGATTTCAGATAAAAAGCTACAAATCTAAGAAAAAACACTCTTCTAACCTCATGTATTTTCCAAGATCATATATAACTTGTTTATTACTGTTGTCAAACTATTGTGGAAGGGATAGAGGTAGGACGAACTGCAATCATTAAAAAATGATCATTTCAATATATTATTAAATAATGCAACCGGTACTACATTCAATCTTACAAATATACTGTAAATAAAAAATATGACTTACCTTGAGGAAGGTATGCCAATCATGTGTCTTCAACCCTGGCCCAAAATCACCTTTCTTTGATAGAAAAGTGCTTATATTTGCAACAAATCCTGTTGAAATTTTTTTTTTTTTTTATGACTTCTTTTAATGCATCACATTGTTGCTCTGTTAATAACTAAGGAAGGGCACTTGTATTTATGCGATCTGCATTCCTATTTGATTCAATGAAAACTTTTAGTGCATGATTAGATCCATGAATGTCAGTATAAATTTTAGCAATTTTTTCTCTATCACACCTTTCATCCAACATTTTCCATAGTGTCTTTGTTACATTCTTTCCAATATGCATAGTATCAAATGAATGTGCGATTGGGAGATCCTTGTAGTATGGTAACCTACTAAATTGAGTAGGATAACTTTTTATTCCTCTAGGAAGTTGGTCATTGATGTCTTGATGACCTTCATGAGCATCAATTATAGCATTAGTAAATATAAGACAATATCGAAATACAAATTGTAAACTTCAGACGACAAATTGGACATTACCTTGACGATTTAGTCGATCGTATTCCAACTTCCATAAATGAGGTGTCATTCTTCGTGGCCTTGATGATGTCTCTTCTTTCCCATTGAAAAGATGATTTTTGACAATTTGACACCTATGATTATTGTGGAGAAAGTGTCTAAACTCATCAAACACCTACTTTCTTAAACTTCTCGAATGACTACATTTCATCTTTGGACCACAAACTGGACATGCAAATTTTCCCTTTGTCTGAAGACCTAAAAGATCATGTAACTTAAGCATTTGATAGTGATGTGTAAGCACTATAACTGAGCAAAAATATGTGATCTCAACAATATAACATACCACAAAAATGAGTTAGCCCAGGGGCATCATGTATTGTCCATACAAGCATTGCATGGAATTAAAATTGTCGATGTCTTATCGGTCTAGAGATATCATACATAGTGATGCCATTCTATAACTTCAACAACTCATCAATTAGGGGCTCAATATACACATTCATATCTTTAACTCGATATTTACCTAGCAATTGAATGAACATAAACATTACGTAATTATTATAACCATTTTCATGCACTATTTATAAATTAATTTAGATAACTATTAAAAAAAGAAAAAAAACCTGGCACAATCATTGACAACATTATGTGCTCCCTCTTTATGGACATCCAAGGAGGAATGTTATTTTTAATAACAAAAATAGGCCATACTGAGTAAATAGATCTCATATCTCCATATGGATTGACACCATTCGCCGCCAATGACAGTTTCAAATTACGAGGTTCTTCTTTAAAGTGTGACCATGTTTCTTCTATCTCTTTAAATGCAGAACCATCGGTAGACATTTGCATAATTTCATCCTGACTTCTATTGAGTGCATGGTAATCCATAAATTGTGCCAAGCTAGCGCACCTGAATAACTATTCCAGACGTGGAATAATGGGAATGTACCGAAGAACCTTGTGAGGCACTTTTTTTGTTATTTGATTTGACCGATATCTACTAACATGACAATCAGGACATTCTGTTGCAAATTCATGTTGTTTATGATATAGAATATGATCATTGGGACATGCATGTATTGTCTGATACTTCATTCCAATTTGCTCCATAATGTTAGATAATTCTTGGTACGAACAAGGCAAAATGTTTGATGGTGGTAACAAAAACTCACTAATCAACCTACAACAACAAATATGCATTGTTAATATAATGAATAGTAATTGTATGCTAACATTGAAGATAAGAAAAATGACATACCTTAGCATATATGCCATTGCTACATTGGATATGCTGTTCATAACCTTTAAGTTCACCAACAACACTATAGCCAACAATAGAGTCGTTTGGGAGCCTAGGTATAAGTGCTTGTGTGCCTTCTCAAGTAAAGGTATATCAAGACCATCTTCATCATTATTATCAAATTTTCTAGTACCATCATTGTGAGCCTCTTCATCACTTGCCCCAATACCATATTCTTCAATCATGTCCTCTGGCACATTATCATCTTCTTCCATGGGAGTGTTATCCTCAGCTTGGATATTCACACCTCCATGTTTCTCTAGTAGGAAATCCACATTTAGCAATGGATGAAAATCATGGCCCCCTTCAACATGACCATATTGCCTACAATGACTTTGGGCTATTGTGATTAGAATTCTTTGATTCTTTAAACCCTTACACTTTTTGCAAGGACAATAACATTTATCAGGTTTTCTTCAGAATTGATCCCACAATGCAGCCATTGTCTCATTATTTTCTTCTACATTCATATTGTCAGGCATGGTCTTTCTTCACAGGAAAATATACTTACAAATAAATTGGACATGTTGTGATTAATTTTTATATCTGCACATATGGTTTTTGTTAATTAATGTTTTCAAATGTAACTAAAATGATTACAAACGTATCAAAAAGGACCTTCACAGGGTCTTATTACATCAATTGTTCTAACATGTTCATGTTGGTTATCTTGAGACCTTAATGTCTTCTCATGCCTTCAACCTTGACCTTGATGCTCCTGCATCATTCTCCCAAGGATCAAGGAAAGTTGGATCATCATGGAATTGAGTAGGCAGACCTTCCAGGAAGTTGCAATACTTCAACCTTGTAAGTGTCACGTCAATGCAATGAATACTAAACAAATAATTTAAGTTGATGAGAAATGGTTGTTATGAATTCAAATTATAAGCACCACCTCAATGCATTGGGTATTAAACAAACAATTCAAGCTGATGAGTATGGGTTTTTATGAACCATAACTCATGAAATATGCATTAAGTCCATACCTGTTGTTTACAATGAGTATGGGTTTTTTTTCTAAGAACATACCTGTTGTTTACAGTCAATAAGTTTCTATATCCTCTAACAAATTTGAAGCAATGAGCCAAAGTCACACGGTTGAAGATGATCATTGTCCCCTCAAAGCACCATCATTTGATAAATTTTTGCATTGAAATATGATCTAGAAAGGGCCTTTCCACATAGTATGTTGGCACTATTTGGCAATCATCGATCATGTGGTTATTGAAAAGAGGCTAAGGATAAAACATGGAATCATGGAGATAGTGCACGGATGTACAAGGAAAATTTGTTGCTCTTTAGCTACTAATCTTGCTTTGTGCTTGTCAATTAAAACATTATTTTAAAACTTGATCTTAATACTTTTTATAATCAATGGCTTTCTTTCCAATGTCTATCTCTTGACTCAACAAATTTTTTCATTTTTCTTTCCTGCTTGCTTCATCATAAATACTTGGTTCACAAGCACTTATGGTGTTCTTCTTGCTAAGATTATGAAGTGGACAATGACTTTCAATCTAGATAATCAAATGTTTGGCTCAACTTTTTTGGGTAAGTGTGATGATATGCAGTGCACTATAAATTTTATCTTCAATGAAAGGATTAGCACCTCTAATTTTCAAATGGCGATCAACCACAACTAGCTGACAATCTAACCTAAAAAATACATTTTATGCCAAATTCCACTCATAGTTAAAGACATTTAGCTATTGGAAAATGGCAAGATTATGTCTTATTTCAGATATGCAATAAAATGGGCAAGAAATGTGGAAGAACGTTAAGTTTTTATCAACCAAAACATGAGTAAAATTGTATAAACTAAATGCATTTTTAAAAATAATGTCAATTCCCTTCAAAATAAATATTTTGCATGCAACTTACTTGCTGAAGATATTTCAAGTTCAACAACTCTTTAAAAACAGGATCCACAATAGTTGGAAGCTTTGACCTATCTGTCAGCAGTGGCTTGGCCTGCAGCAACAAAAAATTCTTAGTATATGCATCTCAACATTTAAAAAATACATCAAGAAATTTAGGTCAATTACAGTCTGTAAATTAATTGGCATTTGTTTCTTCTTTAACATATTCGACAATCAAGTACAATTAATAGGAATATAAGAGCAAAACTTGGAATTCTACTAATGTCATCAATGTTAATCTTGGGTACTAGTACAAAGCCAGTAAGAAATCTGTAGTTGTACCAACCAAGATATTTACAAGACTTGATCACAAAAGGTTCATTCAGCACAAAACAACTTCAAAAATATTGTATATATACACTCTTTGACACTGTCAAAGGGAACAATTATTTTAATGATGTTTTACGTAAGAATTGCTAGAGGAAATGATAAGCATGGAATATATTCAAGTTTCGACACTAAGGAATTGAAACATCCACACTCAGGAATTGCCTAGAGTATTTAAATTTACTCAAATTATGCCTTACAGCTTCTTTGAAAAACAATGATTTAGATATTTAGTGGTATCTTAAGGACTATATACTAGTGCTTGCACCAAGCATAGGTGCAAGAGTATAGTCGATAGTGGCATGCAGTTGATCATTTTAGAAATGTGGCAACTAGTACCATTGTTTTATAGAAAATCCCTATACTATTATTTGGTAGGAAGATAATTAGAACCAAAGTAAACATGGTGTGCACAACTAGCATCATTTGATTGTTTTCTATTTTGAGGTGTAGAATATTTGGTGGATCTTAATTTTTGTGGAAACTATTTTGAGCAAGGATATGCTAAAAATGAGTTCTTCTTCTACAACCATAAAAAAATTATCAAATTTGCCATCCAAACTATTGAGTTTCAACCAAATATCAATATTAAGTTTATGAACAGTTGGCCTAAATGGTTGTTGTTATAATTGAGAATAACATCGAGCTTGATTTGATGAGTTTTTTTTATAGACTCGTAAATTTTCTAATAATTCAATACATTAACCCATTGATAAAAAAAAATGGAAACTCATTAGCTATTATTGTGGAGTTAGATCTCAACATTGGCTCTAGTATTTCTTTAGTTGGCAATCGTGCATTGGTTACATCTGGATTATCACCAGCTATTGTAGATGATGGAAGTGATACTATGTATGAAGCTTCTAATATAGGAACTCCATGAGAAGCTAGAGATCATTTAATGGAGATTTGGTGATGAAAAATGGGATCTCTAAAGATGAATAGAGCTCGTTGAAATTAAGAGGGCTCGTCAAAGTGTTTGTTGAAGTGTCCTATGTGTTTTTTGACAAGTAGGATTGGTTATAAAGTGTAATGTCCTCATTTTAGCTCACCATGGTTTATGTTTGGATTGACCTATTATTGGCCCTCGTAGGTTAAGGTTGATGGCTAGAGGGCCCCATCTGGAAAAACAAGAGGATCTTTCCCTTCTATAGTACAGATGTGTTTATGATTGCTCCTCATTTGTTTCAGTTAGGTACACTTACAATTTATAGTAAGTTATGTATCCAACATTTCTACATTTGGCAAGGCACCTAGACCAATCTCAACGCAGTGACGACCCTTGGCACTACTGATTTTATCAAATATTCAGGGAATTACTTGTTATAGTAGGTTAGGAGTTAATAGAGAGAACCATTAATATTTTTAGTAAGGCAGTTGGTTGTGCGATGGAAGAAATGGTTGACCAACTAGTTCAGATGAGACAGAGAGATGATGAGTAATCAATGAGATATTAAAATTATAGTAACAGTAATAAAGCTATTTATAATGGTTATATTGTAAATTTATTATTTATCTTCATAAAGTATTATTGAGGAGCCATTACATTTAATGGAAAAGTATGCCTTTAATAATGATATAACTTAATTCAAACACAAAAAAAGTTATATAAGTCATTAAAGTGACATATTGGTGAAGCCTCATGAGTCAAACTTTATTGAGGAATTATAAAAGCCCTAGAAATGAAATTGATTGATTTTTTGTTTATGAGTTTTGACTTTTATATTGGATGTTCCAAGGAAGAGTGCAATGTGACCTAGGGTTTTATATTGGATGTTCTAGGGAAGAGTACAATGTTGAGTTACAAAACATTATATGACTACTCTGAGTCTTTATTGCATTGAAAGCATGAAATTTAGTACTGGTCCTAAGTTTTCATAGCAATCAAACCATGGATTTTATATTTATTGATTCTAAGACTTTATATTATTCAAACCATGGATTCTAATGTTAATTCTAGGTTTTTATGGCATTCAAAACATGAACTGTAGAAGAATTTATATGGTCTGAAGGGATGCTGCCCCACATTTCTCATCACCACCCTTGTAGTCAAATGTTGTTCTTGGACTCCTGGGATATTATTATTGGGTAAAGCTTAAACGGTCTTGAATTTGTTTGTTTGCTTTTGCTATTTGGGGTTCTTTGGAAAGGGAGGAGATCTTGGCAGCGGCAAGCCCAAATTTTAGATTATTGTTCCTTCTACGGCTTTTGGTGGAGCATTAATAAGTTTTGTTCATTCTATGAGAAGAAATACACATAAGAAAATAAATTCATTCAAAAAACCTGTGACAACTTATCATGATAGACAAAATGGAGATGATACCTTCTATTTGATAAATAAGTAAATATCTCCAAGGAAATACCAAATTCAAACTCATGCTCAGGTTGCATGTGTCAACATTCCCCATTGACCTTAGTCGCAAGGCTAACTAACTTATCAAGAGTGTGTATCCCACAAATGAAATTGGTATAAATGTTACAACCACCAAATTTGGAGGGCATGGAAATTCAGTCATCACTATCCTATGTAGTACACTTAATTTCATATGTTGGAATCATTTTGTGACTTGTACACATGATAGTCCAATAGTTTTTAATGTCATCTTCATAACAATTTTTCTATGATAGTCTAATAGTTGCAGGTGGCATCTTCATCACAATTTTTCCATGATAGTTTTGTTGGTCTGAATTTTTGCATAATTGAATTCCTTTATCCAAGGTATAGAAGAATTCAGATTGGGATCCACCTATGGTGAATAGGGTTTCTAGCCAAGTCATATTTTGTAGGTCTTTGAAGCAAATTTTTGTCAAAACCCTAGGTCTTGTTTTCTTTTAAATTTTTTGGGCACGAAACTAAAAATATGCGAAGATTCCCATCCTTTTCAAACTTTCCATGCCCTGAGTCACATCTTTTCTTTTGTGTTTTTAACCACCCGATCCCTAAAAGATCTACGGCAATCACTATCTCGCTATGAAAAGATACAAGTATTTTACCCTTAGCGACATAGCGACCACTGCTAAGTTGAAAAGCAATACTGTCAAGTGGAAATATGGTGATTAGAGATAGTATTATTTCAGAGATATTTCATCACGTTTATAAAAGACATATCAGAACCTGAAAAGGAATTACAACATTGAGGTACAAAAGGTGTCAATAGAAATCTTAGCTTTTTTGATTAGTCGCTTTGTTGCTATCGGAGAAATTGGGCACTTCACTGTTAGTGACATGACGCCTTCACCAAAAATAATGGCCGGTAGTCCCTTTTAAATTTTTGATGATCGTAAGTTTTTTCAAGCTATGTGGTGCACGTGCTATTTTATTATGTGTCAGATGCATTAACGAGGGTAGTTATGACTTCACTCACCTTTATCTTTCTGACCTTGAATTTTGATGAGTCACCAAAAATTACTATGTCACTATCGGAGAATTGGTGTCTCTCGCCATTAGCGACATAGCGCCCAAATGAAAAGTAGTACTGCGAAAACTTTTCAAAGTAAGTGGGTCCCAAAAAGTACTCCATCAGATATCAATTATAAAGCTTTGGAACATGCTGGAATCTAATGGGCTACACGTATACGCTGGGAAAAGCAAAGACATTGAGATTCGCTATGTCGCTATCGAGAACTTGTTCTTCTCGTCGTTAGCGACATAGTGCTCGGTCGAGAAATAAAAAAATATGTGCCCCAAGTAACAAGTAATATAGCCAGGATTTCATCACATCATCAATGATTGGACCCACACCCTATTCACAAAATATATGAAAGACTCTGACCGTCAGATCTATCTTAGATCCATGATTGTCGCTATCTCACTATGGCGAGTTGCATGAAGGTTACAAATAGCAACATGGCAACAAGGGGCCCACCATATTTCTTTTGAGAAATGCATCAAATGTCATCCGCATGATCAAATCAGGATCAATGCCGAGCACTATCTCGCTATGGCAAGGTGCTCACTCTTTATGTATAACGAGATAGCGCCTAAGTGACACATGTCCTCAAAGTTCTGTGGGTCCAGTTTAGAGGCACCAACAATGAAGGAAAGGTACACATGGAAAATTTTCATTGGGTTGACTGCCAGCTTGTCTAGAGGAACATGAGTCATCTTTTCTTGCATCCCTGGATCGTAGGATTTTTTGTAAATCCACAATGTAAATTTGAATATAGAAGGTGATACCACCCTGTGCATTTATGAGGGATGAAAGCTTCGCGTGTGAAGAAAAATAGAGTATAACACAGAAGATTTTCTTAATTCCACTGTACTCAAACAAAGATTCAGAGCATTTCTAAGCAGAAATAGTTGTTGAGAAGACCATGCTGGATTTGGTAAGATTGTGAAGTAGTTTGTTCGCAGAAAGATTGTAGTAACACTAAGAAGAACTAGAGAAAAATTCAAAGTAAGTACTTGCATTATAATCCTTCTGCTATTTCAATTCCTTCGAGAGTTAATTAAAATGCCTCCAAAAAAAAAAGCATTTTCTGGTCAAGAGAACTATTTGGATACGAATGTCCATGATGATTTGCTTGAACTGCTCCCTTCTTCCACTGTTGAAACTGTAGAAGTTAAGAGGCTAACTTCATTAAACCCTAGGCTGAAAATAGCAGATGGGCTATATGACAAAGGAAACTGGGTTAGGGATGCAACAACTTCACAGACTGGTCTTGTTTTATTCAAAAAATAGTTTTTAGAGAGGAACCTTTTTGCCCCACATGCCAACATCTGGAATTTTGGTCTAGGGAAATCAGTGGTTCCCAATGTTTTCATGGATTATGATCTTTTGGAAGCTGTAACTAAGAATTACGACCAAGCCCTTAGGGTAGTGAGGAGAAATGATGATGAAATTTTGATTACAATCAATGCAAAGGAGATTAGGGAAGTTTTCAGTTTAGGGCTTGTCACTGATTATCATGTGCCCATTGATTTGAAAGGGTTAGAAAATGAGTATATGTCTAAGAGAGATGTAGTTAGGCAAGGAGCACTAAGCACACACATAGATAGAATTGGAACACTTCTAGCAATAACAACATCCTCTAGGGAGCCTTTTAAAAGGGCATACTTCAATTCTAGGGCTATAGAAATATATAGGTCCTTGTGTAAATTTTTTGGGAGAGATGAGGAAGAGTTCATGCCTATGGATTTTATGTATATGATTACTCAGATTTCCTCTTTTGGTGTGAATATAATTTTTGATTTTACTTCTTACTTAGCTGAGGAGATTCACATTGGACTGATTGGAATTGCTAAGGGTAAGGTGGAAAAAACTTTTGGCCATTATTCTCTGTTAATGCACATGTTCTTATTCAAGGGAGTAACATATTTTAGTAAAGAAATGGAATTAGACAGAGAAGAGAGTGGGGAAGCATTACCAGCTCAATTATGGAGTGCAGATATGACTTGGGATGCAGAGAATGTCAGTTTTGTCAGGTTTGATAGGTATTTCACTTCAAAGCTGAGATGCCTCCTATTAAGGGACAATCCCAGAATCCCCAAAGCATTAATGAATCTCATTAGGCCCATGAATAACCCAAGTGGTTTGAAAGTTTCACATAATTGTGGAGATGTCATTCCATATTCTGTTTCTACTATATTTAGAATATATGGTTTTAAAGGAAGCCCTCACGTACTACCCTACCAAGTGCCTTTGAAGGTAGGAGTTGCTGAGATATTGTGGCAGCCGGGAGGAGTGGAGGAAGCCCTTCTATTGAAAAGACAAAAGGGGTCAATTTTTCCTACTTGCATAGTGGCTCATCATTTTGTAATCACAAAAGGAGGTTGGCTTTCTCTGCACAATATTTTGAATCCTTATAAGATGGCCACTTCTCATCCTCATTTTTGTGATTTTGAAGGATTTTATCATTTGGCTCTGAGGCAAAGAATTAAGATTGGTAAAATTGAGCATGAATTTTATTTTCCTAAAGACTTAATAAGGAATGAGTACTCCTTGCAGGAGCAAGAGACTAGGAAAGAAAAGTGGAAAGTCTTTTCTAAAATTTTGGATTTCATTCATTGTTTTGATCCAGATTATAGTCCTTTGGATGATGTAGTTACAAATGTAGATAAGATGAGAAAACTTATGAATAATTTTCCTAAAATAATAGAGGCAATGAATGAAAAGAAGCAATTCTTTATTAGGTTCTACTTGGATAAGGCCAGGGAAGTAATGGGAAGATTGGGTTTTACTCCCAATATAAGGGCAGGTCAATTAACTGTCCAAAAAAGGTCGGGATACACTATTGTTCAAAACAAAAAGAATACAGTGGATAAAGGCAAACAAATAATTGAGTCCCCTAGTAGGGTTTTGGAAGAGAGGCCTACTGAGCCCTCCCCTAAGAGGAGGAAAATAATAAGAGAGGAGGATTCTCATGTTGAGGAGTATTCACCTTCACAGACCCCTTTGAGAACCGGGGAGGAGCAGATCACTATTGAGCAAATTGAACAAATTGGATCACAAGGAGGAGTTTTTTTCAGTCAAGTAGAGATCGATGAAGGGAACCACTAGGAACCTCCTATGCCAAGCCTCGAGCTAATTGTAGCTGATTTTAAGGGAAGGGAATTGGACCTTGTTTTGGAACAAGCCAGCCAACAATTTTTGTCAAATGATAGTTTTGTAAGGTCTGGGGCTTTCCATCAATTTTCTTGGAGGGAAAACATCCACAATTTTGAGGAAAGATGTAAGAACATGAAAATAGAGCATCCAAAAATGGATGAAGCCTCCATCCAAAACCAAATAAATGAGAAAATGATGCAAGAATTCCAGAACATTACCCCTGAGGAGGGAAGGCAAATGGTAAAAACTTCTAACATAGTATTGTTGCCTAATTGGGATATTGCTGACGCATTGATTTTCAACTCTGTTTCTAATATACTGGAGTTACAAGACCCAAATAAAAAGGAATTTGTAAGGACTGCTTTTAGTGATGATCAAGCTGCTCTTGTTATGTGGTCATTAAGAAGAGGATCCAAGATTGTATCAACACAGCCTGATGGTTTAGGACTGATAGGGAATATTATTGGTGAGGAGAGTTGCTGATACCTCACACGTACAGGTAACCCACATGAATTTGAATTATTCTCAGTTTGCCTTGGCTACTGCTAAAAGGGAGAAAAGGAAATGTTTGAATTACAAAGTAAATATGAGGCATTTTTGGATGCCTACAATAAAGAGGTAAAAAGGAGAGTTGAGCTTGAGAACAAGCTTCTGGGAAAATCCACCAAGCCTAAAATAACATACCCTCACCCCCCTATTGAACCTTTCAAATCTACCCCCCTCATTGAAATACTAGACACACCCCAAGGGCCACAGTATTACACTGCTGAGGATTTTGAAGAAGAAAAGAGTAAACTGTGGGCCTTACATGTAGAGCTGGAATCTAAATATGAAGATAAAATAAGAAAAACTCTTACATATCTAGGAGACAAGGTTGAATGGCCACTAATCCATGATCAATTGGCTAGGGTGATTAACATCTGGGAGGAGTTAAAAGCAAATGATATGGCTCTAAAGCCTATTGTGAACAAATGGGTGAGAAGGGAGAAAACATTAACCTTATTCTGTCTATCTGTTATAAATAATTCTCGTGATCAGATTGATAAAACCTTTGACATTGTTTCTGATCTTGCTAATTTTGACAGCAAAAGGATACATTTACAGAAGATAATAATAGGCTACTTAGACAAATATAAGAGCCAAAAATTCAATTTATTTCCTCATGCCCTAGATAAGAAAAATAGTTTGAAAAGCAAAGAGGAATGGGCGAAGGAACTTGATGATTTATTCTATTTAAGAATGAATCAAGTCATAAATGAAATAGGGCATGCACGGTGGGTCACCACAACAGAAGAAATGGTGAAAGCCAAAATATTCTTTGATTCTTTAAAACAGGAATTTGTTGATATTGATAATGAGGCTGATTATATAATAAAGAAACAGACGGATATTTTGCAATTCAATTGGCCAGATGACACATAAATTGACAGGTGGATGGCAGAAATGGCTTCTAGTGAACAGTTTGATGTAGATGAAACTGACAGTGATTAGGTGTAGGGTGAGGAAGTCCAAATCATTGGTACCATCACTACTCAAACACAATCAGAAGAAGAAGACAAGAAAAACCTGCCACTTTTAGTTGCAGAACCGGGACCACAAGATGCCAATACAATTAAAGAAAAGGAAAAGGTAGAAGTTGTCCTTACCATGCAGAGTGAAGGTGGTGGAAGCCTACAGGTGGAGGTTAATGTGCCCTCAGAGTAGTTACATATGAAGATAAACAAGATCAATAGCCAACTCCACAACATCAGAACATGTAACAGAAGCTGACCCACTGAAAGGAATGATTTGATTTTGATATCTTTTGTTACCCATAGTTTTGTCATTTTGTGATAGGTGTATGTAGATATTCCTTGTAAAAGACACTTGTCAGTTTCTCTTAGCCTGAAGCTTGTTGCATTTCACACTATATAAGTGAAATTCTAGGGCAAGAGAAAAGGTCTGAATTCTATTTCCTAAGTGATACACTTAGTCTATTTTTGGTCCACCATTTTTGAGCAAAAATTTGTGATGTATTTTCTCTATCAGATCTTGAGAATACATGAATATAGAATGATTTGTGTTTCTTTCTGAAGGTCATTTTGAGTCTATTGTAAATTGTATACAATTTTCAAGGAAAATGAATACAAATTATGAACTATCCCCATATCAGTTCTTTCTAAACTTTGTCTCCTTTTGATTACTTGGTTATCTTGATGTTGTATAAGTAAAGGCTTGTGCAATTGAATGTAGTTCAATTAGGTTGTATATCTGTTTATCATGGCTGTTAATTCAATGGATTAAGTAAAAGCTTTGATGAATTTGATAAGGTTGCTGCAGTAGTGGAAAGGATTTTGAATGATGATTTCTAATATGAATTGCTAATAAAATTTGTTGTAAGGCAACAAATTAGATCTAGAGATTTGTAGTAGACTCTGAACCCCAATGGATTAGGCACTGATCAAATTTAATCCAGCTGAAAGAGAAATGTGTCACACATGATTGTCAAAATGCAAAATTATAATCAACTTTACTTTTATTTCCTGTAGATCTTCAAAGTTGGCCTCTACTTGTTTGCATGGAATGTTTTAGCTTTAGTTAGCCATTATTGCTGAGAACATCTGCAGACCTATAGAAGATTTTTGGCCATATCTGTTATATGGGATGTGTTTATTAAAGTATCAAGAATTGTACATGTATTGGAGAATTTGAGATGAGAATCAGAATTAAACTAAGATAATTCTCATATAGTTTACCCAGTCTTGTATCATCCCTGGGAATACCCACCTTGGTTTTGTAGAGCCAAAAGAGTAGAAAACCACCCTTGGTTTTGTAGAAGTTTGTCCCAAATGGTGTGCACATACAATTGATAATAAGAATTGGCTAGTCTTTAGACTGTGTGAGTATTGTCATCTTGGTATTAAGCATTTTGTTGCTTAGTAGTTTTAAAACACCAACAAGTTTTTTATTCATCCAAATGGAAACCCTTGTAGGAAGACCTAATTACAATGCAACAATTAAATGTAATGTTGAAATATAGGAGAGAGATTCTTTTGGTTGAACTAGAAGATAAATCATCTTCTAACAAAATGACAGAGACTTTCGATGAAGGATCCAAAGTACATCAATTCAATTATAGTATAGTAAATTTAGGTGCCATCTTCATCATAAGTTTTTGAAGATAGTCCAGTATTTGTAGGTGTCATCTTCATCAAAAAATTTGCATGATAGTCTATTAGATTGATGAGTCATCTCCATCACAAGTTTTCCATGGCATACTTGTAGTTAGAGGTGCATTGAAGACCTTTTATCACTACATGAGCTAGTAGTAGCTAGTGATTATTCATTATCATCATCATCATCTAACATAGAATCAAATGAATATCATGTTTTATAGCCCACATGGCCTAGGTATTGAGGGTACAACTCCAAGCACTAAACACACTAGATTTCAAATTATTATCTTTATGTGTTGATGTTTAAGTTGAATGTTCTAGAGTTGAAGAGAGAAACACACTCAATTTTTTTTTTCTTTTTGTTGTTTTTTTGAATATGAAACTGTTTTCTAAATGATACAATATAATTATGTATTATTAAAACAAAAATACAAGAAAAATATGATACCAACACAACTATATTCATAAAACAAATTTTTTTTCAGTATTATTTCTTTTAAGCTTTTACAACTACAACTTCTACATATACATTTCCTTTCTTTTCTTTCATTACTATAACAAAAAGTATAATAGTTGTTACAATAGACCAACATTCCAAATGATAAATCTGCATCTACACAATCTCAATAAAATGAAACAACGAGTACATTACATTCTTTTTGCAACTAGACTCTTTTTAACACTTATCATTAAAACATCACTGAGAAAAAACACTTGAGCAGAGACTCTCCCATTTATATTACACAACAATGGTTGAACTTTGGCATAAAAATAATAATGATAGTAATAATTTTCACTTCCATCTTCAATATTATCATAAAAACCTACAACAAAAATACACATGTACCTATGGAAATATGCTCGAAGAGAAATCCCTCTCCTCGACCACTGGAGATGTAAGTGTGATTGGAGGTCGTGAATGGAACAACTTTTGAAGTAAAGCACATCAGGAAGAATGAAAGAAAGACAATATCAAGAGTTTTGAACTACTATTCTGCCCCCCTATATTGATGCAAATGTAGGGCCCCCTTTCATATTATTCCCAGGGCTAGCAGGCGTCATTAATCAAGTGGGTGGAGAAAACCTGAAACGAAACTGGGCTCAGAGAAAACCATGTGAAAATGCAGAGATAACCATGCGAAAATGCTCCAAAAATGTCAAATGAAATCGAGCACAAAAAACATAATTGGGCAAATGTTTTTTGAACTTTGCGGATGTATAAGCCCTGTGTTGGTCAAAATTTCGACCAACACGGGTCTTATATGTAAAAAAATGAAATTTTTTCCTTTACATTTTTACCACCCTAAATTTATTTAGTTGATGGTCAAAATTTTTGGTCGAAAAATGATGTTAAATGTAGTAGTGTGAGAAAACAACTACTTCCCAAGCCTCTAGTAAACATTCCCATTTGACCAAACTACTAGGTTTCCCAAAAAATCCCATAACAAGATAAAACATAACATCACAACCGATATTAAACAAGTGTAGTTTTCAATGATCTTAATTTTCCATAATAATTCATAAAGTTTGATTTGAACAAATTTTTTGTTTTAGTTTTATAAAAGATCCAATATATATATATAGTCTTCCAAGTTTGTTTGCTCATTAAAATAAGTTTCCATATTCGTAGTTTAAGTGTCCATCTTTTTCCAATAACTATATATTTATAAGGATGTAATTATGGTTTACATGGATAATTACTTTATTTAAACATTACATAAACTTCATATTTAGCAATATTTAAAACCTAATTATAGTAACAATAAATAATGATCACATTAAAAATATATTTAATTTAATTTAATTTAATAATAACTAAATTTAATACAATTAAATTATAATTATAATTAAATTAAAAGTAAACTAATGTTTTAAACAATACTATAAATCATATATATATTATAACTAGAAACAAATACATTTAATAATAATTCTTTTTTTTAAGGAAAAATAATTAATACAAAAAAACTTTATAAAAAAATTAACAAAATTAATAATAACTCCCTTGGGCAGGCTTCCTATAGTTGCATGTAGTTGTCACGACAACTTTGTTGCTTATGTAGCTTAGCTGCTCGTGATAGCTCCATGTTGTTGTGACAACTTAAAGCTTAGCCATGAGCGGGTGGGGATCGGTGGCCCACTTTCCCAAAATTATTTTTTTATAAAAGTTTTAAATAAATTTTATGTTCAATAAAGCTAGTTTTTAATTGGTAAAAAGATAACAGTTACCGCAGTAATAGATTTTATTACTGTGGTAAATTTCCTTTTTATTTTAAAACATATTTCTATATAATAATTAGTTGGAGAAAAATATTTTCAACCAATCAAATTTACTCAATTATAATCTGGTCTTGCCTTTTCAAACCCTAGCTACCAATTAATTTTCTAAATTCAATCTTTTCAATTAAGAGTTTCAATCTCATTTCCCACAGATGTTTTAGCAATGGAGAATGAAAATTTTCCAAACAAGGGTTTTAATTTTAAATCCATATCAAATAAGAAAAATGATACAACATGCATGAAAAAGATAGAAGTTTTTGATAGATTTCCTATGATTGTTCTACAAAACCCTACCTTAATCTGATGTTATGAATCTGGTAATCACTTTGTGCTTGTGAAAATCTTGCTTCCCAGAACCTCTAGAAAAGTCTCATCTTTCAATTCCAAAATTGCTTCTCCAAAACATGTGTCTAGAGAAATGAGCTTTGATCTCTTCATAAAGAGACTAACCTACCTATGGTTTCTGATTTCATAAACATACAAAAG
Source organism: Cupressus sempervirens (assembly GCA_028749045.1). Lineage (NCBI taxonomy): Eukaryota > Viridiplantae > Streptophyta > Pinopsida > Cupressales > Cupressaceae > Cupressus > Cupressus sempervirens. The sequence goes on from CM053783.1 coordinate 453,517,523, forward strand.
CTCTCATTAAAATAATTTTTTATAATTTTAATTCATTTAACTCCTTTGTGCATGCTTAGAGATTTTAAATTAGAACAATATTTATCTAAATGATTCCCACTCATTTTTAATTGGCAACACATTTTTAGAGGATATATTTATTATTTTAACCAATAGTAATACTCCAAGCTCATTATTTAAATGTAACTTCTAAATTTATTATTGTTAAATTAGATAAATATAATTATGCCAATTTTAGCTTTAAATAAATTTAATTTCTTTAATCTCCAAGATTATCCATTTTAGCCAAATCTTTTAAATTTAATTCATTTATTTAATTAATATCTCCATTAATTATATATATAATTGATTTTCCTCCTTTAAAACTTTCATTTAATTACATACTCAAATAAGAAACTCAACAAAAAGGCAAAGTAAGAAATCAAACTCAAAGGTCAAGATCTCAAATTCACGTCACTTTGATGAATTCAAAAAAGCAAAGACATCATATAATTTCCCTTTCTCTTAGGACAATTAGGCTCGAGCTTAGGATTTGGACTTCAAAACTATCTACCCTCTTTTACCGTTGAGAGACTGTGATAGGGATTGCTCATCCTAACAATTTAGTGAAGTTGATGTCTGGTACCCACATTCTGCATAAAAGTTGAACATGTACATATGGACATATATCTAAACTAAACAAGCAATGGTGAGGAGTGGTACATCATGTAGATCCCGACTAGTAGGTGACTATGAATTCCTCCCTCAACCACATCAAACATGTTGAACATAAATTAAAATATACATTTACACCATACACATGTAAGTATGGGGTAAGTACCCATAAAATCACATTTAAATCATCAATGTAACTTTCATCATGAAACAAATGAAATCACTAAATGAAGTATAAAAAACATCATCATCATCATCAAATACATAAAAATGAAAAATGATAACATATGAAATATTTCAGTATAAAGTAGCTCATAAAAATATAATTAAAACATGTAAATAGTATCAACCAAATCAAGTAACCAAGTACCACTAAATCAAATCATTGAATTATAAAATCTGGCCTAAAAGAGTTCGGTAATAAAACATAAAGCAACCTAGGGGTAGGCACTACATCCTCCCCCCTTAGAATTAGGCTTACTCCTAGAAGCCTATGAACAAGTAGGGATATAAATCCTATAATCTAGACGCATCCTCCCATGTAGCTGATGACTCATTAGTAGGGTCCCATTGGACCCTTACCTCCTCTATGGTTCAACCCCTGATGTTCAAATCTAACTACTAAAAAATGCACATGAGCTCTAAAGCAAGTTGTCCATCCTCTACCTGTAACACATTCCAATTAAGACCATGTATCAGATCAAGAATATACTATCTAAAAATAGAAACATGGAAAACATCATGTACATGAGCCAAGCTGGGTGGTAATGCAAGATGATAAGCAATTGGACCTATCCTCTCAAGAATCTCAAATGACCCCACAAATTGAGATGCTAGCTTTGAACCCTTTCTATAACAGATTGGACTCTTCCATAGATGCACTCTCAAGAATACCTTATCTCCAACTGTAAACATTGTATCTATCTTGTGAGTATCTATATACTTCTTATGTCAATTGTGTGCTATAGACACATGCTCATGAATGTAAACTACTTTTTCTCCATACCTTGAAGCATATCAGGACCCAACAAGATGCAATCATCTAAACTATCACAACTCAATGGTGTATGACAAGGAAAACCATACAAATCCTAAAAAGGTGTCATTCTAATCGAACTATGATAACCATTTTTATATAAAAACTCTATTAGATATAGATAATCCTCCCAAAGAGTCTATTGATCCATAACATACATCCTCAACATACCCTTCAAAACCTTATTCACTTTTAGTTTGACCATCTAGCTTAGGGTGATATGTTCAACTAAAGTTCAATTGTGCTCTAATATTATGTTGTAAAGATATCCAAATAATAGATGTAATAGAAGATCCCTATCTGAAATGATCTTTTGGGGAATACCATGCAACCTTACAATGTTATGCAAACGACTTTGGCTACTAAATCTATTGTATAGGATGATCTCATTAGTGAGAAGTGTGTCACCTTAGTGTTCTAATCAACAGTGACCATAATAGCATCATATCTATGAGAAGTCATGGGTAATCCCATAATGAAGTCCATAAAGATAATATCCCACTTCTATGAAGGAATAAGATTAGGCTATAGAAGCCTTGTAGGATGTTGGTGTTCTGCCTAAACTCTCTATCACTCAAGACACCTAGCCACAAAATCATTGATATCACACTTCATACCCACCAATAGTACAACTTTCATAAGTCAACACACATCTTCTTGACACTTGGATGTGTCAAGTATGGTACATGATGGGCCTCTATTAGGATAAATGTATGAAGCTCATCCAATAGTGGTACATAAATCCTCCCTATGTGACACAATAGGCCATCTGACTCTAGTAAATATCCGAAAAACCTAACCTCTAAAGGTCTACCTAAGTCAATCTCAACACTCACTTCTTGATATGAAATATCTATAGGAAGTGCTTGAAGTATACAACTCCTCAAATCAACACTAAGATTTAATGTTGATATGTCTCCTTTGACTCAAAGCATTGGCTACCACATTCTCCTTCCCCTAAGTATACTTCACCTCAAATTCTTACTCACATAAAAACTCCATCTAAGACTTATGCCTAGTATTTAGATTAGGTTGTGTAAAGATATATCATAAATTGTGGTGATCATAGTGAAGCTCAAAATGATGCCCAACAAGAAGTGTCTTTATCTCATTAGAGCATGAATAGTTGCAACTAACCCAATATCATGTGTGGGATAATTTAACTCATGATCCTTGAGCTTGTGAGATGCATACTTAACCACACATTTGTCCTACATAAGGACTACTCTAGTCCCTTCTAGGGATGCTTCTATGCACACCATGACATCACATGTTGGATTAGGTATTGCTAGAATCAATATGCTAGTCAAAAGATCCTTGAGATTTTGGAATTCTTCTTCATGCATCTTTGTCCAAATGAACTTCTTCCCCTTTATCTAAAGGGAAGTGGTAAGGTATGCAACTCTAGAAAAGCTCTAAACAGATCTATTATAATATCTAGCCAAATCCATGAAGGTACAAATATCAAATTCACTAGTCAGTGCAAACCAATCTACCATCTCCTGGATCTTTGTAGGATTCATTGAAATTTCATATCCTTAAATTACATATCCTAGATATTGTACCTCAAATTGAAAGAAGTCACTCTTCACCAAATACACATACTGTCAATTGTCTCTAAGGCTCTAAAGAACTAACTGTAGATGTTCTTCGTGTTCATCTTGAGAACTAGAATATATCAATATGTCATCCAAGGACACAAGTACAAAATGGTCTAGGTAATAATGGAATGATCCATTTATCAAGCACATGAATACTAATGGAGCATTCATCAAACCAAATGGAACCACTGTAAAATCATAGTGTCCATATTGAGTATGGAAGGTTGTCTTGTGTATGTCAACATCATGAGTATGTAGCTGATGGTATCCTAACTTTGTATCTATCTTAAAGAATACTTGGGATCCCTTGATCTGGTCAAATAAGTCATCGATCCTCAATAAAGGGTATGTATTTTTAATCATTACCTTGTTCAATTGTCTGTAGTCAATGCACAAGGATAATGACACATGCTTCTTCTTCACAAAGAGAGAAAGTGTTCCCCATACTCATTCTAATAAAACCTTTAGATAATATGTCCTCTAGATACAACCACAACTCACTAAACTCTTGAGTGGTCCTATAAGGAGCTCTAGATATGTGCTCTGCTCTTGGGATGAGATCGATGCAGAAGTTGATGTCCCTCATAGGTGGCATACCTAGGTAACACAAGAAGGATGTAAATAGCTAGGGCCAAAGGCACACCTAACTATCCAATCACCCTATTAAGTAAACACAATGATATAACAATACCAAGGAGAGAAGGATCAATAAACACTTTTAATAATTTATCCAATTATCAGCACACATGCCCAGTTATAAGGCCTTTTGGGTTTCAGCCAAATATAAAGATACAACTTTAGAGTCCATGATCCAAATTTAAATTTATTCCTCCAAGAAAATATACTCTAAACTCCTTAAGTCCTCCTAACCTAAACCTAAACATCCTATTTATACTTACCAAAATTGGCTTACAAAAGATTTTAGATTAGTAAATAATAGAAAGGTCAACCTTAAAATGATCTACATGCATCCCAAGACAAGATCCTAGCATCAAATTCATAATCCAAATTAGATACATAAATCAGGTCAAACTAAGAACCAAACATAGACAAACTTGGTCAAAGAAGGAACCAAGCATTGATAAATATCAAGTTCATGTTCACTTGGCACATGAAGGAACACTTGGCCAACAATGGATAGCTTGACACATACAAGAACTTGGTAGCAATTGGAACTTGCCAACAAATAGAACTTGGCAGTAACTAGAACTTGATAGTAATTGGAACTCGATAGTAATGGGTACAATGAACAAAATGAGCAAGATTACAAGGCAACCTAGGATGCTCCTGCATAAGATAACCAGTGTTGAAAGAAATGATTCTCTTGAATCATTGAGATGTCACAACCTAAGCTAAATCCAATTTAGGTTGATTAATCCATGTAGCATCTTCAACTGGTATGTTCTTCTACTTCACCAAATATTCATGGAAATCTTTTCCTCTTATACTTTTACCAACTCTTTGATCTAGTATATGTTTAACCTCTTTTATTTGTTTCTTAGGGTAATCATCTAGTACAACAAATTCAACATCTAACTCATGATACTATGAAAATTTAAAAAATTGGATATAGGAGATATATCCATGTCATCAAGTCACTCAACTTCATAAGCATTACCACTATCAAACTTCCTCAAAACTCTATAAGGATCAAACTTCTTCATCTTCATCTTATTGTATGTTCCAATAGGAAATATACATTTCTTCATATGAACCACTAGCTCATCACCAATGTCAAAAATATGATGTCTCTTGGACTTATCAACATCATTCATATACTTTTGATTACTTATTTCCAACCTCAACTTCATTTCCTCATACAAAGACTTCATGAAACTAGCAAATTCTTCCCCCTTCAACACTTCTCGTCTCTTCACCAACAACATCCCTCAAATCTGAAAGTCCTCTAGGTTGCATTCCAATAACAATCTCAAAAGGCATTTTTCTTGTACTCCTATTCACAAAATTATTATATGCAAACCCATCTCATGCCAATACCATATCCCAATTACTTGGCTTATCTCTAACTAAATATCTCAATAAACCACCCAAGCTTCTATTCACAATCTTTGTCTCTCCATCTACCTTTGGATGGAATGTAGAACTATACTTCAACTTGGTGTCCATATTCTTCCACAAAGTTCTTCAAAAGTAACCAACAAACTTACTATCTCTATCAGAAATAAGACTTTTTGGTAATCCATGCAATCTAACAATCTCTTTGAAGAAGATCTCAGCAACATGCACAACATCTAATGTCTTCTTACATGGTATGAAATGTTTCATCTTAGAAATCTATCCACAACAACAAATATGGAATCATACCCTCTTGTTTTCTTAGGTAATCCGAGAACAAAACCCATATTAATGTCACTTCAATGTTTCTAGGAATAGAAATAGGTGTATACAATCCAACATTCTAACTTAGTCATTTTGAAACTTGATAGATTCCACAATTCCTTACAAAATTTTGAACATCCTTATACATATATGGCCAATAATACTTTTCCTTAAGAAAACTCTATGTCTTATAAGTACCAAAATGTCTAGCCAAACCACCACAATGCTTTTCCTTAATCAAATCAACTCACATAGAACTTCTTGGTATACAAAACTTAATTCCTTTGAACAAAATTGCTTCTTGAATGAAATACTCATCATACTTACTCATTTGACTTGATAGATTTGGTGTTATGTCATCTCTCCATGCCTCAAGAAAATCAAGGTCAATATCATATAACTCCTTCATTTCATCAAAACCAAGAACTTCAACCTTCATCTTGGTCAACAAAGAATGTTGTTTTCTCAATGCATCTACAACTTGGTTAGTAACTCCACTTTTATGCTTTATCACAAATGTGAAACTCTACAAGTACTCAACCTACTTCATATGTCTCTGATTCAACTTATGTTGACTTCTCAAATACTATAAAGCTTTATGATTAGTATAAGACACAAACTCCTTAGGAATCAAATAATGTCTCCATTTCTTCAAGGCTTGAATAATACCATAAAATTATTGATCCTACATAGAATACTTCCTTTTAGCATCATTCAACTTCTCACTAAAAAAAGAAATAGGTTTACCTTCTTGACTCAACACAACTCCTATTGCACTACCACTTGCATCACATTCAACTTGAAATACCTTATTAAAATCAAGCAAAGCTAGTACAGATAACTCAACAACCTTTTGTTTGAAAGTCTCAAAACTCTTATCAGCCCCATGGGTCCACTTAAAATCCATTTTACCTCCTCTCATTTTCTTAGTCATAACATTACAAATATAACTAAAATTCTTTATAAACTTTCTTTAGAAACCAGACAAACCATGAAATGATCTTACCTCACCCACATTCTCAAGTGTAGCCCATTTCAAAATTACTTTAACCTTCTTAGGATCCATTCTCAAACCATTAGTTGAAATCATAAATCCCAAATACACAATCTCTTCTTGCATAAAGGAACACTTCTTCAAATTAATCAACAACTTCTCCTCTTTCAATCTCTATAATACTTTCCTACCATGTTAAAGATATCGTTCCTTAGTCCTAATAAATATTAGAATATCATCAAAGTAAACAATCACAAACTTAACCAAGAATCACTTGAGAACTTTATTCATTAACCTCATGAAAGTACTAGGTACATTGGTCAAACCAAAAGACATAACCAACCATTCATACAAACCATATTTTTTCTTGAAAGCACTCTTCCATTCATCACCTTCTTTGATTATGATCTAATTGTAACCACTCTTCAAATCAATCTTGGTAAAATACTTTTCTCTACTCAAACAATCCATTATGTCATCCATCCTCAACATAGGAAACCTATGTTTCATTGTGATCTTGTTAATAGCAATGAAATTAGTACACATTCTCCATTCTCTATTCTTCTTAGGTGCTAATACAATAGGTTCAACACATGGACTCAAGCTTTCTATGATCAAACCTTTCTACAACAACTCTTGCACTTGTCTATTAAGTTCTTCATTCTCTATAGGTGTCAACCTATATGGTGCTTTATTTAGAAAACTAGCTCTAGGAATCATACCCATACAATTAATTATACTCCTTACTGGTGGTAAACCATTAGGTATATCTTTAGAAATAATCTCTTTATACTCATTCAACAAGCTTTCAATTTCTACTGACACTCATCTAACACTACCAGTTTCTTCTATCACTCAACCTCTACCATTTTTTTCTACTTGGTTGCTATCTACTATTCGATCATTGCTATACTATATCATTCATCCATTACTACCATAACTTGACCCTCTAGGAATTCTAGCAAAATAGACTTGGTTATTTTTATTTCCTTCTCAAATTTCTTTCCACTGACCATGAAAAATCTTAGAGTAGTACAATTGATCTCATCAAGAGACTCAATCAAAGGCATCAATGTATCCATAGCTTCATTTGTACAAGTTGTATGTTGATTGAATCTTCCATCATACACAACATGTTAATCATATTACCAATGTTTTCTCAACAAAATATGAAAATAGTCCATAGGCATAATATCACACAAAACTTTGTTAGAGTAATATCCAATCTTTAATTTCACAATGCATTATTCACTTACCAATATATTATGCTTATCCTTTATGCATGAAACATGATAGGGTTTAGGATGCTTCAACATCTGCAACTACAAATTTTTAACTAGCTCCTTTGATGCCAAATTTGTTGAACTTCCACTATCAATGATCACTTTGCAACATTTTCCAGCTATCTTACATTTGGTCTTAACAAGATTTCTCCTATGAATGGGCTCTTTATCCTCAATTTTCTCACTACACAGAGTTCTTCTCTAGAGAAAATATTTTTCAACCTTGTAATCACTCCAAGGGTGCATAGATTCATCTTGTATACAACATTCTTTCTACCACTTTCATTTTTACTAGAGTATCTACGTTTAGAGGATCTATTCCCTTCTTTGCCACATCTAAAAAAATTAACATGAAAACCACCTCTAGGATAAAAATTACCTCTTCCTTAGTAAGAATTACCACCTTTCCAATTATTCTTACCTTCATCATCACTTTTACACTCAAATTTTCCCTTATCTTTCATAGAAAATTCAAATCTACTACTTTCTTCATAAGATCTACCTCTGCCTCTCTAGAATCTACCACCTCTACCTCTTTGTCTTTGTTCATGCTTCTTTGTCAAGATCTCCCCATCTTTCAAGGCATGTTGATATGCTTCTTCCACACTTTCCAATTTCAAAAAACTTATCTCATCTTGAATTCCAAATCTTAATCCATTTAGATACCTTGCAACTTTCTCAACCTCATCATCCACATCTCCAAATAGGATGTCTAGTCTATAAAATTCCTCAGTATACTCTTTCACATTCATGTCCTTTTGTCTCAAATTTTGCATCTTTCTCAACAAGCTAACTTGGTACGTAGTAGGAAGGACATTCTTCTTCACTTTGTTCACCATTTTCAACTAGGTCATGATCTTCTCTTTTCCTCTTCTCTATCTATTTGTTTGTAAAAGCTCCAACTATAGTAAGGCATGAACTTTCAACCTAGTAATTGTAATCTTTACCTTTCTATTATCAGGAGTGCCTTCAAACTCAAATAAATTCTCCATATCAGAGATCTAATCCAACACAGTATTGATGTCCAATTTTCCATCACAAGGAACAACTTCCACAGTATGCGTTGACTGTGCCCTAGATAATACTCTCAATAATATTTCCTCATCTTGGTCTTACTCGAGTTCTAGATTAGGGTTTGGTGTCATTGATTCATCATCACTTACATCATCAAAATGCACTCCTCTCCTTTGGGTTGTCTCCATGACATCTAATCTGGCTACAATTTGTCTCAACGTGTCCATAATAGAAGTTTTAACATTTTCTCTACCTTGAACCATCTTTACAAATAGGTTCCTGCAAGATCATAACCCTCTATAGGTTATAGGTCAAATCTATAGATCTGTCACCCTATAACCAAATTCAACTTAGGGTTCTACATGATCCAATATCCACAAGGATGAACCTTAATCTATTATACCACTCGATGCAAGGAGGATGTGAATAGCTAGGGCTAGATGCACACCTAACTATCTAATCACCTTGATGTGTTAACACAACATAAGAAAACAAAACAAAAAAGAACACCAAGGAGAGAGGGAATAGTAAACACTTTTATTGATTCATCCAATTATCAACATGCATGCCCAACTAGTCCTTCTAGATTTTGGCCAAATACAAAGATACAACCTCAAAATCCACAATCCAACTCTAAATTCATTCCTCTAGGAACATCTTCTTTGAACCCCCTAAGTCCTCCTAACTTGAACCTAAACATCCCTATTTATATTTTCCAAAATGGATTATAGTAGATTCTAAATCATTACATAATAGAAAGGACAACCTTAGAATGGTTTACATGCATCCCAAGACAAGATCCTAACATTAAATTCATGATCCAAATTAAATACATAAGTTGGCTCAAACTAAGAACCAATCATAGAAAAACTTGGTCAAAGAAGAAACCAAGCATCACCAAATATTAGGTTCATTCATCACATGAAGGAACACTTGAATAAAATTGGACAACTTGACACATAAAAGAACTTAGCAACAATTGGAGCTCGACAACAACTAGAACTTGACAATAACAGGAAAAATGAACAAAATGAGCAAGATTACAAGGCAACCCAGGATGCTCTTGCATCACTGGGATCTCAATAGGAAAAACATCAATAAACTCTTGTAGAATAGTATGATCTAGGGTCTTCTCTTTAGGGTATTCCTCATCAAGTTTACTCATAGTAATGGCAAACACCTAACAACCCTTTTGGATGCTCTACTTTAGTTGCATTGTGGAGATCATGTAGAGGGATATATGTTTCTATATCCCTATGATCTTGGAGTCCTTACCTTGATCATCCTTACACAAAATATTATTCCTCCCAAAATCAATGTTAGTTCTATGTGAGCCTATTCAATCCATGCCCAATACTATATCATACAACCCAAGGGGAATAACTTGAAGGGCTACTAAAGTAATGAATCCTCCTAGGTCCAACTCACGTTGGTGCACTAGAGAGTATGTGGCTATCCTAGCTTGTGAAGCTAGTCCAACCTTCCAACCTATGTCTTGCTTAACCACCTCAATTTCATACTTCATTGCAATAGAGGGTGGTATAAAATAATCTATAATACCATAATCAAATCAAATAGAAGGAGGTTTACCTTTGATCACTCATGTAGTATCAACTATGATACACTAGTGATCTTCCTACAATGATCTACCACTGCAAAAATTCTATGTGATCTCCCAACATCATCAACTATAGGCTAAGATTTTGTTGGCCTCTGTTATGAATACTAAGAAGTATGTTGTGAGAAGTTGTCTACAATATGCCCAAACTGACCAAATGAAAACCACCCTATACCTTTACTAGAACCTCTACCTGTTGGAGCTATACTAGACTACAGATGGCTATCTCTACTAGGAAATGAGTGGTTACTATATGTAGGCTAACTATATTGATTGTGCCTATTGTGCTGAGAGTTATAGTAGTTTTGAGAGTTGGGACCATCGTCACCGCTTTCTGCTAGAGAGTAAGATCCCCTCTACTTTTGTTCTTGCTGCTACTAACCTTGATTGCCTTTGGAGATAGGAAGCTTCCTAATACTACTTGTCCCCTATTTTTATGTTCCCTTGGACCCTTATGGTGCTTTCTTAATAGTAGGTTCACCCACAAAACCACCATGTCCTAAAGTGACATTCTATTAAACAAGTATGGCATAATGAACTACTTCCTTAAGGGTCTTAGGTTGGAATACCTTCACACTCCAAATGAAATGGTTGTTCATGCCCTATATAAAGTGTTGTACCATGAGTGGTGAACTATCACTAATCCTCTCATAAGGCATTTTAAATAACTTATTCTCATAGTCTACTACAGTAAGGGTAAATGTCTTAGATTGTGAAACTCATATTCTCTCTACTAGCTCCACTCCTCAGGTAAGAAACACTCATAGAAAATCTCTAGAAATAAATCGCATGTGACACTCTTCATGTCTAGGCCCAACTTCTTCTCCTTAATCTTCCACCAAATTTCTAAAAATATCTCCTAGTGGGTAATGACATACCTTTCTTTGACATTTGTGTCAAATTATTGCATTACAAAACATCTATCTAGTGTGATCAACCAATTCTCTATATTATAGCCCATACCAACTCCTAAAAAAGCCTTAGGATTGACTCACAAGAGATCCTTAATCTTATTAGCTTTGATAGCCTTTATCATGTCCCCTAAATGACCTATCCTAGGGATCCTATATCTTTGTCTCTTATCATTTCCTAAATGATTTCACTCCCCTCGTTCAAACCTCTCTTGGTTAGATAGACACTCTGAAATATTCTTCAATAGCTTCCTAACACCAGGTTCTCCAAAGTTTGTATGCTTCTCTCTAATGCTCTCTTCCCTAATAGGATTCTCATGATTAGATAGATGAGGGCTAATATTAGGTAAAAGCACAAACATATGTCACCTTTTATAAAGAAACATGATATTAGAATGTGATAGTTCAACATTAATGACAAAAAAAATGGTATTTGTGTTTAGAATATGAAGATGATGTAAACCGATGAAATGTGTAGAATTGGATGAATCTTATGCCTATAATTTTTATAATTTTTTGGAGTAAGAATTTAATCATTTTGTTTTATTTTGAAGTCCCTTTTTTAACTACCAATAGAGGCATGTTGTGATGGTTGAGTTGTTGAGTTGTTATCCTTGCCATCATGGTTCAAATCTAATAGGGATGAGGTCCCTTGTTTGTGGCCTCACTGGTTCATAGCTCTAGGTCAACGAATTGACCCCTCTTTAAATTATAAAAAAGTCCCTTTTTTAACTGTAAAAAATATAGGGTGCAATTCCTGTCAAACAAGTACAATTAAATAATCTTCTTTTTTTGTGATTTGAAAATATCTTATAGATGACATGTATAGCTAGGGAACAAAAAAAAGAAATAATTATTTGTGATGTATATTTTCTTTGTTATAAGTACTCAAGCTCAACCTTATCAGAATCCAACATTTTTTTCCTCCCGTCAAAACTTCCCTATCAAATCTATACCCTCTTGGAAAAAAATTACATATTCATGAAGAGGATTCTCTCCTCTAATGAGATGAATGTGATTTTTTAAATTTTTTTGATATGATTTACTATTTTTTTCCTTTTTTGAGGGAGCATCTTCTGAAATGTTGAAATATCAACTTATAATATTTTAAGATTATAACATATTATAACTGATCAAAACACTCAAAAATTTATATAATGATGATATTGAATCTGAGATCTATAAAAGGGTATTTTTAGTTTATGAAAAAAATTGAGTTTTGATAGAGAAATGAGATTTGACCAAAATAAGTTTTGATATCCTAAACGGTGACACAGATCTATGCTTTTACCCTATCCCTAGCTCATGCACAACCTCTACCTCATCTTGAGCTATGACCCCTCATAGTTGATCTAGTCCTAGTCACCATCCTCCTTCAACATCCAAGTAATAACAATAAAATACCAAAATCAAAAGAGGCATGATATCTTAAAGCATGATAATAAGAAAATATGTTTTGACGAAAAAAAATAAGAGTACTTCAAGTTTTCCTTTTTCTATGTTTAAGTACTCGAGTCTAAAGCTAAAGTTGTATTGAATAAGTATAGTTGTTTAACTTTTTTATAAGTTGACTATTTCTCATCTAGTACCAATATACCCATAGCTCTCAATGTAGGAACCTGGCTTTCATACCAGACGTAATGCCCCACTAGGGAATCCAAGAGAAATTAACCTATTACGAAGCTAGGTTTGCTAAACAATTTTTTTTTAAAATATTAATACACATAAGAGATAATAGTGTGGAAGCAAAACACAAATACACATCACATATATACATAAAAAAATTAATATAGTTATATCTCTCAAGGGTTCCTTAACGTTGAATCAAATATATGTGTTTCATTAAGTTTAGTAATAAGACAAAGTCCATGTCATAGAATAACCACATGTACGAAATCACATGAAAGAATATACAAGTACATAACATGTAACATGGCATAATAATAATGCATACTCATCCTCTACATAATTCATAGGGTATGAAATGCTAAAATAATATACATCATGATAAGATACAACATCCCAAAGAATCTCAAATAACCAAAGTAAAAAATACCAAAATATGGCCATAGAACATAATCACAAGATAAGAAGAATAGAATACCTACACAAGGTACATCCAATATTAGTATCTAGCATTTGGATCTGAGTGGTATAAGAACTACTAGTAACATCTAATCCCACAGGAAACAAAGATATGTAGGAAACCTAACATGCATATCGGCAAGTGTCATCACATGATTCAATTCTAAGATTACCTTGGTTGTCTCTCTAGACTCTAGCCCCCTAGTGACTCTATGTGGCATCAATATCCTTTCTTATAAATAAGGCATACTAAAAATGCAAGGTAACAACCAAATATCCTCTCTACTCACATCCTAGCCTATACTAGCACTTGATGCATGGGTGAGGTAACACACTAAATCTTGTTACTGTAGGAAAGAACAATTAGAGAAATTATTATATTATCATTGATATCAAACCTATTGGTAAGACATAGTGTCAAACCTAATAAGATACATTTACTAATAGTATATAGTGCCATATCATTTGATTGATGAAGAGGATTTGAAAAGAAGAAATCATGAGATGACCTAGTGAAAGGTTGAATTGAGATGTGTTAAGTGTCATGGAAATACAATGGGAATTTGATAAGTTAGTCCTTGACAAGATCATGTGTTGTTCAACTAATACAAGAAGTGAAGAAGATAATTGGATGAAGCTCAGAGTTTAAACAAGTCATAAGGATAAGCTTGACCGAGTACCAGTATTGTACAATCAGTGAAGGAGATGAAGCAAAAGATTAAGGAACTTATATAGAAGTTGAGTGAAACAGTTCAAGCCAATTGTTATTATTGAGGAAATGTATGAAGAAGCATACAAGTGGATGAGCGTAGTAATGGTCAAGTGAGCCTATTGATGTTGAGTGAGAAAGTATAGTGTGTTCTGAGTTGAAGAACACAGTGATTATCGAATGACAACAAAAGGTACAGTTTGAGAAAGATTTGAATTTAAGGCTAACATAGTTGGAATTTTGAATTAGTCAAAGTTTATGGAAGATAAGGATTGACGAGCTAGTGTATTTAATATGCAAGAAGAGTTTTTTATGTGATCAAAGGGAAAGATTTCATTAGAAGTTTCTAGAAGAAGGAGAACAAATAGAAGGAAGGATTCAATGAATTCAACCTAACCCTAAGATCAACAGTGATGTTTAAGAAAAAAAGAACAAAATTACCTATTTAAGGAGGCATAAGAGATATTTTACAAGGTTGGTTCATGGTTGATTGGAGATCTTAAGGAGAATATGTGAACAACAGAACAACAAAGGTGAAGTGTGAAGAGTTTGTCAAGAGTGATTGCTTGAAGAGATGCCAAGAAAATCAGTGATGGAGATGAGAATTGAGGCTTATCAATGAACTAATAGATGAGCGAATGGACATCTAAATTTTCAAACTGAGTTGTACTTTATAGATCAAACCTATTGTTACATTCTAACCATTGTATCAGTCAAAATCCTTTAATCAAGGTTGACTTAATGGTCATTTTGTAAATCCTTTAATCAAGGTGGCATTCTAATGGAATGTTCTAAAGTCATCTAACAAGGTCATTCCTAATAGGGTGATTAAATAGTTTAACAAGGTAACATTTAATAGTGTGTTGTATAACCTTTAATAGGGTTGGCTCTTAACTAAGCTCACTTCAAAAGAGTGAAAAATTGGTAGCATGTTACATGGTGGTTTCCCCCAAATTAGGTTTCCTTGTTAAATCCTAGTGTTGAAGTGTTATTTTCATGTGTCGATGTTATTGTTTTGCATGCTACATTTTACATTAGTTTATTTTCTGCCAGTCGATACATATAGAAACAAATATTTAAGATATTGCATGAAATGTTAAATTCCTAATGATATACTATAGAGACCGAGTGAGTATTTGAGATTGATTAATCTATTTGAAGTGATTAAAAATTGAATCGGTATATTGGACCTAAGGATAACTAATTCAGCTCCCCCCCTCTTAATTATTCTATATCACTATAATAGTTAATTCATTTTAACCTCATTAATGAGAATGTTATAACTTATTAATACAACTTACAATGGGTCACCCAGGCAGCCTCTTTAGGGCTTTGACCTCCATTGCAAGCCGCTTCTCAGAATACATATAGATAACCTACCCTAAGCTCATAAAAGTATATCTCATAAATCACAATAATCACATCATTCCTATACAAGTAACTAGAAAGCACCAATAGATAATTGATCAAAACCTCATATGTTACACCAAGAAAATCATAACACATGAGTGTATAAAGAAGAACTAGATCTCATCACAGAAACATGTGAATATAGCACATTGGTTGGGAATGAAATAATCGTGACAAAAAAAATCACATAAATGCATCATAAAAACAACCACTTCCCAAGCCTCTGGTAAATATTCTTATTTGGCCAAACTACTAGGTTTCCCAAAAAACTAATCACACAATAAAACATAACATCACAACCAATATTCAACAAGTTTAGTTTTCAACCATCTTAGTTTTCCATAATAATTCATAAAGTTTGATTTGAACAAAGTTGAATTCTTCATTTTATAAAAGATCTCATAGTAGATATATTCTTCCAATTTTGTTTTCTCATAAAAATAAGTTTCCATATCCGTAGTTTAAGCATCCATGTTTTCCTAATAACTATGTATTGATAAGAATGTAATAGTAATTTACATGGACTATTACTTTATTCAAACATTACATAAACTTAATATTTAGCAATATTTAAGACCTAATTATAGTAATAATAAATAATAATCACATTTAAAATATAATAAATTTAATTTTATAATAACTAAATTCAATACAATTAAATTATAATTATAATTTAATCAAAATGAAACTAAAGGTCTATTCATCAAAAAATAAAACTAATGTTATAAACAATAATAAATTTTATATATATATATATATATATATATATATATATATATATATATATATATATATATATATATATATATATATATATATATATATATATATATATATATATATATATATATATATATATATATATATATTACATTTAATAATAATTCTATTCTTTCAAGAAAATAAATTTATTTTAAAAAGAATTTAAAAAATTAACAAAAATAATAATAATAACTCCCCTTGGGGAGGTTGCCTACTACAACATGTAGCTATCATGGTAGCTTTGTTGCTTACATAGCATAACTGCTCGTGAAAGCTCCATGCTATTATGATAGCTTAAAACTTAATTATACTTTTTAATGATTTTTAAAATAAATTGTATATGTAAACAAGCCATTTTTTAACTGGTAAACAAAATAGTTAGTGCAGTTATAGATTTATTACTATGGTAAATTTCCTTTTTATTTTAAAATACATTTCTATATTATAATCAATTGGAAAAGATTTTTTCAAGCTATCAAATTTAATCAATTATAATCTAGTCTTGTCTTTTCAAACCCTAGCTACTAATTAATTTTCTAAATTTAAGCTTTTCAATTAAGGGTTTCAATCTCATTTCCCACAAATGTTTTAGCAATGGAGAATGGTCATTTTGCAAACAAGGGTTTTAATTTCAAATTCATTTCTAATAAGAAAAATTATATAATAGACATGAATAAGACAAAAAAATTGAGATATTTCCTACAATGGCTTTACTTATTGAAACAAATAATTAGCAAGCCAACACTGCATTCAATGAATCTTGAAATCCATGTAAAGTAGTTCACGCCCAATATTTTGTGAAGAAATATTCAAAGCTTGGGTGGTTATGTTGCGCAATAGTTTATTATTAATATTTTATCCAGGAGAAGAAAATAAATTTAGATGAAAAGGAAGAATAAAAGAGAATACAAATAGAATTTTCTGGTGGTCATCGTTGAGCATTCACGGTGGGCACATTTGCATATTTGTCCTCAAAATCTCTATAAAACTTGTACGATTCCATTAGGCATTGGATTAGACATTTCAACCAAGTTATCACACTCTCATTTAGTGATCTGAACCATTTGATATTGAGCAACAATAATATCTAGCTCTGCCACGTCCAAGTGATATTCAACATCAATCATCAAAGATTTTCCCTACATAGATAGTGATTTAATAATTAGACAACAAAAACCTAATATTCAGGATTGCTAGGATTTATAATTATCTCCACCTCCACAATAAATAAGTGATCTATTTTCATCACACTAGTACAAAAAAATACACAAAATAATTCTAAAGCTAAGTTCTAAACAATACATAGAACAAATTAAAAGTGTGGATTTAACATTGGAAGAGACAGATTTGCTCCCAAACTTCTTGGTGAAAAACTAGATTAATTGAGTAGTGACTTTTACTCTAAATTTTCCTCTTGCAAAGGGAAAAATATATATTTGAAGGAGAAAATAATATCCAGTAAATTACACTCCATCCATGAGCCAATTGAGTTCCTCTCCTCTATGTAGCAAGGTTACTGGCACTAATCACTCAATCAAGTATTGTATTCGGTCAGAAGCCAATATTGCACAAGATCTCCAATTTGACTTTGATACTCCAATCTCCAGCAAGTGCCAAGTTAGATTTTCATATTACCTTGCAATCCACATCAACCTCATCAATGACCTGATCCTACACAATATTTTCACATTCACATTATGTTCTGATTAGATCCAACCTCTACTATTGTCTCACATAATATTTAATTTGTGCCAAAAAAATGGCTCAACACGTGAACATGTGAAAAGACAGTTTGGTCTCAAAAAAAATGGCAGAAAGATATTTCAAACACACTATTTATGCAAAAACCAATGGAATTCTTACTTACAATATATTCAAAGCCCTAGAAAAAAATTAGACATCGAGACAGAGACACAGAGTAGACTGAAAATCATCAATCAATCTAAGATCAAAGCTCAAAAACCATCAAATTCCTAGGGCAAAAAACTTCAAAAAAATATTTGTCCAAAAGAAAGTACACTCTCAAGGATAAAGTCAAATATCAATGACCACTAGATATGAAATCCATAGATGAAAAGAAACAAAGGGCTGTGAAAGAATTCTAGGATCAAATGGAGACCATCCTAGAAAGAAATGACAACAATGACAGTTGGACGGCTATCAAAAATAGGAAAAGAAGACAGAAAAGACAACATAAGGCTAATTTATTTTTAGAAAGAGAACATTAACCTAAAAAAATTGATAGGATTTCACATAGACTCAAAAAAAACCAAGCTAATAAACCCCTCCTAAATCACAACAATCCTAAGATAGCTTAAAAATAAGGTACTAGCACCACATCCTTTTCCAAACCCTTATCCATTTCAAAAGAAGATAGAACTCCCTTAGGTTCCAAACCCCTTGTCAACATTAGGAAAAACCAAGATCCCCCCTTAAAAAGGCCCCCCTCAAGCTCAACGAAAAATGCCAAAAATTCAAACCCTAGGACCATACTAGAATACAAGGCTCACCCCAACTCCTATTTGAGCCCCAAATGTAACCTACTGGAACTCTAAGGAAACTCATAACACAATCATTACTAGTAACCCTAAAAGTGAACATCGTTAGTCAGAATGGAAAAAGTTAGGAGTCTTTTCCTATTGGAGTTGGCCCCCATCAAAAAATATTTAGTTACTTGAATGGCTCAAAGAGTTTTGTGGTGAACAGGTAAGTATGCTCTCCCTCTCAAATAACTTGATCTACATTCACTAGAAGAGTATAGAAATTAAAAAATATGTTACTTTATGGATATTTATGCTTTTTCAAAGGTTTTAGTATAAACTTTTTTAAATGGATGCCAAACTGTAATGAAGATGTAATTAAAACATTAACAATGCCAACATGGTTAGAACTCAACAAATCTCAATAGAACTCATCAACTTTTATACTCTCAATAAAATAGGCTCATCAATAGGAGACTTTATGGGCATAGATGCCAACTAAAAACATTCAAATGTGGTTAAAATTTTAATCAACCTAAACCCTAACATAAAAGACCCTAATTCTATCAAAATAATCACCAATAGATCAATATAGAACATAAAATACTCCAAATCTGAAAAAAAAATCTAGGAAATAATTTTATTGGAATACAATAGAAGAAAAGAGGTAGAAGGACTAAAATATAAGGGCAGGACCTTAGATTTAAGACAAATCTTCCCAAAGCTAACAATATGGAAGTAAAACATGTATATAATAAAGTAGAGGAAAGAAGAAACTTCAGTAGTCAAGCTAATAAAGAAACCTATAGGAACAAACATCAAATGTAGTCAAAGGAAGCATCGAGATAATCTAAGAAGCAATTTCAACCAAAATCTTGAGGAAGGAGAGATCATAGATATGAACACCAACAACATTTTAAAAATAGGTACACACCTCAGCCATCAAAGAAGAGAAGAAAGGACATAATAAGAAAGCAAATCCAAGGCTACAAAAGGTAAAGGTATATAACCAAAGATTTTGAAAAGAGGACATAGGAAATTCAAGATTGTATGCAATGTAAAGAAATAAACTCTTACACCAAAGAAACTAAGGATGTGATGTAAGGACAAGTCTTGCTCCTGAACCCTACCTTCTCCTAGGGTCTCTTCTAGGCCACTTCTCTATCCTATTAGGCTTCTTTCACTAACCCTAACTTAGAAGGATTACAATCCCAATCTTCCCTTCTTTCAACTTGTTGACACCAATGTAGAACTCAACTCAATCTAATCAACACTCCCTAATTTTCATGTTGGCTCACCCACATCAAATGACCACACATGATTACAAGCTACCCAAAATGGAGAGGGAGAGTTTTTCCTAGGGAATTGTAGCTATTCCAACCCTCATCCACCAAGGATACATAGAAATCTCTATCCATTTCACAAAATTGCTCCAAATTAGGCCTAATAGGGCTACAAGGAATTAGGCCTCCAAACTCAAAAAATGACATATAACTCAAAAAAAGGCTTAACAAGGTGGAAAAAAGACTTCATATCCTGATACCCTTTTGGAAGACCTTTGAGATTCACCTGGTCTCACTTCTCCAACCTATTTGTATAGTGGGTTGCTATTTTGAAACCTAAAATTAAGCGTTTGCCAATTTGCTAACAACAATCACAAGGGTTTTCTCAAATTCCCATTAAAACATGTCACCAAGACTTCTCCTTGGGCAAAAGACTTCTCCACCCTCATATCCTTCTCATCATCCACTTGGAATGAAGCATTCATTGCACTCAATCCAATAAATGTTGCTACAATTGTTGTGATCCCTACCCAAGCTCACTTGGCTTTCCTAGGGCATCACTGCAAAAAGGAAAAACTTTCTTTCTAGGGCCCATGCACTTGAATCCATATAATACAAGGATCCACCTCACACACTACAAGAGACTGTACAAATACCATGGTGGAAAGGTGAGTTATGACCCCATCTTCAAAAATGGTCTAGTTTAGACCAACGATAGTGCTAAAACCAAAATATTTACAAATGTACAATGAAATGGAACCAACAACCTAACTAAGAAAACACATAATTAAGTAATTAAATCTACCTTCTTATGCATAGGTTAGATCACATCATTCAATCCATTAAATATTTCAATGAAACAAAAGGGATCAGACTGTGGTAAAATCACTCATAAAAATGCTTGTTCATTCATCCAAATTTCATCAAAATACCATCCAACCCCTGTCATAGGTTGAGGGAGGACTTATATAAGTCTAATACCAATGATCCAATATCTTTTAAGTGGTTATTCAACCCTATGTTCAAAATTACACTTTTTGCAATAAAAGTTATCATGACAACTTTTGCAATTTTGCAAAGTTGTCATGCAAATTGATAATTTTTTTCTAATTGGACTAGGCTTGGTCAAAGCCTTTTGAAACTCTACTAAATTCTTGAACATTTCTTTTAGGACATGAAACTACTATTCCTCCTTTTCCTTGTCTAGTCTATCCCTCCAAATGCACAAATGCCACTTTTAACAAGAATGACAACAATTGTATCACACTTAGCAACATTGGACATCTAAGTAATATTACATGTTCCTAAGGACCTAACTAGACCTACAAATTAAAAATTCACACTTTGGGACTCATTAGTCCCTTTATTACACTATTTTTCTTGGCTAAGGCCACTACAAGCCAAAACTAGACTAGGAACCCTAGATTACCAATTAGCTTTACCTAGGTGCTCCTGCACCATGCTCCCCACAAGAGTAAATCATGTCACTCTTGTATACAATATGTCATCAATAATTCCCAACTTTTTGAAATCTAATTTACAACTCATGTTTCCTCTGACTTTGGTTTATCTTGCCACTTGATGAGGTGTTCCATGTACTCCTTATGTCTAGTAGTCTTCTTGATTCTTGAATACAATACTTTCTCTACCTCTAGTTCCAAATTAGGAGGTAAAAAATCAAGTGTTAAATCCTTGCCAACCTCATGTTTGTTCATGTCTACTTGTGTCAGAGGTTCCTTAAACTTGGTTAGTTTAGCCACATTTAAGATAGGTGAGATGTTCAAATCACTAGGTAGATCCACCTTATAGGAATTAGATCCATACTTGGTGCCCATCATGGGGCAACCCACATTTACATGTTGGTTTTGGCTATTTTTTGAGCTAACCCCCCTATCTGAATTTGTTTGGAGATAGAAAACCCTAGATCTTAAAGATTTGATCATATCTCCCAAACGACTTTATGTTTTGGTCTAAATTTTTTTTTGGGTGGTGACATATTAGAGAAGCTTCCGTTAAAATTTTAGAGTTTTCCGTGGTAATTTGTATTTTCTTTAAATAAAAAATTAGTTTTCATGAAAAAATATTTTGGACGCAGATTAGTGATTTTTTGGAAATGGCCTATATTTTTGGAAATGTCTCTTAATTATGAATAGGATTGAGTTTATAGATCGTATGAGGGTTTAAACACTCAATTTATAAAAAAACTAGTCTATTTTGACAAAATGGATCCCTAGGGAACAAATTAAAATATTTTTCTAAAATTCTAACATTTTTGGAAAGCTATCTATTTTTTAATAGGGGTCTCTTTTCTATATTTAGGTTTTTGGGTCCAAATTCATAGTATATAGGTCCAATCTTGTTGACTAGGTCAAAAATCATTTTTTTTTAAAAAGACATTTAATGATTAACTTTCATTTAATCTTCATATTGTTCAATGCATGAATTGAGTTTTCATTTGGGTTATTTACTAGTCATTATTACTCCTAAAAATCATTCCAAGATCTAACCCTAGGGTTTGCATAAGACATATCTATCTTGTATTAGTTTGCTTATTGTTTACTTGGAATGCTTACTTGATTTGTTAGATTAGTGAAGTGATATGTGAACGTTGCTTTGGATCTGAGGTATTCTCATACATCTCTATAACATTTGGACTTTGTAATTAAAATTGAACCTCTCATGTATTTTTCTTGAGTATTTTACATGCTTTCATAATTCACATTTCGATTGGTGCTCTAAAATTGGACCTAGATTTTCTTTCTTGCATACATGTTTCACATAATAATTAGGCCCTATGAACACTATTTGTGGTGATCTTGATAGAGTGGGCTTCATTCACTTGCATTAAATGAAAATCTCTTCTTGATAATAGATCTCCTTGTAGGTAGGGAAGGATTTGATATTATTTCATTGTCTCACTTGGTTTGTCTTTGACATTTGCTAGTACATTCTCTCTTGAGATTAGTGGTGATTTTTGTTGGCTTTCCAAACCTTAGGAAGTGATTTCAAATTAGCATGTCAATAAATATATTTTCTATGTTTGGGTGAGGTGAAGAAACTAGAGGAGTATGCTCTGTTCCCTTTTGGGAACATTAGAAACTTGGAACCCTAGAATCTGAAGTAAGTCCCCATGTGATCCAATTTTGTGAGTTTTCCTTGATCAAAGAGGGTTAACCATAGTGGACATTTCCTTTATTCAGTAAACCATGTGGATGGAACCTCAAGTGATAGTAGCTACTTTCACTATGGTAGCAACACCTACTATATAAATATCCTTGTGGAAGAAATCTCCATGGGTGTAGTCTCTTGTTGGGTTGTCAGATTTCCTCAGCAACTTCGATTGATTAAATTCTCAAAAAAATTCAAAACATTGGTGCGTCAAGATTGGATTTCGCCCACTTGAGATTATAAGAGTTACAAATTTGACCATTAGTAAGAATCATAGTACAACCCAATTTTATTTTCTAGGACTATGTGCGTGATTGGAAAACATTTTGAGAACATACATAGTAGTGGTTCTAGGGATTATATTCATACTAAGACACTATTCTTGTTTATGTGCAAGGTTTCTTTTCCCCTTTCCCATTACTTTTAGATGTTTTCTTGAACTCCTTGACTATTTTCTTGCATGGCTAATTTACAAAAAAAAAATATTGATGCATCAAGTTGGTCAATTAAAATGAACAAGAAAATTGAGTTCCTAAGTTGAAACCTTTCTTGATTTGTTATCCTATCATTTTCAATCCTCCTTGGTTGATCCAAGTCATATTAGGTCACTTACCTCGCTATTGGAAGCTTGTTTGCACCTTGGATTGTTGTGTTTTACCTCTCAAACTAGTAATATTTGATTTTGCAAGTGACCTTGCTTAGAGTCGATGAGTTAGAAACCATCCTTGTTGAGAAGATAAACCTTTGGATTAGTTGATAACATGCTTGGAGAGTCTTAGTAATCTCTTGTCCAATTACTTCCATTTAAATTCAATTTAAATTAATTATAATTTGGATAAATCATCCTCCTGATCCATATGTGCTAGGGTATTCAGCCAAAGTAGTGGGCACCTATGTGGCAGTGTTGGTTTATGCCTATTGCAAAACTTCTATCTTATCATCTATTTTTTGGAGAAGTGAGTGCTTTTTCTATTTTAGTTTGGTACCAATGTTTCTTAGGGTCATCTTATCACCTAGTATCTCTTCTTTTATGCTGGTTAAAACAAGATATCAAGTAGATCAAGGAAAGTGAACTCAAATAGTCTTTAACCAATTACTCTTAGTTCAAACTCATCAAAGATGTAAGGGAAAATAACTTGTATTTGATCAATCACCTAGGAACAACTCAGAAGTTTGGTTTCATCCCAAGAGATACCTTAGTTGAGTACACCCTTATCACCTTCTTTCTTAGATATGGATATGAGTCACATGATGACTTGATGAACACCTTGATGACATATTATAAAACAATTAAGATACCATTTTGTTTGGCAATTCCTCTCATGAAAATTGACCAATCTCACCCCTTATCTCAACTAGATATTTGGATGCACACCAAAGGGCTGAAAGAGATAAGAGGAAATCCTATCAAGAATAACCATCACAACATTAAAGCCAAGATGATGAACCTCATAGCACTCATGTGAATACAACATATACCAATAACTTTTTTAGATATTCAAGTCCAAGTTCACCGCTCAAGACACCTTCAAGATACATGAGTGATAGACTTAAGACACTCAAGCATGAAAAGAAAGCCTTCTTGGAGGAACAAGCTATGAAGGAAAATAAATTTAAACATATGGAAGAAGAAAGACAAGCTTTGTTATAAATAGAAAGGAAAAGTTTCCAAGAGTAATAAAATAGACTCTTGACTCAACAATTTAATGGTCAATTAAACAACATGCATGTTGGTGGTGGAAATAACTCTACTCCATCCACCCCTCCTAAGACTCCACAAAGTGGAAGATGCTCAAGAACACCTTCATGATCTCCTAGCCCTAGAGGAAGAGGGGGTTCAAGACATTATCATTATAGGAGACCAACACCTCCTAGATTTCAACAAAACCTTCACAACATGCTCATCATGGTTCACAATATGGAGGAGGTAGTTCAAATTTTTACCATTATTCTCAAGATTTCATCAAATGCAACAAGAACCTTCTTTCCGAGAGTGTGTGGAGAAGTATATATATCAAAACAAAGACATATTCCTAAAGAATTTAATTGATAAGTGCACAAAAGATCCCTACAACTATGATGTAGACAAAAGAATTAGGAGGCAAGATCCATCTTTGGAAGAAAAATTTAATCAAGTGAAGAGTATGCTGGAAAAGTTCATGGCACCTAAGAGTTCCTTCTCACTTGATTCAATTGTTCCCAACCCTTTTGATAAGAGTGTTGATATGAAAGACTTTCCTATAAAGGTTGAGATCCCCCAATATGAAAAGTATGATGGGAATGGGGATCCAAATGATCATGTGTGTCATTTTTATACCATGATCTTTGAATTTCACAACAAAGACTCATACCTTATGAGATTATTTCCAAGGATTCTTAAGGGTAAAGCAATGGAATGGTTCAACAACATAACTCCTCATGTTAATACTTTCAAAGAGCTTGTTGAAAGATTTGTTCAACACTTTGCATATAACCTTTCAAGATTTATCACCCTTTTAGACTTGTGTAATATGAAGAAAAATCAAGGAGAATCCTTTGTCACTTTCTTGCAAAGATGGAGATGACAATGCTCTTGCTACTTTAGGACTATCCCTAAAAAATAGAAGATTAAAATCATTAGTAGCAACATGATTCCTCAAATGTGGTATGAAGTTAAGATGATAGTTTTTGAGTCTTTTGACATGATGGTTGAAACCACATTTAGAATTGAGGATGTTTTAAAAGAACAAGGAATTTTGGCCAAACATGGAAACAACAACAATAATGGTCAAAGTAACAACAACAAAGATAAAGGAAAGAGTTCATATTGGAATAAAAATAAACAAGTGGTTAGTGGTGGAGTTGTGGAATCCTCCAAATATAATGATCAGGGTGTCCTTCATTTGGTTAGTGCTAATCAACAAGGAAGTAAGATAAGATACTAAGATAGGCCAAAGGAAGAAAGGCAAGATTTTGCAATATTTGGTGAATTGTACGATGAGATATTGACAAAGTTTATTGCTCACAACTTGGTACATACAACAGGTCCCACTTTCTTCATTTGTATCTTGGTGGGTACTCCTTTCTGCAACCTTACTTATTCAAGTGTATCATGACATAGTCACCTACTACAAATTGAACATCCTTTCTCTTTTCATCCACTTTAACGCTCAACCTTTGTGTAGTTTCTTGGATAGTCTTCTTCACATGTTCTTGAATCTCCTTCATGGTTTGAATGAAGTCTTTAGCCTAACCACTCCTATGCTCCATAGCTCTAACGTATCTAAGTTCACATACACCCCTTGGATGCATACCATAAATAATCTCAAATGGGTTTCTGTTCACACTGTCATTATATGCATACTTTTCTTGAGGAATAATCACATCTTATGCATGACCATAATCTTTAGTTATGCACCTTAACAAGTTACCCAAAACCCTATTAATCACCTCAGTTTGGCCATCATTCTAAGGATGGTAAGCTAATTCAAAAGACAGGTTAGTTCCCAACCTACTCCATAAGGTTTGAAAATGGCTCATAAATTTGGCATCCCTATCTGATACAATTATTAGGGGTAGTCCATGGATCCTTGAAAAATCTTTAAAGAATAATTCTGCAATGTGGCTAGCATCATGGGTGGTTTTGCAAGGTATAAAATGACTCATTTTACTAAATCTATCCACTACAATATAGATTTTGTCATATCCATGTTTTGTCTTAGGTAACCTGTTGAGATAATGGGTGTTGCACACATTGCATAATATTGTTATTTTATTATTTTATTTTATTATGTAATGTTGTGCCTAGATGGACGTGCAACATGTAAAGATTCCCATGGAATATTCTTGATGAGTTGTATTGTAACATTGTGAAAATATTTCATGTAATTATTTAATATTGGGGGAAAAGAATTAAATACCCAATATTAAATGTGGGGTCAGTGGGTTAGGTAGCACATGGTTTTAGCATATGGTTTATGTAATACCACTTGGTGTTTTTGTGGGACTTGCTACTATATAAGCAGCCACAAGGGTAGTTTTTGTATAGAGAGAGAGAGTGACAAGAAGAAGACAAAAAGGCAAGAGTCAAGTGGGACAAGGCTTGACAGGTTAGCCAAGGGAGCATTTGTGAAGGTTGAAAGCATGGCATGGGATGTGTGGATTCATGCTTGTTCACATAGTTTTCTCGGTTGTGGCTATGGCCATGAAGGCTTCCATGGTTGTATGGCAATGGTATTTTTGCTAAATAATACATGATGATGGATGCTTTTGGAGGCTGGGTTTTTTCCCTCAATGAGGGTTTCCCAAGGTATATCTTGTGTCACATTTTATGGGTATGTTGTCTATTCTCTTGCATGTGGATTTTAATTCCGTGTTTATTTTAGATCTATTATGGGTTTTTTAGAAACGGTTATATTCTTTATTGCCAAGTTTCCTTACAAGTGGTATCAGAGCTATGGTTTTATTATTTGTAACCCTAGATTGAATCCATGGGAATGCATGAGAGGATAAAATAAAGGGCAAGATATATGAATGATTTATTGCAGATCTAAGGGTTTTGGATTTGTTGTTATGATGGGATGTTAAAAGATTTGGGCATGTGAAATTGTTGGACAAAAGAGTTTTTCGGATGTTTCATTTAAATGAGGGTTTTGGGTGGTAGCTTGCAGAAATGACCTCCTAGGTAGAAACAGACCTCACCATTGGATCCGGGTCGACATTTCCATAAATTTTGATATATAATATGCCCTAGTTTGGCCATGTTCAGAGGAAATGAAAGAGTTTTTTGGTTTCAGCCCATGATGGCCGTCAAATTTAATCCCGTCGGAATTTTCGTCACTGAAAAAAAAAAAAAAAAAAAATCGTACTGAAAATGGTAAAATGACTGTCTTAGTAAAATGGCCATAACTTTCTCTCAGAATATTGGATTTCAGAGTTCTTATAGGCGTCGGAAAGCTAATTCAGAGAACTACAACATGGTGTAGGTTTGGTTCTATGATTTTAAAATTTTGTTAGGTTTTAAGAGCCCTAAAGTCATATGTTATTTATTTTGAGCACAGATTGGGGCATAACTTGGGCATACGGAGTCAGATTTTGAACTTCAAGTAGTCAATAGAAAGCTCTTAGAGAGATCTACACATTGGTTTAGATTTGGTGCAGGTTTGGCATGATTTATTTGTTGATATATTTATCTGAACAGTTTATAGATATATTTTGACAATGGTAACATTGTGAGTTTATAGCATTGGAAATTTAAGATTTGATGTCATTGTATACTCAGTTCATATTTCAGATTGGTCTCATGATGATATGGTTATCAGTGTTTGGTTTGGATATGCATGATGACTTGTTGGGTCTACAAGTTGTGCAATTTTGTAAGCGGTCTATACTTATAGGTTGCATTTATAGCTTGGTTATGGGTTGTCTTTGCCCATTGATCTTTCATTATTGATGCATATTCAGATTGGTGGTTTGGATTTGGGTTGTCTATGCCCTAAGTCACATGATTTACTATTTTCTTCATGTAGAAGGGATGAGATGTTACCAAGGACAGTCATGGTGGAGGATTTTGGTTGACTATGCTGACAGGTTGGACATATTGAGAGCCAGATGCTTGGTTCATGGATGTGATCATGGTGTCATGGATTTTGG
Organism: Cupressus sempervirens; assembly: GCA_028749045.1. Classification (NCBI taxonomy): domain Eukaryota; kingdom Viridiplantae; phylum Streptophyta; class Pinopsida; order Cupressales; family Cupressaceae; genus Cupressus; species Cupressus sempervirens. The sequence continues at coordinate 453,546,502 of CM053783.1, forward strand.
CATGACATGATTGGATATACAGGTACATCCTTGATGTTCATTAGCTTGGATTTCTGATTTAGTTATGGTGGTATATATTCTTGGTTGAGGATCATGGTTATTTGGTTTCTTTTAAGGAGCTCATGATGTGCACTATGAGTTCTTTGATGGTTTGATGCCTCGGTTGATTCTCATGGTTAGAGGATGGGTTTTTCATCATGATGTCATGGATAGCTTGGATACACAATTTAGTGGGAGCTTGTGACAGTGATGGGGTGACAGTGTAGGATTAGTCCCTGGTTTGGTTTATATCTTTTTGGTTTGGAGAGGATGGATTTTATGATGCCATAGGTGACTTGGTACCACGGTTGAGTGGGAGTTGTTGGCATTGATATATTTATTGAGTGTTTGCAGATGTTGGAGGTTTGTCTTAGATCCTGTTGCTGCAGAAGCGTCTTTGACATTTGCATGGTGCACTTGTTATCTTCATGGTGTATGAAGATGGTTAGATCTTGAGGACTCATAGAATTCTTGGTTATCTTCATGGTGTGTGGAGATGGTTCTTCTTGGTATGTGGAGATGGTTTTCTTCATGGTGTGTGGAGATGGTTACATCTTGAGGACTCACAGGGTTCTTGGTAAAGGTGTGGTTTATGCTTTTATTTGGCATGTTATCCTTGATATGAGGATGGTTTCATTATTATGTCATGGTATACTCTCGATACGCGTTTAGAGTTGAGACATGTTATGGTGTGTTCATATGGAGCATGTTATCTCTTTAGTTGAGATGGTAAGATCATGTTGTCATGTTTATGTTCCTGAGGCCATGGTTGGAACTTTGACATTGATCTTGGTTTAGTTTCTTGGTATTGAGTACACTGATCATAAGCTGGATACTTCATGATATTGCTATGTTGCATTTGGAGTTCGCATGGATTGATTGGTTACAGGTGCTCATGGATACTTAGAGACGGTGGTGACACTGATTTCTCTTGGATTAGAGAAGTATTTGTTGGGATGGTTGATGGTTTCAACAGGAAGTCCGAGGGGCAGTCACCTGATATGGACTTGAGAGGAGATTTTTCTTAGATGAGTCTTGGTTGGAGACTTGGGTATCTTGATGAGCATTCTCATTCCCCACTCTTGGTCTACTCGGCGGTTTGCTACTTGAGAGGTATAGCCCATTGTTTCTCTCAGTTACATTATATTTATGCTTTTCTTTCATGGATATGGATCTTGAGCTATGGTACATGAGTTAGTTCTGGAGGGTTCATTTGAGTGATGGTTAAGCATTGGTTATCTCCATGTGCATATGTTGTTATGCTGGTTGAGTTTGGGAGATGGTTTTATATTGGGCATATTTCTTGGATTAGGAATGGTTATTCCTTGGTTTAGGAATCGTTTTATTGAGTTTGATCTTCTTGTGAGAGGCTTACATCCATGATAAGTTATAGGGTATGGTTTGGGTATTGTTGAGGCTTCTTGTTGGGGTTTTATGGATGAGATCATACTTGCACAGTTTACCTCTAGAGGTGTGTGTAGAAGGACATGATACAGGTTATGATTTGCATGGTTTCTCTGGTCTTGGTTATCTTCCTGGATGTTCAGTTTTGCCTACATTGGATTTGAGATTGGTTGGAGATTGTGATCACTGGTTTGTGCTCATGTATGTCATGTGAGAGATGACATGGCTATTTCTTTATCTCTTTCCTTTGTTGGTTGTGGAGAATTTGGGAGAGCATTGGAGACTTGTTATGAGAGTTTTTTTTTCTTGCAGGATATTAGTTTATGTATTGTGGATGTCCTTGATACTACATGGATTCAGTTCTTTGAGATGTGTTGAGTGGATTGGTTATAGATTTGACATTATCTTTTGCAGTGGGAGTTTCTTGGTATATATGTGGTAGGTATTGCTCTTGAGGCTTGTGATTGCAGGTTATAGATTGGATATGTCGGTGATATGAGATTCACTTGTTATACCTTTGAGGTATGGATAGTTGGATGGATTTGGCACTTTTCTGTGGGTGCTATTTCAGCTATGAATATTTTGACAACTACGGATACATGTGATTACCTTTGGATCAGGTTTTTTGTGCTTGGAATTTCAGTTGGTACAGGATTTTATGATCTTCTAATGTGATAGGTTGGGTGGCTTTCTCTTTGGATGGCTTCTATGTATGTCCAGTGGGAGTGGCATAATAGGAGGTGAGATCATTCATGTTTGAGATGCTGGATACTTTGATTTTGTCGCGGGTACCAGGATGGAGCACTTGGTGTATTTTGATCCATGATGGTGGATATGCTGGGAGGGATTGTTCCCTTGTTCATTTATGTGGCTATGAATTGACCCTATGCAATGTATACAACAAGTGGGAGATTGTTGAGATAATGGGTGTTGCACACATTGCATAATATTGTTATTTTATTATTTTATTTTATTATGTAATGTTGTGCCTAGATGGACATGCAACATGTAAAGATTCCCATGGAATATTCTTGATGAGTTGTACTGTAACATTGTGAAAATATTTCATGTAATTATTTAATATTGGGGGAAAAGAATTAAATACCCAATATTAAATGTGGGGTCAGTGGGTTAGGTAGCACATGATTTTAGCACATGGTTTATGTAATACCACTTGGTGGTTTTGTGGGACTTGCTACTATATAAGCAGCCACAAGGGTAGTTGTTGTATAGAGAGAGAGAGTGACAAGGAGAAGACAAAAAGGCAAGAGTCAAGTGGGACAAGGCTTGACAGGTTAGCCAAGGGAACATTTTTGAAGGTTGAAAGCATGGCATGGGATGTGTGGATTCATGCTTGTTCACATAGTTTGCTCGGTTGTGGCTATGGCCATGAAGGCTTCCATGGTTGTATGGCAATGGTATTTTTGTTGAATAATACATGATGATGGATGCTTTTGGAGGCTGGGATTTTTCTCTCAATGAGGGTTTCCCAGGGTATATCTTTTGTCACATTTTATGGGTATGTTGTCTATTCTCTTGCATGTGGATTTTAATTCCGTGTTTATTTTAGATCTATTATGGGTTATGTGGAAATGGTTATATTATTTATTGCCAAGTTTCCTTACATAACCCTATAATGAAGTTCATTCTAACACACTCCCATGGCCTATTAGAGATTGGTAAAGGTTGGTACAAACCTACATTTCTATCTCCTCCTTTTTCCTTCATGCACACTATACATTGCTCCACATATCTTGTTACGTCCCTTGATAATTTTGGCCAATAATAGAACCTTTGAACTAATTCTAAGGTCTTGTTGATGCCAAAATTCCCACTTAGGCTTCCATTATGATTTTCTTGGATAAGGTTCTCTCTCATGGAACTCTTAGGAACACACAACTAGTTTCCCTTGAACAATAACCCACTTTCCAAGGTATAATCAACAAAAGAACTATGAAAATAATTTTAAAATTTAGAGCATACCTTATAGGCTTTAACAAAGTCTTCATCATCCTTGTATAGGTTCTTAAAACTCTATCATGACCCCTCTTGAAAGGGAATCCTACAACTATAACAAAATAAAATTATATAATAATAGTAGTTCATTATATGATTAAAATATATATTATCATCGGTTATTCACAAAGGAAACATTATTGAAGAACTATATAGATAAATATTTATAGTCCTTAATTGTTAATTTATATTATTTATAATAATAATTATAAGAATTATTAGTAATATACATTATTAAAGATGTCTAACCAATTGCATTGCTATTATAGACACTTACATATAAATCCAATAAACAAAATACTAAAAAAATACTAAAATCGATATACTAATGAAATATAATTAATGCGTACACCAATCCCTTTGCCGAGAATATCGAGGGACACATCCTACTCAAGATAGGATAAGTGGTATTAATATGGAGTCAAAAGGGACAAGGGGAAAGGAAGAACCTTAGAACAATCTCATGGCATATACAATCAACATTGGGCATTATGGTAGGGAATACATGGTGGAAGAATAGAAATATTAAAGCAGTATATATATAGATATATAGGAGAAGACATGTATATTACTCCCAATAGCAAATATATATATCACAAGAAACAATGAAGTGAAAGATATGACATAACAGAAGGTACATCGCAGCATAGGCCGAACAAGGTTAAAAAGGAAAAGATATAATATAAAGTATGATAGGAGTGTGAAAATCAATAGTGGGGAAAACAAATATTATACAGGTGGCAAGCAGATTGGTATGACGTGAAACAAGGAATGAAATAATAATGTGCATAGAACATCACTAAGAGTATACGTCAACACAAGAGTACATTAGTTATAATGTTAAGCAGCACCCACAATGCCATTGGTTGAGAATGGAATTGAATAGCAACATTCACATTCATCCATGATATCATAGGGACTACATGGAAAGTACACATGTTCCCTCAAAGCCATATTAAAGTAGGTGAGGTAAGTGAATTTTGACTTAATATAAATGAAAGGTAATAATAGTTAAGATATCATAATTTATAATGTTATTTAAAGCATTTCGAAGTATTGTGAACTATATAGGATATTATAATAGATATATATAATAATAATTTGTATTCTTAGCTGTGTTTTTTGGGTAGATTGTGTTACAATTTTTGAATCAATGTTTCGGATCACAGAGTGTGATCTGAAATGTTGATGCAAAAATTGTAACACAATCTACCCAAAAAACACAACTAAGAATTCTAATGGATTTTGGGAAACTATTATCTACAATAATATGTATATTATTGTTATATATTATAAAATCATTAATTATATTTTGAATAACATATTATTAGTTTTTTTGAACATTTAGATATGATCTTTTAATATAATGTAATATTTTAATTTAAGAAAATGTATAATGATATCAATCAAATAAACATAATTCCTTGTGTAAGGAATATTTTATCCTGTGTGTTAGTCCATAGGACTCACATAGTGGAAATCACATAATATAGTGTTAACCTATGGAGTTAACACCATGGATACTAATGGAACTCAAAACATGGATAATGTGAGTTGTTTAAGATCTCCATTGTCCATCATGGCTAAGTGTCAATATCAAAGCATGGAGCATGTGAGATATTTAAGATCTCCATTGTCCATCATGGCCAATAATCGACATACCAGAATATTTTGATGTTGTCAAACATATGCATATGTCATTGGCCTTGGATAGAGGATGTTCATCCAAGAAGAATCTTAAGTGGTGCACTCTTGGGATGACAGCAAAGTAGCTATGAGCTATGAAGCCTGATCTAGAGACATCCTTAAGATTGGGATTAACTTAGAGGGTAGAATAATATAGTTAGTTTTATTATTATTGTGATTCTAATATTTATTTTGCAGGTTTTACTTGTCCCTAACCAACCCTATTAGTGGGGAAATTACAAACTCTCTATGCCAAAGCTATGTAATTGAACTTCTCTAATGGTTAGCGTCCTCCTACTTAGTGCATCTACAACCTTATTCAACTGCCCCTTGTGCTTGATGGTGCTTGATGGTGAATGTGAATGCTTGAAGATATTCCATCCACTTCAAATGTCTATTGCTCAACTTTTCTTAGGTATTGATGTAGCTAAGGGCTTGGTTGTCAGGAATGTTGGAGATTTAAGAGGAGTAACTAAGAGGGCTTCGTCAGGGAGATCCTCTATCACCGATTCTCTTCATCATCCTGGTGGAATGTATTGGTAGACTCATGGAGAAGAAAAAGAAAGATGGGAGGATCAAAGGCTTTAAACCTTCTTCCAAATGCACTCCCTTCACGCATCAGTAATTTGTTGATGATACCATTATGGGAGGAGAGGCTTCGGTCAGGGAATCCAAGGCTTTGAAAGACACTTTGGATACCTATTCCAAAGGGTCAGGGCAGCTTATAAATTGGGACAAAAGCTCTATTTTCTTTATCAACACTCCGAAGGGAAGACAACAAAGAATCTCTAGAATCTTGGGTTGTCAGGTGGGGAAGCTTCCTTCTTCCTACCTTGGTCTCCCCTTGGGCATGGCCCCTTCTGATTCCTTCTAGAATGGCATCTTGGATAGATTTAGTAAGAAGTTGGCTGGCTGGAAAGGATCCTCTCTCAGCCAAGCTGGAAAATGTCAACTGGTTAAATCCATCCTTCAAAACCTACCTATATATGCCTTGAGCCTTTTCACCATACCTGGAAAATACGCTGAGAGAATGGAGAATATCCAAAGGGATTTTTTTAGGGACAGAAACTGATGGGAATAAAAGGTACCCCCTTGTTTCTTGGGACAAACTTTGTCTCCCTAAAAAGAACGTGGGTCTGGGGATCAGGAAGCTCACTCATATCAACAAGGCCCTCTTCGCAAAGCAAATATGGTGCATCTTTAGTAGCATGGGGGAATGGAGAGATACTATGGTGAACAAGTATATAAAAAGGCCCTCCTTTCAGTTCACTCTTTTCAGTGAGGATTTACTTAGAGGCTCAGTTGTTTGGAATGGCTTCTTAAAAGCCAGGGATTTGGATAACTCTAAGGTCTCGTGGAAGCTGGGAAATGGGGAGAACATTCTTTTTCTGGTCAGACAGCTGGCTTTCTCAAGGCCCACTCATTAATAACCATACCTATGGTGTTTGGGCTAATGATTGCATCAACCTTTTTGGGCACAAAGTCAGTAACTATAGGACTGATCAGGGATGGAAGGACCTTTCTATCATCTCAGAGGAACTCAAACCAATTATGATCATGCTTAATTCCTTATCCCTCAGCACTAACAAGGATGAACTGGTTTGGAGGGATAATTCCAATGGCCTCTATTCGGTTGCCTCTGGGTACTCTACTTTATGGAGTACAAATGTGTCGCCCCTTGGTCGAGGGCCTAGCTCTCGGGCCTAATGCCAAAAGTCAACATGTTTTTTTGTCTGGCACTTCAGGAAAAATATCTCACCTAGGAAAATCTCATTAAAAGAGGTCATATCATGCCCAGCAAATGTGTTTTATGCAAAGACAAGTCAGAGACAGGCAATCATTTGATCGTTCTTTGATCTTACTCAAGAACTGTTTGGGACTTCCTCACCTAGGACCTTGACCATAGCTGGTGCATTCCTTCCAACCTCCTAGACTTCTTCTGCCAATGGCAAGGTATGTTTAATGGGACTACCTTGAAGGAAATCAGCTCCTAGCTCCTGCCCCATTTTTGTTGGAGCATTTGGAAGGAGAGAAACAATCGGATTTTCAGAGACAGGGAGGAGCCAGCTTTGGTTGTTGGAAGGAAGATCTTTAGTAACATAAAGGAAAATATTTCCGTGAGAAAGGGGGGAGCTTTTGAGGCAAGAGACAAGAAGAAGGAGAAGGTAATAGACAAAATGAGAAAAATACAAGAAGCCAAGTGGCACCTCCCCCTTGAAGGCTGGCACAAAGAAAACTGACGGAGCCTTCAAGGGAAACCCTGGATCCTCAGGTAGTGGAGGTGTGGTTAGAAATGAAAATGGAGATAGTATTGAGGCTTTCGCTCTTCCATTGGGTTTCCAAACAAATCATTTTGTGGAAGCCAACGTCGCGTGCAATGATGTTAAGCTGGCTTTTGAAATTAGGGTCAACAATTTATGGTTGGAGGGGGGACTCGAGTAAAATTATTAAGTGCATTAATGGCAATTCGTATCCTTCTTGGATGAGTACAAATCTTATCAATGAGATGAGAGAGACACTTGCCAAATTCAAAAAATTCCATGTCATCCATACTTACCAAGAAGCAAACCCAGTTGCCGACAGGTTGGCAAATATAGGGGTCGGCACTGACCAAAAAATGATGGCTTCCCAAAACTTCTTTGCCGGTGGATGTCAAGTGTCTAATCGACTTGGAGAAAATACAAGGAAGTACGAAGGATATCAAGATGTAATTATGAATATGAAAGGTTTAAGATATATGGGTACTTTTCATAATAGAAAAATGGGAATTCGTAAATGTAGATATCCTACTATGATTAATTGCCACGCTTTGTGGGTTCTTCATTGCATTCATTTCAGGGGCAACAATAGAGTTATTTTTCTTTGCTCCTTGCGTAATCTTGGCAATCCTTTCCAGTCTCATAGTGAAGAGCTTATGAGTAAGGTGGGTGCGTAGAGTGAGGAGATGGTGGGCAAGAGATGTAGAAAGGAGCTGGCGAGGGACTTTGAGAAATGGAGAAGTAGGCCAAAAGTTTGGGAAAAGCTGGAAGAGGATGGGGTAACCAAGTATCTCATGAAGTTTCACTGTTATGATCAGGAGGTCACTAACAATATGGTGGGGTCATGGAAAGAAGGAAAGGTTAAGGTGAATGGCATCAAATTCCAGATAATGGAGGAGGTAATCGCAGTTGTCACTGAGATCCCTATTGAGGGTTTCAAATTCTTCAAGGACAAGAAGCTCTTAGCCAATGCGGTAAGGGATTTTGTGGAGAGTGAGAAGGAATTGAAGGCATTAAAAAAGCTCGACACCTACTATGTCCCCGACTCCATGAAGAAATAGTGGAGGTATGTGCTGAAAGCTATTATTGAATATATCACTTTGGACCCAAGGTTTGATACAGCCCACACCCACCACTTTGTTATTTTAAATAATTTTTAGAAGAAAGCAAGAATTTCTTTTCCTTTTTATCTATTAACCTCTATGAGTAAGGTGATGGACAGCTTCAAAAAGAAGCCCATTGCAAACCTGGCTTTGCATGAAGGGTTGTTGCTTCTTATCCATGAGCACTTCAAAGCTCAGACCATTAGTAATGCCCCCCCTAAGACTGAGACTGTGGAGTCTGGAAGTTCCAGTTACTCCTTTGACTCAAATGACATTCAGAGCCTCAGTTCTGAGAAAGGCGGAGTCCCCTCCTTAGGGAAAGTTGCAACTGTCAAAAAATCCCCTCTCCCATAACCCCAAGCAAAAAAAGCCCTAGGGATATTTTATAGAAGTAGGCTGAGAAGGCTGAGGAGGGAAGCAGCAACAATGAGGAGGATCCAGAGTTTGAGGAGGTGGTGAGGGACACGTAGGAGGAAATAAAGGTCAATAGTGGAAGGAAGAAGCACAAGAGGGAGAGCCTGGAGTATGTGCACTCTCATCATCAGGAGACATCTGTGCTACCCCTTTCTCCTGTCCATCTCCACCGTGAGGATCAAAAAGAGGAGAAAATTGGGTATGTGGAAGGGGAAGTGCAAACCAATGATAGGAGGAAAGCATGGGTTAATTTCAATGTCAAGACTGCCAAAATGGGAATCTTTAGGGAGGCCATGAATCCCCAAATCCTAGTGGATAATCAAGAAGAGCAGCGGCTGGAAGAATTAATTGATTCGACGATTGTGGCTATTTCAAATAGAGCCAAGGAGCCAGGGATGAATCTCTTAAATAATGCTCGCAACAGCATGATTGATAATTTCAGATCAAACAAATGGCCCTTCCACGAGCTTGAGGAGGTTAAAGACCAGGTGAAACACATTGAGGCAACAAAGGAAGGAATGGATGCTAACAGGAGGACAGATTCAGCTGATAGGCTCACTCTGGTGAGACAGAGGATACACAATCTAGAAAACTACAATCAAAACCTTGCCAACCAGATTTTTTCCTTGTTAAGCTCCATCAACAACAACTTCATCTCTCTCATGGGCTAGATCAAAGACAAAGAAATGCACGAGGATGAGGATGGAAAAGATAGAGATAAGGCTAGAATGAAGGATGACCCTACAAAGGACAACTCCACTCCCGCACAAGACCAGGGGAATCAAAGAGGGCAACAGATGGAAATGGAGGAGAATCAACAGGCCTTTGAGGCTGCTCAGGTGATGCAGGATCTAGAGCGAAAGAAAGAGGAATAACTCTTGCCTGTTCCTTTGTTTTTTGCTATCTTTTGGCTTTTTGTGCTAGATTTTGGCTATGGCTTTGTTTGTTTCCTTTTCCTGGTCTTTTCTCAGTATTTTTTCCTTTGGCTGGGCTTAATGCTTATTATCAACCTTTGAACTTAAACTTTTCTAGCTGGGCTGTCATGCTTATTATCAGCCTTCTTATGTACTAACTTTCGAGTTTCAGGGTCCCTATAAAACCTATTTATCTAATCAAAAACTAAGAGGGGAGGGGTGAATCAATTACCACTAAAATAATTCCAAATCCCTTAGATGTCAATACAAACTTCCTTTTAACTCATAGCTTGGTTAGAACTAGATATTCATTGTAACTCGTTTAACAAAGCAATCTTAAGATAATGATGTGTATTAACCTTTAGTAACTTAGTTTTAGAAAGACAAGACAATAAGAAAACAATATGAACACATGAGACACCAAGATTTAACATCGAAACCCAATTTGGAAAAACTACTAATGCAAGTAGTTACAAATTTTCACTCTTCTGAAGTGAGCCCTATAAGGAGCCAACCCTATTAAAGGTTACAAAATACATTGTTAGGTGTGACCTTGCTAAAGGATTTGTATCACCCTATTAGGAGTGGTGTTGTTAGAGGTCTTAAGACACTTCAATCTAGAAATATCACCTAATTAGGGGAATTAAAAAATGACTATTAAGTCAACTCTATTAAGAGATTTCGTCACTACTATAATTGTTAGAGAGTAACAATGATTAACCTGATTGACAAAGCAATTGAATTGTAGATTTAGATCACTATTCTGACTTATCCTTTAGATCCTATATGATCATAATATTATTTGTATCTCCTTGGGTACTCTACTTGAAATTATATATCCTTCTTTATTCATATTGTATCTTCTTCTCCACTTTCTCATTTTTCAATTCACATCTTGACCTTTCATAAATATGAAACCCAATGTCAAGTCGGCTTGAATAGGCTTTCAAATAAACAAATAACATCCATTGGGTTTTCTTTCATAAAAAAATTAATAAATAAAACTAACATGTTGTAGGTTGGCTAAAAATGAAAACTGGGACACTCAGTTACCACTAAGTTCCTTGGTAATTTACCTGACTTGATTTACATTAAACTCCTTTGGTAACCGACCTAACTTAGTTTACACAAGAATCCATGAACTTTGCTTCTTCTAAATTTATGTTTGGCTGATACTAGAGTCTTCTAAACTTAGTTCTAACTAGCAATACTCAATTAGAGTATAACATTTGTGTAACATCAATGAAAATATACAATTGAATAATTTTTATCAACAAGTAAACACCACAAACTCCTTGGGTAGAAGGTAATGCCTACACTTCCTAAGAGACTGAACCAAATCATACAATTCCAAGTCATAAGAAGAATACTTCTTCTTGGATTCAGTTAGCTTCTCACTAAAGAAGGCTAATGACCTACCTTCTTGACTCAACACACCCTCTACTATCATTCCACTTGCATCACACTCTAGAGTAAACAAATTGTCAAAACTAGGTAGTTCGAGGATAAGTTATGTGGCTACTTGTTCTTTTAACTTTTCAACTACATTTCCTACTTTAGAAGTCCACCTAAACTTGGTCTTCATTCTACCCTTAATGATTTCTTGTAATGGTGCACAAATACCACTGAAATTCCTAATGAATTTCCTATAAATTGAGCTAACCCATGCAATTTTCTTACCTTTGTTTCTATAGTAGGTGGTGGCCAGCTTAAAATGGCTGCAACTTTTTCTTGGTCCATCTTCAAAGACCCTTTGGATTCTTCGAATCCCAAGTATACAAGCTCTTTCTTCATGAATTCATATTTCTCCAAATTGATGGCCAACTTCTCCTCATGCAACTTCCTTAGAACCAACTCCACATGCTCAAGATGTTATTCTCTTGTCTTACTGAAGATGATTATGTCACCAAGATATACCACCACAAACCTCCATGTGTAATATTTCAACACTTTATTCATGAGTCTCATGAATTTTTTAGGACCTTTTGAGAGCCCAAATGGCATCACAAGCCACTCATACAATCCATCTATGGTATTAAAAGTTGTTTTCCACTCATCACCTTCCTTTGTCCTTATCGGATGGTAACCAATATTGAGGTCCAAATTTGTGAAGTATTGAACTCCTCCAAGACAATCCATCAAGTCTTCAATACTAGGTATGGGAAACCTATACCTTATAATTATCTTGTTTATGGCCCTTGAATTTGTACAAGGCCTCCATTTTCCTCCTTTCTTAGATGCCAAAACTATTGGTACTACACAAGGGTTGATGCTCTTCTTTATCAAACCATGAACCAAAAGCTCCTGTACTTTCCTACCTACCTCTTTGTTCTACTTTGGGGTAAGCTTATAGGCTACTTTATTTGGCAATGAAGCACTAGGTACAAAGTCAATCTAATGACTTATCACTCTCCTAGGGGGTAAATTTGTAGGTGTCCCATCATTGACAATGTCCTTATACTTCACAAGCATCTCTTGGTTTTCAATGGGTAAGGGCTCTTGCTTAGGTTTCTCTTCTTCCTTAGGCTTAAGAAGAATAACATAACCCTCACTATCTTCATGCTTAAGGGCATTAATGAACTCCTTCCCACTACTCAATAATACACTAGGATTCTTGGACTATGATTCATCTTCCTCCAATAAGGACTGAATTTTGAAAGTTCTTCCATCTTTCTTGAAGGAAATGGAATTTTCCTTCCCATCATAGATAACACCTCTTTCATATTTCCAAGGTCTTCCTAATGGTAGATTACATGCATCCATAGGTAATATGTCAAAAAGAAATATGTCTTTATAGCCTATAATTGAGAACTCAACCCAAGTTTGTTCATTCACCAACACACTCTGCCCTTTATTCAACTATGTTACCTTGTAAGGGTTAACATGAGGTACCTTTACCAACTTGATATTATCCACTACTTCCTTTGATATGATGTTATCTATGGAGCCTGAATCCACAATAACCTTACACACCTTGCCCAAATTCTTGCACCTAATTTTGAGCAAGGCCGTTCTATGCTTAGGTTCATCCTTGGCTAGATGTCTAATTAAAAACCTCTTGAACATTAGGTTCTCTCCCCTTTCTAACTCAATATGATCTACCTCATATACCTTAGAACTCATTTTATCCTCATGAGTGTACACAACTCTCTTATCACTATTTGAAGAAGTAGGCTTGTCAGGACATCTATAGTTAGGTGACCCAACTAACCACAAGTGTAACAGTTCATACTTTCAAAGTAAATTACTTCTACCTGCACCTCTCCCTCTATTTGAGCCTCCTTTAGTGCCTCTTCCTCTAGAATAATCTTCTCTTGAAGTAGTTTCATTACCTTGGTCAGCAAGTTTAGATTCACCTTGGTTGCTTTGATCATTACCTTTGCCTTGGTATCCACCTCTATGCCCTCTTTGGTCTCTTCCTCTGCCTCTACCTTTGAAGTTTGAATCTCCCTTCTTTCTATTCTTCTCTTCCACCTTAAGGTCCAATTGATGATACTTCTAAATAGTGGTATGAGACTATAAGCTTAGTTCTTCTTGGATGTTCCATTTTAGTCCACTCAAATACCTTTCCACTTTAAAAAGTTCCTCTTGTTGAATCTTGGACCTTAGGCATAGTTTTTGAAATTCTTCTATATAAGAGGTTACATCTAAGTCCTTTTTCTTTAGACCTTGCCTCTTTCTATGCAACTGTACTTCATATTCTTTTGGCAAAAAATTCTTCTTCAGTTTAGTCACTAGAGCATTCCAATTAGCTATAGGCTTCTTACCCATACTAACCCTTTCATCTTGCATGTAGTTCCACCATGTCAATGTTGAACCTTTGAGTCTTTATTTAGAAACCTTTACATTTTGTGCCTCTATGACACCTTCACACTCAAAATGATATCCATTCCCTAGATCTATTTCATCATTGTATCAGTGTCAATATTTCCACTAAATAATATAATTCCTTCTAGATCTTTTCCTCTTAGTGCCTTGATGACTTTCAAGAAAATTTCTTCATTCAATGGAGGGTCTAGTTCAGGTATGATGTCCTCCTCATCAATCTTTTCCTTCCCTTTATCACTATTTTCACCTTCTTTGTCTTTATTCTTGGCTACTTCAATAAATTCTTCTAGCTTAGTCTTCATTTCTTCTAGAGCTTCTTCAAGTATTTTTTTTTCTCCTTTTGCTCACCCATCTCTTTGGCTAACTCTACATTAGTCACCATTATAGTTTCACATATTGACTCTTTTGTAATTTGAAACATCTATCCACAATCCCAAATATTTTGGGGCTCTGATACCACTCTGATGTAAGGACAAGTCTTGCTCCTTAACCCTACCTTCTCCTAAGGTCTCTTCTAGGCCACTTCTCTATCCTATTAGGCTTCTTTCACTAACCCTAACTTAGAAGAATTACAATCCCAATCCTCCCTTCTTTCAACTTGTCCACAACAATATAGAACTCAACTCCATCCAATCAACACTCCCTAATTGTGATGTTGCCTCACCGACATCAAATGAATACACATGATTACAAGCTACCCAAAATCGAGAGAAAGAGTTGTTCCTAGGGCATTGGGGCCATTACAACCCTCATTCACTAAGGATCCATATAAATCTCTATCAATTTCACAAAATTGCTCCAAATTAGGCCTAAAGGGGCTACAAGGAATTAGGCCTCCAAACTCACCAAATAACATATAACTTGGAAAAAGTATTAACAAGATGGAAAAAAAAACTTCATATCCTAATACCCTTTTGGGAGACCTTTGAGATTAACCTAGTCTAATTTCCAAAACATGTCCATACAATGGGTTTCTATTTTCAAGCCAAGAATTAAGTTTTTGCCAATTTGCTGATAGAAATCACAAGGGTTTTCTCAAATCCCCATTAAAACATGTCACCAAGACTTCTTCACCCTCATATCTTTCTCTCCATCCACTTGATTTGAAGCATTCATTGCACTCAATCCCATAAATGTTGTTTCAATCTATGTGATCCCTAACCATGCTCACTTAGCTTGCCTAGGGCATCACTACAAAAAGGCTAAAAAAAAATTTCAGGGTGCACACACTTGTATTCCTATAGTACAAGGATTCACCTCACACATTCCAAGAGACCAAACATCTACCATAGTGGAAAGGTGAGTTATGATCCCATCTTCAAAAAGTGCCTAGTTTAGACCAACGACAATGGTAAAACCAAAAAATTTACAAAAGTATAATGAAATGGAACCAAGAACCTAACTAAGAACACACAAAAATTAAGTAATTACATCTACACACTTATGCATAGGTCATAGCATGTCATTCAATCAATTAAATATTCTAATGAAACAAAAGGGGTCAGACTATTGTAAAATAACTCAGAAAAAAATGCTTGTTTCTTTAATCCAAATTTCATAAAAATACCATCCAAACCCTATCATGAGTCAAGGAAGGCCTTGTATAGGTGTAATACCCATTTTACAACCACTTTGAGGTGTTTATTCAACCCTATGCTTGAAATTGCACTTTTTGCAATAAAAGTTGTCATGACAACTTTTGCAATTTTGCAAAGTTGTCATGCAACTTGACAACTTTTTGTCTAGTTGGACTAGGCTTGTTCAAATCCTTTTTAAACTCTACTAAATGCTTGAACATGTTACTTAGGACATGAAAGTGCCATTCCACCTTTTCCTTGTCTAGTCTAGCCATCCAAATGCACAAATGCCACTTTTAACAAGAATGACAACAATTGCATCACACTTATCAACATTAGACAACTAAGTAATATTGCATGTTCATAAGGGCCTAATTAGACTTCCAATGGAGAAGACACACTTTAGGACTCATTAGACCCTTTATTACACTAATGGCTTGGCTAAGGCCACTACAAGCCAAAACTAGACTAGGAACTCTAGGTTACCAATTAGTCTTACCTAGGTGCTCCTACACCAAGATGAATTGAAAAGATATAGAAAATTGATACATGAGAAGATACTACTAGAAATTGACTTAGAATATCTAATGACACTTTAGGAAGAATCTCACTTTGATCATCAAAAGCTAGCAATAGTGGGAAGTAATCTAACCACTATCAAAAGCTTAATAACTAAAGGGGCAACTGAAGAAAGACAAACTAAAGACATCAAAGAAAAGAAGACTTTGGAAATAAAATCACTAGTAGATAGAACTATAACCCAACCTTTGGATATAGAAATGTAGGAACTAGCCAAAGGTGATATCCCCAATGTAAGCAAAAGAAAATAATCAAAAGAACGTAGAGACGCAGACAAAAAACAACCAAATAGTTGGAAAAAAAATGAAACAAGAGAAGAAATCATAATAGAAGGTAATGAAAAAAATACCTCTGAAGTTGGTAGTTTTCTAAGGAATATAGATATTAATAAGCTATCAGAAGAAATGATGCATACTCCAAATTGAGAAATAGAGAAGAAAGAGCTTGTGGACAATAGAGATATAAGACTCAACAAGAACAAAATGATAACTATAAAGAAGGGGAAGTGAAATACCTCTAACATCCTCAAAACAATGGAAAAATATAACAATTAGGAAAAGGGAGAAAAAGAAAAAGAGCTATAAATTTTGGCAAACCCCATTATATGGAAAAGATCCCTTTGCCACCTCTCTTACACCAATAGAAACTGAAGAAAGAGAACAAGTAATATATCTCAAGAACATACTTACACCTATAGAGATAGAAGCAATAATGAGTAAATGGAATGAAGTAAACCAAGAAAAAAACAACGTAGATGTGAAAACTGGTAGTAATCAACAGAACAAGAGGAATTCCATTAAAAAAAAGGGAAGAATATGGGGTACAACACACACAAGAATATGAAAAGTAAAATTGGTCAACAAAAAGAAATGATGAGCAAAGGGAATCTCCAAAAGGAATAGAAAATGAAGCTGCAAATTCAGGTAACCAAATTATAGATGAATTAAGAGAGGATGAGGAAGAGATCTCTAGTTAAGAAATCATAGGAAGTCTACAACATGCAAGAGAGAATCTAGACAAATCAAGTATTGAAGAAAAAATGGTAGGCATCCCAATACCAAGATGTAGAAAATAGTCAAAAAGAGAGGTAGGAAATTTCTTGTTGAGCTCAGATCAGTGATAGGCAATGAAGGCGACCAAAGGAAGATTAAAGAAATAATAAAATTTGGGAAGGATCCTTCTCAGTGAACAATGAAGATAACCACATGGAATGTTAGGGGACTAAACACCCCTAATAAGAGGCACTTGCTAAAGCACAATTAATACTATTTGAATTAAAATTATCAATAATTCAAGAAACTAAGTTAAATAGTGAAGAAGGGGAAAATTTAAGAAAGAGACTTGGAGTTTGAAAAATATATTTAATAGCATCAACAAGAGCCTCAGGAGATATTGGCATACTATGGGACCCAAGGAAAATCAATTATAACACAATAACATCATCAAACAATTGGATGGGAGGAAAAGTTCAAAGCTATAGAATTAATATTCAATTCATACTAGGAGGAACCTAGAAAATAACACAAATTATGATAGACTTTAGATATTGGTTCTCCACATAAAACTTAATTGTTATCCCACTATCCAATATTTTATATACATAGAATAATAGAAGATCAGGCTCATGGGCACATTGTAGAAAGGTTAGATAGATTTCTCTTCAAAGGGGATCTAAGTAATTTCAATTATGCAATACATTCAACAATTCTACCAAATGTAGGATCAGATCACTTTTTGGTCAGATTAGATATAGAAGAACAAGTCAAACCCATAAAAAATCCTTTCAAATGCAAGAAAATGTGGTTTATTGATGATAAACGTATGGGTAACATCAAGAAATGGTGGACAAAGTGTGATTTTGGTGGTTCCAGTAATTGGTCCACCAAAATAGAGACCAGTTACCAAAATCACCACCAGTAACTATTGTAGCTCATTGATCATTTTCACCACCTCCTTGCTTGCCTCCATAGTGTTTTGGATGGTGTTAGTAGTAGATCCCTCAATTACTTCAACCACCTTCTTCCTTGAACTCTATCTTGTTCTTTTGCTTGGTCCACTGGGAGACATGATTTCCTCATTATTTCTCTTCCCTAAGCTAGCAGAAGCCACACAAATGCTTGAAGTGACCTTCTCCATCTTGTTACCACTCTCTTTGATCAAAAAATAGAGTTTATGTTCATATTCCTTTACCTTCTGTGAGATATTGCCAACCTAAACTTCCAGCTGAATGATCTTAGCTCGGTCAACTTCCTAGTCTAGTTGCATCTTTCCCATTCTTCTTTTCAGATTCATTAACTCATTGTACATGCAAGAGTCACCTTGGAGAGAGGAGTCTGCCTTGAGTTTAGCAATGTGAAGGAAAGAAAGTATTGTTTCCTTACTAGTAGATTTATCCTTCTCGTTCCCCATTTTATCCTCTACATTCATAGCACCCTTACTAGTGAGGTCCTCCTTCTCCTTCGCCATTTCTTCCTCCAAATTTTCCTCCCTTGCTTTTTGGGTTTGCTCATTCTGGTTTTTATCCTCTTCTCCAATATTTTTTGACCCTATATTTTTATCATTACTTTCCTTAGCCTCATCCTTACCAGTCTCACCTTTGTTGCCAAGGTAACCCTCTAGATTTGAACTAAAGTCTCCCAAATCCATATTCTCCTCATTCTTCATATTCTTATCATCATTATTGTCTGAATTCTCAGACTCAATAATTTCCTCTACATTTTTCTGAGGCATGTCTTGCTTCAGACTCCTCTTTTTTAAACTAACCCCTTCCTCTCCCTTACTCTTCCTAGAGTAGGTTTCACTAATAGAGCCCCTCTTTTTCTCAGAGGGTGGGGAAGATACAATAGCCTTATTCTTACAATAATTCTCAATTAAAAGGATTAGCCCTTCATGTAAAATTGAATGGGAATTATTTTTCCTATGGACTTGAAGACTCTGAAGCAAAGAGAATCTCAGATAAAAGGGAAATGAGATCCTATCCTTATACAGAAAATGATTTAGGAACATAAAATGAAATTTATGAACTCTTTTTTCCCTACCATCTAAAATGAAGTACTCACAGATGCAAGAGAGAATGTCCTACCAAATAACTTTTATTTGACTCAGCTCATAAAAGTTTCCATTCTCTAGATTATTTTCTTCCTCTTTGGTATTCACAAATTTCTTAAATGCAACATTGGATATATTGGTTTCCTTACTAAATTATGCCCTCCTTAGGTAGCCCTGTAACCTCAGCAATGAAATCTTCAGACAAATGAACCATTACTCCATGCATGGAAACGCTATCCTTGATCCAATTTTTTAAGAATGCCTCTATGACATGTGGTTTGTAGCCATGAAGGCACTCCAGGTAAGTAGTGACATTACCCTTCTCTAGAATCTACCAAACAAAGGCTTTGGCCTTCCATGCTTTACAGTTCTTTGGTTCCTATTTTCTCAATTCCCTACTCATTTTCAAAAACTTTGTTTCTCTACAAAAGGCCAAAGTTTAGCAGAAAAGTAGATGTAAAGAATTCATAAAAGCCAAGGTGTTCATTAAAACAACCAAGGTGCTCATTAAAACACTTATGTGCTAAGTCAAGATACTAATCACATTTATGTAGTTTCTCAAGAAAATAACACTGGCCTCTATAACCCTACTTCCATTTATCACTAAATTGCTAATCTTAGCAGATCTTTCCCTTCATCACATAAGTTCTATCATAATTAATTAGAGCTTTCAAATCCACCCTCCTACTTAGGTCATCATGCCATATTATCTTACATTCCCATTGGATAGCCTAGTTAGCAATCTAGTCAGCTCTAACATTTTCTTCATGGAATGAATGAGATATAAAGATTTTATCAAATTTATCTGTTAAGGATTTAATTTCCCTTACACTAGCTTCGATAGACTATTGATTAAACTTTTTCCATTAAGCATATTTACAATGTTCAAGGAATCTCCTTCCATCCAAAGGTACCAAAAACTAGTTTCCACTGCTAACCTCATTGTATACAGAGCTAGAGTAGCCTTAGCTTTATGGCTATTAGAAGTACCAATAGGTATAGCAATAGCATCTATAATATGACTTGTGTGATCGCTCAAAACCCCTCCATAGCCCACTTTGCCAGGGTTTCCTTTAGCAACACCATTGAAATTCCCTTTAATCCATCCCATAGGAGGAGCCTTCCACTTAGTATTTAGTCTTTGATCTTCGTTCTTCATATTAGAACCTTTAGAATTCATTGGATTTTCAATTTGGAAATCTTCATTACACTTTCTTTGGGAATTGAAGTTTTCTTTTATTGCTCTGACAATGTTTTGGCTAAGCACCCCTTCAGGCATTTCTTTGTTTCTAAAGATTCTGTTATTTTTGTCTTTCCAAATACCACACCAGAGATGGTGAAGAGTAATTTTCCATAGGAAACCAACATCATTGTCCTTAGATTGGCAAGTCTAGCTCTTAAAATAGTGTTCTATATTATTTTGGTGGACCCAAGTAATATTCCAAAAGTTGAGAATAGAACTCCATACTTTTTGACTATAAGTACAGTTTAAGAACAAGTGATCTCTATCTTCATAACCTTCTTTACATAGACTACACCTATTAACCACATGAATGCCTCTCTTTTGCAAACTATCCTGAGTAAGAATTTTATTCTGAAGCAAGATCCAACATTAAAAAATTATTTTTGGAGTAGGACTTTTTATCCAAGAGTCCATAAAGGGAAATTGCATTTCTCCTCAAATTTGAATATAGAGGAAACTTTGAAATGGCCACTTACATAAGCACTCCATATCATCTTATCTTTCTTAAGGGGATACAAAGAAAAGACATTCAACATAATCTAGATATTGTGAAAATCCTGATTAACATCATCAAGGCTAACACACCTATTATTATACCAGTAATGTCCCACAAGAGTCCCACATAATTGCTTACATTTATCAATCTGGGTCCTATCCTCAAATTCATCAATTAGAGGATGATCCAGGATCTAAACATCTTCCCAAAATCTGACCTTTTGCCCATTTCCAACTTTCCATGAACATCCTTTACTTAAGATGTTCTTAGCTCCCTGTATAGCCCCCAAAATAGCAAAAGGGAAGAGAACATCAAGGGATGATAGAAAATTAGATAAAGAAGGAGCACTAAAAAGATACATATGTTTCCATATAGTGTTCTATTCCTTATCATCATGATACACTCTCCATCCCAATTTGGCTATAAGAGCTCTATTCATACTTCACACTGATCAGATTCCCAAACCACCTTCCCTAATAGGCTTAAAAATTTGATCCCAAGCTATTAGAGCCATTCTCTTCCTTTCCTTAGTGCTAGTCTAAAGAAAATTCCTTTGGATTTTATCAATAGTATCTACAAATTTTGTTGGAATTCTGAAGAGACTCAAAGCATAAGTAGGGATGCTTTGAAGACAAGCTTTAAGGAGGGTGATTTTTCTAGCTTGACTCAAAAGGTTACCCTTCCAACTAGAAAGCTTCTTATTAAAATTCTTAATGAGATCGTCCCAAAGAGAATCTAGAGCTTTAGGTCCCAAAGGGAGACCCAAGTAAATACAATGAAAAGATCCTATTGACCACCCTAGAATTTTAGCAATTTTGTTCTATCTTAAAACTAGGGTATTAACAAAAAACAAAGAGCTCTTATTCTAGTTAATCAGCTGACCTGAAGTAGAAGATTATAGGCTAAGGGCTTTTTAAAGATTTATGGCTTCTCTGACTTTAGCTTTCCCC
Organism: Cupressus sempervirens; assembly: GCA_028749045.1. Lineage (NCBI taxonomy): Eukaryota > Viridiplantae > Streptophyta > Pinopsida > Cupressales > Cupressaceae > Cupressus > Cupressus sempervirens. Next base: position 453,568,057 of record CM053783.1, read on the forward strand.
ATGAAAATTGTGTCATCAACAAATTGACCATGAGAGAAAGTAAGAGGATGACAAGAAGGCTGTAGACCTTTAATATCCCCTTGCAAAACTAGTTTCCCAATATACTTCCCCCAACCATTATAGTGAATAGAATAGGGGATAAAGCGTCTCCCTTTCTTAATCCCCTAGAAGGGCTAAAGAATTCAGAGGAGTACGCATTCACTAGAACAACAATTGAAGTAGTAGAAATATTGCCCTCACTATCCTATGACTAAAGCCAAAGGCTAATAAAATCTTTACAAGAAAAGCCCATTCCACTCTATCATAGGCTTTCACAATATCAAATTTTATGATAAATTCCTGATTATTGGAACAAGATAAAGAATGAATATTCTCATGAGCAGCAATAATAGAGTTAAGAGTTTGCCTACTTGGGACAAAACCATTTTGTTGGACAGCAATAAGAGATGGAAGCACCAAAAGCAGCCTAGAAGTGAGGACTTTTGAGATTATCTTATAGAAAGAATTACATAGACTAATAGGCCTGAATTGGTTTGGAGAATAAGCCCAATCTTTATAGGAATAAGGCAAAGGAAATTGGAATTGATCTCCTTTAGCATTCTTTTTGCCCCAAAGAATTCTTTAACAGCATCACATACATCTTTTCCAACCAGTTTCCATTCCTTCTAGAAAAAGAACATAGGAAAACCATCTGGTCCTAGAGACTTATCCCCTCCTAAGGAACAAACTACCTTTAAAACTTCCTCTTCCTTGGGAATAGTGCCTAAAATTTTATTTTTCTCCTTAGTAATTAGAGATGGAATGACCTTTAAAAGTTATGCTTGATGAGTGGAATCAATATTAGAGTTAGATGTCATCAGAGTGGAAAAAAAGAAGACCATCTCTTCCAAGATGTCCTTTTCCTCTATAATCTTCATATTACCCTTCTTCAGATATGAGATATGAGTTTTAGCTCTATGCTTCAAAGTAGAAAGATGAAAAAACCTAGTATTTTTATCTCCTTCTTTCAGCCAGACCGATCTAGATGTTTGCCTCCAATAAATTTCCTCTTTAGTAACAATGTCATGATACACCACCAAGTTTTCATTTTCTTCTCTAACAAGGTCAAGAGTGTATCCTTCCTTCTATATCTTGCCCTCGATATTTTGCAGCTCTTTCGTAATACTTGATTTACTCTCAAAAAAATTACCAAAACATCTTTTATTCTAGATTTTAACCTCCTTTTTGACATTTCTTAATTTTGAAGCCACTCTAAAAAGAGTAGTTCCATCAACATCTATATATTACCATTCAACCAATTTTACACTAAAACTATGGGTGTTGCACCCATTATTTTTTCAAACCTAAAAGGAAATTTTTTTTGATATTAACCTTTTCAATAGTAAAAATCAAAGGAAAATGATCTGACCCAATTTTTTGTAATGCCTCTAACTTGCATACAAAATCTTTAGTCCAATCTGGAGAAATAAGAGCTCTATCCAATCGTTCCTGAATACAATCATCACTTGGCCTCTTATTACTCCAAGTAAACTCTATACCATGAAGATCTAGGTCCATTAAACCCTCTTTATTAATGAAATCCATAAGATCCAGTCTCCCATCCAACTAGCTCACATTAACCTCCTTTTTTTCATGGTCATAAAGAGGAACATTAAAATCCCCGATGAAGATCCATTTACCAAAGTAGTCTTTACTCTTTATATTATATAGAGTTTCCCATACCTTTTTTCTAGAGTTCTTAATATTAGGTGCATACATATTGACAATATACCATTCATTATTATGGTCAATGCTAGTAATTTTAACCATGATGAAATGTTTACTAGCATTCAAAATAGAATTTGAGAAGTAGGATTTCTTCCATAACATTAGAGTACCTCCTAAAGATCCTTCTGAACTACTTGCCTTTAAACAATAATCATTAAAAGACTTCATTTATTTAGCTCTCTCCTTCTCCATTTTTATTTCTTGTAGCAAAAGAAAATCGAGCTTATGCTCCCTAACAAAATTCCTAACAACATCAAGTTTATGACTATTGTTCAATCCCCTAATATTCTGAGTAATAATTTTTGTGTTTGATTTTTACAGGTAAAATCCATAATAGTTGTCTATCTTCCATCAGCAATATTCTGTGAACTTTCTATTTCTCTAGTCTTCCTAGAAGATTTCCTTCTAGGTTTCTCCAGAGTTCCAACATTTGGTTTCACCATAGATTGCTACTCCAATTTACTACTACGAGTCTCTACTCCTTTAGGAGCTATATTACTTTTCTTTTCCATCTTTTTCCTTTGACTCTATTTTTGTTTCAAATCTGAGGAAACTAGAAAGGCAAGATATTTACTTTTAGAAATTAACATAGATCTTTAATTTCAAAAACTAACAACACTTTTATAGCATTAATCCCCAAAAAGATAAGCATGAAGAGCTGGGTGATTTTAGACCAATAGCTCTTCGCAATACATTATATAAAATATTATCAAAGGCTTTGGCTAACAGACTCAAAATAGTCCTTCCAAAGAAATTCTCAAAAGAACAAATAGGATTTGTACCAAGCAGATTGATATTAGATGGCATTATCGAAATAATCCGTTCAACATGGTCAAACAAAGAGGCTTGCATGCTAATGAAGCTAGACCTACAAAAAGCTTATGATAAGGTAGACTGGAATTTTCTCTATAAAATATTAGAGGATTTTGGTTTCTCCCAATGATGGATCAACTTAATGTATAATTATATAACAAGTCCCAAAATATTAATCCTAATTAATGGTACCCTAGAAGGCTTTTTTAATATTTCAAGAGGAATAAGATAAGGGGATCCCATGTCCCCATTCCTCTTCATCATAATGGCTAGGGAATTTCGAAGAGAAATTTAAAATTCTCAAGCTAAAGGGATAATAAAGGGTGTCATAGTAACAAAAGGAATCGCTAACATTACCCATCAATAATTTGTGGATATACCATGCTCCCAAGACAAAGCACAATAGTAAAAGCCTAAAACTACAAACATATTATTAAAACATATACAAAATTCGCAAGACAAATAGTCAATGCAAAAAAAATCAAAAATATTTTTTCTTAACACCCAACCAAAGATGTAAAGAAAAATCTACAACATCATGGGATATAAGAAATGTACCTTCCCATGTAAATATCTAGGAATTCAACTATAAAAAAATTGAGAGAGAGAAAATCTTGGAATACTATAATAGATAATATTGATAGAAAATGGGAAAATTGGAAAGGAAAATGGCTAACAAAAGCCATAAGAGAAATAAAAATCAAATCAGTGTTAACTACAATCCCTACCTACTAGATGTCCTACCTACCACTTCCCAATGGAGCAAAAAACAAAATTGACTGTAAACATAAGAATTATTATTGGAGTGGGATCAAAGAGAAGAAAAAGAAAACACTAATTAAATGGGACAAAATATGTAGACCCATAGGCAAAAGGAATTTTAAGAATAAAAAACATAAGTTGGAAAAATGAAGCATTAGGGGAGAAATTAGTCTGGAGAATGTATCATGAGTATGAAAACAAATGGGCTAAAACATTATACCAAAAATATCTAAAAAACAAAGACCCATGATCATTATTTTGATGCAAAAACCCATCAAAGGGTTCTAAAACTTGGAATTTCATGATGTAATGTTGATCCCTTATAAGAAAACACCTAATATGGGATATAAGCAATGGTGAGGAAGCTCTTTTTTGGGAAGACTCGTGGGATGGATTGCCTTCCCTAAACAGCTTCAACCTCCATTCAAGAATCAGAGATACTCTTACCACAAAATGGGGAAAATTAGTTAGTAACTATAAACACAAAGTAGAAACCAACCAAGTAATGAGTTGGGAATGGAAATCTCTAGAAGATCCTAATCTAACTAAGCAAGAAAACTTAGCAAATTACAAATTCATCAAACAAAGACAAAGCAATCATAAAGAGAGAAAGGACAGGTTCATTTGGATTGTATTATAGAATGGGAAATATAGTACAAAAAAGGGCTATGACCAAGTCATAAGCTCTAAAAGATGAGAATAGATAGAGATACCCTAAAATTTGTGTTAGGATCAAGTTTGTCTTCCTAAAGCTAGCATATTCCTCTAGCTAGGTAGCCACACAAAATAGGACCCTTGCAATAGACATGTTTACAAAAAATGGGTTTTGAAGGCACGTCAAGATACCCCCTTTGTAAAAATGGCTCAAAGACCCCTGAACACCTACTATATCAATGTTCCTTCCCAAAATCATGCTGGCATTGGCTTTGTCATAAACTCAACTAGCTCCCCGCTTCTTCAAAAAAACTATGTGATCACTTAAAGAGTTGGCCCAAAAATGGATTCTCTAAGATAGATAACAACCTATGAAAATTTTCACCATCAATCTTTCTCTACGAAATTTGGAAAGAGAGGAATAGGAGAATCTTTTTAAATGAAGAATTAACAATATGTTTCGTTCTCAACAAAAAAAAATCAAATATAATGAAAGTGATGAATAATGACCTAATAAATTCAAATAAAGAAGAAGGAGCCTTTGTAGACTAGGATGTGGACATGCAAAAAAATTGGTGTAAATGTGTCAATCCCCCAATGCTAAACACCAAAAAAAGAAAGCTAGCTAGAGAAAATTGTTGATGGGAACCACCACCTATGGAATCGAAAAATTTGAACTTTGACAAAACCTTAAGAGGAAATCCTAGAAGGGTAGGTATAGGATGCATCATCCACTCAACAAATACTTGGCAGATTAAAAGGGAAAATTATTTAGGGGATTATATGAACAACATGGCAAAAAGAGAGGCCCTCTTAGAAAGACTAAGTCATAGTTTGAACTCTGGGTTCAAAAACCTTATCATAGAGGGGGATTCACAAATTGTCCTAAATTCTGTAAGGAGTAGATATAAACCCAAATAGAAACTCAACTCAAAACTAGAAGTTGTCCCTATTAGATAATTTTGATGAAATTTGGATACAACACAAATACCAGGGAAGTAATAAAATATTGGATGAACTAGCCAATCTAGGAGCTATCGAGGAAGATACCCTCACCTTTAACCTCTAAAGTAGTTTTATTAGGTCCAACTTAGTTTAATAAAATAATTAGCATTTAATTTTTACCATCTCTAATTTAATTCCAATTTTTCATATCATATGGTATACATAATATGGTTCATAACTAGACTTTACATCATCATTATTATTTTTCTATATTTGTTACTTTATGCTAACAATGATCTTGGCTAAGAGCGGTTGTTATTTCTGTAGAATATTTACCATTTAGGGAGAAGGTGGACTTGCTAACTAATCTTAATAAATAATAAAGGCATATGATAGCTTTGAATTTGAATAAAGAAAAATGAGCAAAATAATAACTAATAAAGAACTACGTATATACAAAGATGAGGTTTTTCGAATTCAAAAATAAGGAAAATCAAAGTGAAAGATGGATGGAAAGTTGTAAGAAATTAAATTAATTGTAAAAAGAATATATTTTTAATCGAGCTAGGGAAACTAGGGAATTCCCCTTTTAATTTTGTACGCTATATAGGACCCCTGGTACTAGGCAAGACTGAGGGTTTTCTTTCTCCATTCTTTCCTACCAGTGCTTGTTTGAACGAAGATTTTGTAAATTTATTTTAATATACTCTATAGGGCTTAGGCCTTTTACCAATCAAAATTAATAATAATCACATTAAACAATATATTAAATTTAATTTAATAATAACTAAATTTAATACAATTAAATTATAATTATAATTTAATTAAAACTAAACTAATGCTTTAAATAATATATATATATATATATATATATATGATAACTTTAAAATTACATTTAATAATAATTCCTTTTTATAAGAACAATAAAATAATAATAAACACTAAACAAAAAAATAATAGTTCTTCCCTTTGGAAGGTTGTCTGTGACAGCATGTAGTTGTCATGACAGCTTTGTTGCTTATGCAGCTCAGTTGTCCACGACAACTCCATGTTGTTGCAGTAGCTTAAAGCTTAGCCACAAGGGGGGGGATGGGGTTTGGTGGCCCACTTCCCAAACAAAAAAAAAATATAATTTTTTTAAGTAAATTTTATATGCAAAAAATTCAATTTTTAACTGGTGAAAAAACAACAATTACTATAGAAATAGGTTTTATTATTGTGGTAAATTCCCTTTTTATTTTAAAATAGATTTCTATATAATATAATGTTGGAAATTTTATTTTCAAGCAATCAAATTTACTCAATTATAATCTAGTCTCGTCTTTTCAAACCCTAGCTACCAATTAATTTTCTAAATCAAGCTTTTCAATCAAGGGTTTCAATCTCATTTCCCACATATATTTTAGCAATGAAGAATGATCATTCTCCAAACAAGGGTTTTAATTTTGAATTTGTTTCTAAAAGAAAAATGATACAACGGGCATGAAGAAGACAATTTTTTTTTAGAGATTTCCTATGATGGTTCTATAAAACCCTACCTCAATATGATGTTATAAATATGGTAATCACTCTATGCTTGTGAAAAATTTGCTTCTTAAAATCTTCGAAAAAGTCTTGTCTTTCAATTCCAAAATTGCTCCTCCAAAACCTATGTCTGGAGAAATGAGCTTCGATCTCTTAATAAAGATACTAACCCTACCTAGGGTTTCTAATTTCACAAGCATGCAAAATCCTCTCATTAAAATAAACTTTTATTATTTTAATTTATTTAATTCCTTTGTCCATGCTTAGAGCTTTTGAATTAGAACAATATTTATTATTGCTAGTAATATTTAAAGCCCATTATTTAAATGCAACTTCTAAATTTATTATTGTTAAATTAAATAAATATAATTATGCCAAATTTAGCTTTTAATAAATTTACTTTCTTTAATCTCCAAGATTAGCCTTTTTAGTTAAATCTTTTTTTTTTATAGATCTTTTAAGTTTAACTCATTTATTTAATTAATTTCTCAATTTATTAAATATAAAATTTATTTTCCTCCTTTAATACTTTTTTTTAATTAAAGTATTTTAATAATCTATTTGGTTTATTTAATTACTTTTTAAAATCACAAAAGACTCACATACTCAAATAAGAAACTTGACAAAAAGGCAAAGTAAGAAACCAAACCCAAAGGTCAAGATCTCAAACTCACGTCACTTTGATGAATTCAAAAAGGTAAAGAAATTAGATACTTTCCCTTTATCTTAGGACAATTAGACTCAATTTTAGGATTTGGACTTGAGAACTACCTCCCCTCTTTTACCATTGAGATACTATGACATGGTATGCTCATCTTGGCAATTTAGGGTTGTCGATGCCTAGTACTTGCAATCTACATAAAAGTTGAACATGTACATATGTATTTATATCTAAACTAAATAGGAAATGGTGGGGAGTGGTATATCATGTAGATCCTAACTAGTAGGTGACTATGACTCCCTTCCTCAACTACATCAATCATGTTGAACATAAAGTAAAATAGACATGTACACCATACACATGAAAGTATGGGTAAGTATCTATAAAACCACATATAAATCATCCATATAACTTTCCTCATGAAACAACTAAAATCACTATATGAAGTATAAAAAACATCATCATCAAATAAATAACTATGAACAATGATAACACTTGAAATATCAAAGTAGCTCATCAAATTTATAATCCAAACATGTAAATAGTATCAACCAAATTAGATAAACAAGTACCACTAAATCAAATTACATAATCATAAAAGTTGGCCTAAAAGAGTTCAGCAATAAAACATAAAGCAATTGAGGGGCAGGCACTACATCCTCCCCCCTAGAATTAACCTTACTCTTGGAAGCCTATAAACAAGTAGGGATATAAATCCCATAATCCAAATCCATCCTCCCATGTAGCAGATGAATCATCACTAGGGTCCCATTGGACACTTACCTACTCTATGGTTTGATCCCTAAGGGTCAAATCCCAAAGCTAAAGAAAATGCACGGTCTCAAAATTTAGTTGCTTGTCCTCTACCTATAATGCATTCTAATTAAGAACATATATCACATTAGGAATATACTGTCTAAGAACTAAAATATGGAAAATATCATGTATACAAGCTAAGTTGTATGACAATGCAAGACAATAAGCAATTGGACCTATCCCCTTAAGAATCTTAAATGACCCCACAAACCAAGGTGCTACCTTCAAACCCTTTCTATAATGGATGGGACTCTTCTTCCAATGTGCTCTCAAGAATTCCTTCTCTCCAACTAAAAATTGCTTACCTGTCGTATGAGTATCTACATACTTCTTCTATATATCATGTATTGTAGACATCTGCTCATGGATGTGGACTACCTATTGCTCCATATCTTGAAGCATCTTAGGACCCAACATTATGTGATCCTCTAGTTTCTCACAATTATTCTCAAATGTCTAATCTCTGGCCTTTGATATGCTTTGTATTCTACTTTGTCCTAAGATCTCCTTTCTTGCTTCTATACTTCTCTCAATAGTGTTGAGTTGTTGTTTTGCATGATGTTGAATGAAAAATATCCTTTCAAATCCCTCTCTTAAGAATCCTATTATAGACCAACTCCAAGGTTCGAGATGGTTTTTTTTCAACTGGTTGGGTAACTCAATTGGAGATAAATGTGTATGTTCACGAGGAGGCCTCTGATGGTTCCAACCAATCTGCACAACCTATTGCTGAAATGTAACCACAAAGAAATATATTTTTATATTTTTTGTTTTATGATGAATGCAGTCTATCAATGCAACTATACGAACTCTTATTTTAACCAAGTGTTCAAAAAGAAAATAAGAGAGATAAAGTAAAAAGAGATTTTAAGAAAAATTTTGAAAGGGAAATTCCTAATGAACATAATCCAAAGTAACAACACATATATGAATTAAATTATCCAAAAGGATCTTGGTAGGAAACTAATGAAATTATGAGCAATGCTTCCTCAACTCAACTTATGAATTGTCAAATGGAACTTCAATAATAATTGAAATATGTTTCATGCTTCATCAAATAACAAGGCCACAAAAAGTACACACACACACACGAAAAAATTCTATGAAAGAACAAAGATTATCCTTTCTCCAATTCATCACAACAAAAAAATTCATTAACACAAGGTAAACACCAAAACTAAAAAATTGCACAATCATAACAAAACAATAAAACCATTGGCTCCATTATTGTTCATGAATATGCATTCACAAAAATAACACACTCTGACAAGAATAACTACACACAGAATGAGAGCACCAATAGCATATATTATTGCATCAAAATAATGTTGTGGAGTAACATATTATATCCATGTATTTAAAAGAAATCATCTCCTCCCTTTGTGTTAGGAGTGAGCGTTGAAAACTATTGATTAATTGTGTATTGTCTTTGATGTTACACAAAATGTCATATCATTGGCAATTAGTGTATGTTGAGCTCACTTGAGTATTGAAGATAGTTTCTTGTGTCTATTTAGCATTCTAGAGTTTACCTAGTTTAGAAGGCAGTGTCTATCAAGCTCACTTAGGTGACAAAGGTTTACAAAAGTTGAGTGTTAACCAAGCTCACTTGGTTAATGAAGGAAATGTTGGATGGAACCAATGTTAACCAAGCTCACTTGATAACCAAAGGAACTTTGTGAATATGAAATATTAACTGAGTTCACTTGGTTAACAAAAAAAAATTGTTTGAGTTAGTATCTACCGAGAAGCATCAAATAACGAAGAATTTTCTTGTTTTGGCATATTGAGTTCAATTGAATTATTTGTTGGTTCTAGCTAACTGAAGAGATGAATATTAATTATTCTAAATTGTATTCAAACTGACTTGACAATGTGTAAGATATAAATATAAGGTCAAGTTAAGTATTGAATGTGTGAAACATATTTTGAAGATTTGATAATGCTTAGAGGAAGCAAATTAGAAGGATAAGCATAATATCCTTAGTGAGCTGCAAAGATACATTCAATCAAGAAGGGTAAAGTATGCAAGCTAGAATTGAGATCTGTAATCAAAAATTTAGTTGCATTAGAAATTAGGTTATCTCATTTTTATTCTCTAACCATTGTAGCAGTGATCTAAATCTCTTAACAAAGTTGTCTTAATAGCTATTTATAAATCCTCTAACAAGGTGGCATTTCTATTCAAGTGTCTAAAGACCTCTAACAAGGCCACTCCTAATAGGGTGATTAAATCTTGTCATAGAGTCACACCTAACAGTGTATTTTTTAACCTTTAATAGGGTTGGCTCTTAATAGGGCTCACTTCAAAAGAGTAAAAATCAGTAACTAGTTGCAATTGGTGGGTTTTCCCAAATTGTGTTTCCACATTAAATCTTGGTGTCAATTGTGTTCATGCTATTTCTTTTATGTGTATACAAATAAGTTAAAGGAAGATCAATCATAGATAATATCTTAAGATTTTCATGATAAGCATTTCCCAAGTTATTTTGGTGTTTATCAAGTTACAACATTTGTTAGTGTTAACCAAGTGCTTGTGTATTTACTAAGTTACAACAGAGTTCAGTTTACGTAGAGTTTGATTTGTACTGACATCTAAGGGGGATTTATTTTTGTGGTAATTGATTCACCCCTCCCCTCTTAGTTACTCCTCTTCTATTTCCAACAATTGGTATCATGGTTTTTGGTGCTTACAGAGAAGGTTTTAAGGACCTAAGCTAAAGATTAGGATGTCTTACAAAAGAGAGATTCTCAAGTTGAATAGAGACAACTTTTTAGCATGGTAAGGACTTATGAGGTTACATTTGGAAAATATCAATGTCTACTAGAAAATTATTAGTTGAAGAAATTTTTGAAAATAAAAGGCACAACATCACGATGATTGACATTTCTTCTACTCTTAATTATGTTGAATTCGATGTATGAGGATCAAACTAAATTTGACTATAGCTTATGGTATGTGGATCAAACTGAAAGCCATCTATGGAAGAGATGACAATATAAGAAGAGCTAAATCCAAAAGTCTTAGAGGAAAATTTGATTAGATGAAGATGAGAGAAGATGAAAACATTGCAAAATATGTTGAGTGAATTAAAGCAAGTATGAGCGCACTCAAAGCATCTAGAAGAGATATTGATGAAAAAATAATTTTAAGCAAGGTACTTAGAACCCTTCCTATCTATGTAATTATAGTGTGTACAATTCAAGAGATGAGATGTGATCCAAATAGAAATATAACTTTGGATGGTCTAGTTGGAAGATTGATAGCTTTTGAATTGGATAACAATGACTATGTCCCTAGTTCCAAAGGTATTAAGTCTGCATCTAAAGAAAAGCTTTCACTCAAGAAAAGGGATAAGAAATCAAAAGATAATCAATTAGAAAGTGAAAAGAGGAAGAAAGTTTAGACAATGATCTTGAAGTAATTGAAGCCCTACTTGCAAGAAAATATTCCAAAGGTAGAGGAAAGTACAAAGGTAAGATTTCTCTAATCTATTTTTCTTGTGAAGAAGTTGGATACATTGTTGCAAGGTGCCCAAATAGAGAATACAAAGATGAAAAGAAAATCAATAAGTTCAAAGGCAAGAAAGAATTCAATAACTACAAGGGCTACAAGGACAAATGTAAGAAATCTTGTTTTATGGATAAAAAATTTGATAACAATGAAGATGAAATGGTATATATTACTACAAAAGATTAATCTAATGATAAAGGAGATAAAATGGCACTTATCTCTCATGTTAGCAACAATTATACATGGATTATTGATAGTGGCTACTCACATCATATGATTGGTGATAAAACAAATTTTGAACAAATGAAACATTATGATGGTGGTAGTGTAAGATTTGAAAAAAATGAACCTTATTGCATAAAGGGAAAAGGTTGTATCTCATTAAGAAATGAACTTAGAAGTGATAGTGCTTATTGGGTTAAACGACTAAAGCATAATCTACTGAGTGTGGCATAGTTGGATAACATTGGATTCAAGGTAGAATTCATGAATGGGAAGGCCAAACCACTGGATGGAAAAGGTAATCTGGTTGGGTCTAGCAAACAAACAAAAAGTAATCTATTCTATCTAGATCTCAGTGAAAGTTCATGTTTTATTACTTAATTAGAAGAAAGTTGGTTATGGCACAAAAGATTATGTTATGTGAACTTTGATAATCTCATCAAGATAAGAAAAAATAGAAAAGTAAGAGGTATTCCTAGCTTTACAAAACCTAGTATGGGTCTATGCAAAAATTGTCAAATTGTTAAGATGGAAGAAACTAGTTTCAAAAGCAAGAACTATCATTTTGAAGAAGTCTTAGAGCTTGTTCATACAGAATTATGTGGACCTATTGCACTAGAGAGTTACAATGGAGATAAGTTTTTCATTCTCTTTGTTGATGATTATTCTAGAATGATGATTGTAATGTATCTAAAAGAAAAGTCTGAAGCATTTCAAAAATTTAAGTGGTATCTAGCAAGAGTAGAGAAAGAAACTAGAAAGAAGCTAAAAATTTTGAGATCAAACAAAAGTGGTGAATTCATTTCTAATGAGTTCAATGAATTTTTCATTGAAAAAGGAATTAAGAGACAAGTATCAACCCTTGGTACACCTCAACAAAATCGCATAGCTAAAAGAAGGAACAAATCTATCATGGATTGTGCAAGAACATTGATGATAGAGAAGAATGTTGCAATCAAATAATGAAAGGAAGTAATCAGTACTATAGTGCATACCTTGAACTGAGTACAGTTGAAGAAAGACTCAAATCAAACTCCTTATGAACTATGGTATGGCTACAAACCTAATGTAAGTTGCTTAATAGTATTTGGTAGCAAATGATATATCTTGAAAGAATCTAGGATAGGTAAATTTGATGTCAAAGGTGATGAAGGCATCTTCCTAGGATACTCCCATAGAAGCAAAGCATACAAACATTTTAATTTGTCTACTCATAAAATCTTAGAAAGTGCACATATGAGAACTAGTGAGTTTGCAGAAAAGAGTGAAGAGGAAAGTGACAAAAAACCTAAGGATTACATAAGGTTTGTGTATTATGAACCTAATACATTGCAAAATCTATCTAGAAGTCATAAAACATCACCTCCTGAGTCCCCAAAATCTCCAAAAGCTACCAAGTTGCATCCAATGCAACCCTTGTCATAGTCTTAAGAGATAAAATTCTTTATTGGATTATAGTTCTAGCAGAAGAAAGATGGTATCTAAATTACTCAATCCAAATATATCAAGGAGATACTAAAGAAGTTTCGAATGGAAGATTTAAGACCTTTTGGAACTCCTATGTCTACTGGACATAAGCTTTCCAAATTTGATGATTTGAAGGAGGTAGATCATACCACATACAAATCAATAATTGGAAAATTGTAGTATGTAGTACACACAAGGCCTGATATTACATTAGCAATTAGTATGGTGGTAAGATTCTCAACAAATCCCAAAGAAAATCACATCATGGCAATCAAGAGAATCATGAGATATCTGAAAGGTACTAAAGACTAGGATTATGGTACATAAAAAGAGGCAACTTGGATTTGAAAGCATTCACAAATGCTAATTGGGAAGGAAGTGTTGTTGATAGAAAGAGCACCAGTGGTGGAGCATTCTTTCTTAGTAAAATACTAGTGTCTTGGACAAGCAAGAAACATAATTGTATTTCTCAATCCACAACAAAGGCAGAATATGTGGCAACAATAGTTAATTGTTCAAATATTGTTTGGTTCAAGAAATTGTTGGTAGGTATGAAGATAAAAATCAAGGATCCAATGGTTATCTTCTGTGATAACATCAGTGCAATTAACATATCAAAGAATCATGTGATGCATACCAAAACAAAACAGATTGCTATTGTATATGAGCAATGTTAGTATGCTAATAGAAACCAAATTTAAATAAAGCTTCTACAAACTAAACAAAATTCATAAACTTCAAGATAGACTAAGATGAACTCTCAATTGAGAATATGAGCCATTAATAGGCTCTCTCAATGATAAGCTCTCTTGTTGAGTAGCTTTGTCTAAATAGATGGGATGTATATTCAATCTTATGCTTCAAAAAGGGCTTCAAATGGAGTTGGAATTTGGGTGTGAGTGTATGGTTTTGATGTAAAATGGCTTCTCAAAATGGCATTATGACTTTACTTCATGGATTGTGTTATTTTGAAAAGGGGAAGGATCCAATTTATAGGCAAGAGGCTTGAGGGATTGAGGGCTAAGATGCAAGGATGGGAAAAAGCTCATGGAGGGCTCAGATTGCATGAGAGGAGAGCACATGGATTGCGCTTCTTTAAAGCCAATCAAGGAGTGACACATGTCACATGGTGAGAGGATGGAGGAAAGGGGGAGGATGAGTCAACAAAGGAGGCTCAAGGGATAAAATCTTCATAAAGACCCTCATAATGACTTGTAAGAGCAATAAAAGGGCTTGGAAGAGTCATTTATGACCTAGTGGGCTTCATAAAGTTTTATGGTTGAGATATTTTGAGGGTGATGAGAGCAATTTCGACTTGGACTTGATTAGGAGGGTTTCAAGCTTTCTTAGGCTTGTGCGAATGATTAGAGGATGGATTAGGATGGTTTAGGATTAGCTTAGGGATAGGCAAGTGGATGGCATTTAATGAGGGTGGGTGAAGGAGGAGATATTTGTTACCTTTGGCTTGGGTTAGTAAGTCTTAACCCATGTTTAGAGAATGTGACAAGGTTAGGAGGGGATTAGGATTAGGTTTAAAGACATCTTCTAGAAGAGTCTAGACTTTGGATGAGGATAAAGACTTTCTAGAATAGTCTAGAATTTCTTAGGATGAGGATGAAGACTTTCTAGAAGAGTCTAGAACTTCTTAGGATGAGGATAAATTAGATTTTTAAGAAATAAATAAAGTTTTATTTATTTCAAGGGTTTGGGTTGAGGAGATATTTATTAAAACTTTTTTAATAAACATGAGGATTAATATTAAATCTTAATTAAATATTTTGAGTTGGGATTAGGGGTAGGAAATGATGGGATTAGTCTTTAATCAAAATTAAAGAAGGATTAGAAGATTTTGGAAGAGGTTAGTGGTCTTAAAGAAATTGGCTAAGTTTTGGGAAAAAAATAAATTTTTTATTTATTTTGAGTTTTTTTGGTCAATTTATTAATTAAATAATTAATAAATAAGGAAATAATGTTTAAATAAGATTTAAACATTTTTGGGAGGGATTCCTTAATTAAATATTTTTAATTAAGATAAAGGGATTTAATGGCATAAAAATAAATTAATTAATTAATTAAATAATTAATTAATAAATGATGATGTCATCAGAAATTTTTTAGAAAATAAAAATACTTTATTTTCTAAAGGTTTTTAGGTGTCTACATTTTGCCCCTCTTTGATGTGATGCCGCAAGTGGCATGGCATCAAAGATAAGAAAATAAGATGCCAAGGCTAGAGCAGAAGAGGAGAGAATGAACTATGAGATGCCAAAATGTATATGAGCAATGTTAGTATGCTAATAGAAACCAAATTTAAATAAAGCTTCTACAAACTAAACAAAATTCATAAACTTCAAGATAGACTAAGATGAACTCTCAATTGAGAATATGAGCCATTAATAGGCTCTCTCAATGAGAAGCTCTCTTGTTGAGTAGCTTTGTCTAAATAGATAGGATGTATGCTCAAGCTTATGCTTCAAAAAGGGCTTCAAATGGAGTTAGAATTTGGGTGTGAGTGTATGGTTTTGATGTAAAATGGCTTCTCAAAATGGCATTATGACTTTACTTCATGGATTGTGTTATTTTGCAAAGGGGAAGGATCCAATTTAAAGGCAAGAGGCTTGAGGGATTGAGGACTAAGATGCAAGGATGGGAAAAAGCTCATGGAGGGCTCAGATTGCATGAGAAGAGAGCACATGGATTGTGCTTCCTTACAGCCAATCAAGGAGTGACACATGTCACATGGTGAGAGGATGGAGGAAAGGGGAAGGATGAGTCAACAAAGGAGGCTCAAGGGATAAAATCTTCATAAAGACCCTCATAATGACTTGTAAGAGCAATAAAAGGGCTTGGAAGAGTCATTTATGGCCTAGTGGGCTTCATAAAGTTTTATGGTTGAGATATTTTGAGGGTGATGAGAGAAATTTCGACTTGGAATTGATTAGGAGGGTTTTAAGCTTGCTTAGGCTTGTGCAAATGATTAGAGGATGGATTAGGATGGTTTAGGATTAGCTTAGGGATAGGCAAGTGGATGGCATTTAATGAGGGTGGGTGAAGGAGGAGATATTTGTTAACTTTGGCTTGGGTTAGTAAGTCTTAACCCATGTTTAGAGAATGTGACAAGGTTAGGAGGGGATTAGGATTAGGTTTAAAGACATCTTCTAGAAGAGCCTAGACTTTGGATGAGGATAAAGAATTTCTAGAATAGTCTAGAATTTCCTAGGATGAGGATGAAGACTTTCTAGAAGAGTCTAGAACTTCTTAGGATGAGGATAAATTAGATTTTTAAGAAATAAATAAAGTTTTATTTATTTCAAGGGTTTGGGTTGAGGAGATATTTATTAAAACTTTTTTAATAAACATGAAGATTAATATTTAATCGTAATTAAATATTTTGAGTTGGGATTAGGGGTAGGAAATGATGGGATTAGCCTTTAATCAAAATTAAAGAAGGATTAGAAGATTTTGGAAGAGGTTAGTGGTCTTAAGGAAATTGGCTAAGTTTTGGGCAAAAAATAAATTTTTTATTTATTTTGGCTTTTTTTGGTCAATTTATTAATTAAATAATTAATAAATAAGGAAATAATGTTTAAATAAGATTTAAACATTTTTGGGAGGGATTCCTTAATTAAGATAAAGGGATTTAATGGCATAAAAATAAATTAATTAATTAATTAAATAATTAATTAATAAATGATGATGTCATCAGGAATTTTTTAGAAAATAAAAATAATTTATTTTCTAAAGGTTTTTAGGTGTCTACAACTATAAAATATCATTTTTTGAGAGAATTGGTACAAGATAAAGAGGTAAGATTGGAATGCCTGAATGCCAAAGAACAAATTGTAGATATATTCAATAATCCATTATCTAAAGATGCATTTATGTATCTAAGAGGTAAGTTAGGGGTCATTCCCCTATTTGAAGCTCACTATATGAAGTTTAGTGATGCATCAACTAGAGCATGTTGAAGATTAGTCAGTTGATGCAGTATTGACAAGGGCACATTGCAAATGAATCAGTACATAAGGTATATTGATATTCATTGAATATTGTCTTTGGCATGAGATGTCAAAGAGGGAAAATGAACTTAGTTTGATATCAAAGATATAATTTTCTATCAGAAGTTGTGGCAGAGGGAGAAACTAAAGGCAAAGGGAGTTCACACTGATAGAGGGAGTTCTCGTGGATGAGAACTAGAATGAAACTAAGGATATGTTCCTTACTTTATTCTAGCTCTAAAATTTCATTGCATTATGACATATTGTGTTGCCATCAATACCAAAGAGGGAGATTATTGGAGACAATTGATTAATTGTGTAATGTCTTTGATGTTACACAAAATGTCATATCATTTCTCGTCAGTGTATGCCAAGCTCACTTGGACATTGAAGACATTTTCATGTGTTTTTTGAGCATTCCAGAGTTTTCCTAATTCAGAAGACAATGTTTACCAAGTCCCCTTGGGCAATAAAGGAAAGTTTATAGAAGTTGAGTGTTAGCTAATCTCACTCGGATAATGAAGGAAATGTTGGATAGAACCAGTATTAATTGAGCTCACTCGATTAATAAAAGAACATTGTGAATATGTAGTGTTGACCAAGTTCACCTAGTGAACACAAGAAAATTTCTTTGAGTTAGTATCTATTGAGCAGGGTTGGCTAACGAAGGATTTTCTTTTTTTGCCATATTGAGTTCAATTGAATTATTTGTTGGTTCTAGCCAACTTAGGGGATGAATATTAATTATTCTAAGTTGTAGTCAATTGACTTGATAATGTGTAAGATATAAATATAAGGTCAAGTTGAGGATTGAACATGTGAAACATATTTTGAATATTTGATGATGCTTAGAGGAAGTGAATTAGAAGGATAAGTAGAATATCCTTGGTGAGCTGCAAAGATACATTTGATCGGGAAGGATTAAGTATACAAGCCAGAATTGATATCTGTAATCAGAAATTTAGTTGCATCAGAAATTAGGCCATCTCATTGTTACTCTCTAACCATTGTAGCAGTGATCTAAATCTCTTAGCAGAGTTGGCTTAGCAACTATTTGTAAATCCTCTAAAAATGTGACATTTCTATTGAAGTGTCTAAAGACTTCTAACAAGGCTACTCCTAATAGGGTGATTAAATCCTCTAATAGGGCCACACCTAATAGTGTATTTTGTAACCTTTAATAGGGTTGGCTCCTAACAAGGCTCACTTCTGAAGAGTGAAAATTAGCAACTAGTTGCAATTGGTGGTTTTTTCCAAATTGGGTTTCCATGTTAAATGTTGTTGTCAATTGTGTTCAAGCTATTTCTTTTATTAATCACAAATAATATCTTAAGATTTTATTGATAAGAATTTGCCATTTTATTTTAGTATTTACTAAGCTACTACATTTGTTAGTGTTAATCGAATGCCTATGTATTTATCGAGTTATAGAAGAGTTTAATTTACATAGAGTTTAATTTGTACTGAAATCTAAGGGATTTCAGATTTATTTTTGTGGTAATTGATTTACCCCTCCCCTCTTAGTTACTCCTCTTATATTTCCATCAGTGAAATCTCTTTTAATTCAAACTTATGCAAAAAAAAAACTAATAAAACAAAGCTAATTATAAATAATTTGACTCTTTAAATGGTGCTAAGTAGTTCTCAACCTTGTTTATATCATTTAATGGATGCATGAACCTTTACATGACCTAAAATAATAAAATAATGAGAAGATAAGAAGATGGAAGTCATGAGAGCATTTGGGAGTCTATGAGAGCTCTAAAAATGGAAGTTTAGCCTTCTCTAGGTGTATTTGGGAGTTGAATTTTCATAAAAAATGTGTTTCCAATGCATAGAATGCTCTAAAATAGAAACTGGTAGTTAACTGTCAATGCACTACTTCTCTTCAAAAAATTTGGTGCACCTTTGAGAAAAGTGCACTTCTGCACCTTGGTGATAGGACCTAAAAATCCAAAAATTCTTCTAAGTTTTAAAATTGAATCTCCAACATCTGGGTTTTCTTCCCCTTCATACCAAACTGATTTCTAGACATTTCCTTTTGAACTTCTAGATGACAGAGATGATTTATTGAGGATGTAATAAGTCTAAAACTTCATACTTTTCCCTATGGAAATCATGAAGTGTGGCTTCTTAGGCATTCCCTAGAACTTGAAAGTCATGGGTTTGAGTGTGATCTTAGCTATTGCAAAAGAGAAGGAAGTCGTGGTAATGTTTGGGACCTTGGGAGCCTCTGAATATTTTAGGTATGTACACCTACACACCTTTAGAGTCAATTCACTCACCAAATCTTTAAATTACACATTTTTGCACCTTCAAAGAAATGTGCAAGGTCTTCAATTCACCAAAAAATCAAAGTTATTAGTTTTGAAAATGGTTTCTAGGTTTTCCTCAAATGGGGTTTTAGATTACACTTGTATACTTAATTTTATATTTTTTGATAATTTAGGCCCATTTGCACACCTATGCACTTTTCTTTTTAAAACTTTGTAAAATTGTGCACTTGCACACCTTAGCATCTTTGGGACTCTAGGCATCCTCAATACTTTAGAATTGTGCACCTACACACCTTTTGGATTCCTTCAACTTATGTATATTTTAAAATTACAATGTGTACCTATGCATGTTTGCACCTACATGCCTTCAAAACTATGCACTTGTGCACCTTTGCACTTGCACACCTTTAGAGAAATGCGCAAGGTGCTCAATTCACCAAAAAATAAAAGTTCTCAATTTTGAAAATGATTTTGGGTTTTTCTCAGACAAGATTTGGGAGCACTCTAGTGTACTTATTTTTCCATTTTTGATGATTTATACCCTCTTTATAGCCCAAAATTGTCATAGACTTGAACTCCTTCTGCTTCTTCTATCTAAAATGTACATGCAATACCATGGTAATTTTTTGTGTTATGGATGATAAGGATACCATGATGAACTACACAAAAGATAAACATCAGAATATTGGTGCTAGAGGTTAAAAATTATGCTAACTAACCAGACTCCTAAACCCAAACTACAAAATCTCCACCCCCTGAGGCACCTTGGAAGATACCCTACCTTGATGAATGAGCTTCTATGAGCCAAAAAAAGGGCGTCCCCATTTCTGAAGTAAAAAATGGGGCATTTGTTGTGGAACCACAAAAAATAGCAACAACAACAATAAACTTTGAGACTATTGCATATAGATCCTTTTATAATTTTATTTTTCCTTTTCAATCTATGACCTAATTAGGGGTTAGGAGTATTTTAGAATCCATCATTGATCAAAATCAATGTTCTAAAATTATCCATCATTTCATTCCTTCACTTTCCTTATTTTCATTGGTCTTTCTAGCCTTGAAATCATCAAATAACCAATTCACATTCTTCATGAAATCTTCACAAATATTTACCACAAATCATGTAAACCATTTTTCCACTCGATATGTTCATGTCACATTAGATTATGTGTTGATTCAAACTTTTATGTAGCCTTTGTGTTACTTGGTAAATACTTTATTCTTTGTGATTTTATTTCATGTAAACTCTACTCAGTTCTAACTATGTAGCTCAATATACTCTATCTAGCTTGGTAAGGTCTTTTTCTAAGTGTATGTAAAATAACTTGATAAGTAATTTTTTAGGGGTAAAGTGGTACCAATGATAACAATGCAAATAATACTAAGAAAGTCCAACACTTTCTTCTTAAGCCACTCAATACAAGAGAAAGAGGTGTTGTAAATACAAATGGGAAATTGTTTACTTCTGAGGGGGAGGGTGAATCAAAAGTACTAAACTCCAACCAATAAAACTTTCAACTTTAAAACAATGCATTTATAAACATATTGAAATAACATGTAAAGTAAATGCATCCACATAAACACTTGACACTAGATATGATTACCCAGAAACCCTCCAATGAGAAGGTAAAACTGGGGTGGGGATGACACCCACAATTCTTCACTACTACAACAACAAAGTTCACCTATTAAGGTTACATGATTTGACCATTCTCATGATCTGCCTTGTGAAAGGCATGCCCTGTTAAAGGCTTACAAAGGATTGTTGGATCCTACCTTGTTAAAGGATTTTATCACCCTATTAAAAGTGTGCCTAGCTAAAGTACTTTAGAACACTCACTTGGAATGTCACCCTATTAAAGGATATCACAATGACTTTTAGTCAACCTTAATACAGAGGATTTCATCTTGTTGATACAATTTTTAGAAAGTATAGTAGAATGTTTGATCTAATATGCTTACAATCTAATATTTCTGATTCCATATCTCAATTTAGTTCATCTCAATCCCCTTTGATCTGATATGAAATTTTTGTAACCTTGATCCTTTGTTCTGATAACTAATTCTGCAATTCTATCCTTCTTCTAAGTCACCTTGAATGTATGTTGATCAATTCACCCTTTTTCACTTCCTTCAATTTTTTGCTAGCATTACCTCCTCACATGTATTCTCTCATAATATTTCTCATTCATTCTAAATTATGGGCCTTTGTCTCCTTTAAAAAGACTTTGGTGGCTTAGGGTTAGGTATGAATCTATGATTTAAATTCATCCAACTTTCCTGCTCAATTCCCTCCATTTTTTTGATTGGTTGCATATTGATTGCATAGGGAATCCAAATAGATTTGATCTTATCTTTAAAGATTCAAGATCTATACATATGTCAGCTCAAAAATGGTTTACATAGTTGTTTGTGCCATCACAAACAACTGGGTCAATTTTGTGTTACTTGACACTTGTTTAATACTGATGCTTGGCACATACTATAATTCTATCTTGCTCGGCATTTGAACTTACTCGGCTCTCTCTATTGTTTGCTTAGCTCTTGATACTTTCTTAGCTCTATCTATTTGCACAACACTTACTATTTATTCAGCACATGAGTGACTCGGAACTCATTGCAACTCGTCATGTATACATATTATACTTGGCATATGTTATTAGCTCGGCATGAACTCAGTAAATTTCTTAAGTGTGTTGACACTCAATTGTCAAGACTAATCTAAGATCAACAATCTCCCCCTTTGACATGAGTGGAAAAAACACTTAACTATACATGATAAATCTATTCTCCTTGAGTATAATGTACATTCTATTTGACATATATGCAAAACTTCAAAATTGTTTAGAAGCTTGTAAGAGACTATATACCTCAAAAAATTTGTGACTCCAATTTTGTGACTCCCCCTGAGTTAATGTGTCTTTTCTGTATCCAAAATCTCTCTTAGAGTAGATTTGACTCTTTTTGTTTCTCTTTGTCTTCAATCATTCTGCATTCTGATACTCTTTATCTGATGTGCTCTATTATGCCATGTTTCTACTTTCCTACTATTTACTCTCCCTTTCTATGCCCTATTTATTTTGTAACTCCCCCTTTTCACATGTCTCCCCCTTGCATATATCACTCCCTTTAATATTTCTCCCCCTTTTTGACACTAATTTCAAAGGGTTTATACACTAAGTGTGTATTTATTCAAGAAGTTCTTGTTAACTTCCATTATGATCTTTAGTGCAACATCCCAATTGTCTATTGCAACATCTAGTGATTTGATTTGGATGGTTGTCTCAGCTACAAGGTGAACTAAGCCATCTAATGTTGAAAGATTAGGATCTTTCTTGAGTACTACTTCAGCATAGGCTAGTTATTTTTGTAGGCTTTCGATGTGAGGGGTTAGGGAGGCTTGAATGTGAACTAAATTAGCTCTAATATTAGTCTCTTCTATTGTTAGTACTAGTTCCTTCTATGTGTGAAGCATGGAATGAAAATTCTTATCATTTTGAGCTAGATTTTGTGGTAATTTCATACCATATATTTTCAATTTTCTTTCCAAACTCATAATACTTTGGTTTATTTCTTATGTGAAGAGTGTGGGGTCACACAATTTAGTGTACAGTGAGAATATATTCTCAAGTACCTTCCTCACTTTTTCTATTTTTGTAGCCAATTCCACTTGTGACTGTGTCATTCCACTAGATATTTTCTCATTTTCCTTACCTTGAAACTTCTTTTTAGACCATTTCATGAGTTTTGCATTAGTCTCTTGGTCTCCATTTGTCACCTGTTCAACAATTTTTGACAATTGTTCCAATATTGGCTTGGTCTCATCAGGTGTTTGCAAGTTGAATGCATCTAAAAATATGTCTTTGATTTCATGTAGTGATTGCCTTTGTTTGTACTCCTTTCTTAGTATCTCTTAGTTCTTTTTCCTTTCCAATGCCTCCTGCATCTCATTGATTTGTTCAATGTTCATGGTTGCATAGTCATATTTTGGTATGACAATTTTTTCATCTAATGTTAGGTCTCCATAGTGAAGTACCCTTGTAACCTTTGTGGAGCTTGAGCTTGATGCTAAAATTTGAAGTGGCATTGCTTCAATGCTCGACTTTTGAATGACTTTTGTAGGAGTGGTAGTAGTTGGTAAATTGACCAATGTCTAAATGGCTTCCTACTCCTTTTCCTTTGGAATTTTGTTCTCTTCTTGTGATCCTCCTTGATCAATCCCAATTATTTGTGGTGCACCTTGTGTTTGTGCAGTAGGAATAGATACCTCTATCTATCTTGTTTGTTCCTTTGTGGGTTCCTCAGCAATTTTGGTCTATTGTTCAGTCATGATAACCTTGACTATGGTATCAACCTTAGCTGATGTATCTATTGATGTTTTCTCTTGAGGTTGTACACTAGTATCTATAGGGATGGCAGAAGATGGTTCTTGTGTAGTCACCTTTTCCCTAGTTAGGTCAGCTATTGCTTTCTTAAACTCATCCACACTAACCAACACTGGATTGTCACACAACTTTTCCTATAATGTTGATTGGTCAAGGACCTTCTTTAGATCCTCTACAGTTAGTGGATTGATGTTCTAAACTGAGCTGTTAGGAATATCTTTTACTTTTACTATCTCTATAGGTGTGTTTGTATTATGTAGAGGGCTTGAAGGTGGCAATTGTGTGTCTTGCACACTTTGATCTATTTGCTGCTCCTTAGTAGTTGCCATTTCATCTTCTTTTTGTGGTGTCTCCTCCACTGTGTTGCCTTCTTTTTCTTTCTCAACTTCTCCTTCCTTATCATTTTCTTCTTCTTCTTCATTTTTTCTTCCCTCAAAGGGATCCTCCTCTCCTTCCTTAATAGTAGTTAGCCCATATATTAGCTTCTACATTTGAGTGGACTTCTTTAGGACATCTTCAATCTTGTTTTGAAGAATGTTGAATTTCCTATACTTGGGTGCAAATTTGCTACCATGCTTTTTATTTTCCTTTGTTATTTTTCCTTTTGATAATTCTAGCATCACTTTTGCCAATGTTGAGACTCTTATTTCCTTCTCCATGTTTAGGCAATAATACAATTTATTCTTAACAATTGAATATAAATCCTTTGGCATAGAGGTGTCAAATTCAAGAGGGGTATTCTTGAATTTTGCCATCATGGCATACTCTAATTCTTCAATCTTATTTTGATATTCTCTATTTAATTTATTGAATTTAATGTTTTCAAACTAGTCAAGTCTACATTATCCATAATAGTATCACAAATTTTATCAATATTAGACTTGGGTGCATGACTTACCACTCTGAAATGGCTTGTGTCCTCTGATTCAGTCCTCTTCATCAGATTTTGGTTGTGCAACATATTTCCTCCTTAATTTCTTTTGCACTAGACCTAGTTTCTGAGTAGCCTTCTTCTTCTCTTTTGTTTTCTCCTTAGCCTTCTAAGTGGTGGTTGTTTTGGTTGCTCTAGTGGCTAGAGCAGTAGGCTTGGCAGGGCTTGGTTTAGCAATTTTCTTTCCTTTGGGTTGAGCTACAAGCTATATCTTAGCCTTTCTCTTATTTGGCTCTTGTACTACTAGTGCTTCCTTAGCTTGTTCCTCCTCAGCACCTTCTTCTTCATCTTAACCCATACCTTGTGTTAGGGTAAGAGGTTCTTGTCCGTGTTCTTGTTCTTCTTCTTCATCTTCATTATCACCTTCAGCTCCCTCACCAAATTTGGCTTTCAACTTCTTCACCAATTTATCTTTCTTCTTTAGAGTTGAGGCAATTTTCAACTCCATTTCAACCTCTGATTTCACAACATCATAGTTGCCAAATATCTTTGCTAACTTCTCAATTTCCTCGACAAGTAATGCAGTGATGGTTGTTGATGCTTCATCTATATTGATCTCATACCCCAAAGGCCTTTGCCATCTTACTCTAGGTACTGTAACCTATATAAATCTATAATCAATGTCTACCAAGAAACAAATGTCATTGTAGTACTTCTCCATTAGAGAAACTAGAATTCTCAATCTTTGTTTCATGATTTTCTTGAAATCCTCAAAATAACTAGTCATTATAGACTCAAATTTATCTCCTATTTGTTCAATGTATTCATTAATTTGTACAACTATAGGCCTATTGGTCTTCCATCCTATCTTACCAAAAGAGGGAAACTCATTTTGAACATAGAAAAATATACATATCAAAATTCAACAAAATTTTCATTGAGTAACTTTTGATCTCCTTATTGCTCCTAGGTTCTCATTGATTTGCTACAACTGTAGCTCTACCAGATCATAAGTATGATCTTTCTTCACAATTTCGTATCCTACATCAACTACAATGCATGGCACACTATTCAGTCAACTTGACTGATAGAATTTGTGAGATATGACCCTCACTAAAAATTCAAGAAGTGGATCTTTTAATGGTATCAATGGTCATTCTCCTCATATTCCACTTTGCCCCTGTATTCTTCTCAATTGCTTCTTTTGAGTCACTTATTAGGGTTTTGGGCCATTCTAGGGTTAGATGTCTCGTAACCCTATGCACAATTATTTTTCACAATTTGATAGGCCCTCCTTCCAGCCATATGCATCCATCATGAATTCTGCTCAAGACAATTTCTATCCATTCAGTCTTGAAGATAGTGGGGAAATCTAGGGCACAAGTTAAGCCCTTCCTTTCAATGATTTGAAATTCTTCCTTCAACACTCCATTCTCAAATAGTTTATCATATGATTGATGAATTTCCATGTCTCCTATCCCTCCAACCTTGTAGTTATAACATTTCCTTACATCCTGAACCATTACGACCTTGGGTGGAATGATTGACAATGCACTGCCAGGTCATTCTTATATGCAACTTCAAGAATAGGCCTTAATTTTGGTTTCTTAACCTCATTACTAACCAAATAAACTTCAAAATGTTCCTTATCCTTAGGATTTCTAGAGCTAGAGGCCATTTTGAAAAACTAGGGTTTCAAAGGATATTAAACTGCGTAACTCAACACATGAAGAATACCTTTGAATCGATGAAACGATGCTTGATCTCTACTAGAATTTGTGTAAAAGCTTCAATCTCTATTCGTCAATTGCTTCTTCAATCTACTCACTCTTGCTCTGTGTTCATAATGATGAAAAATGGGCAAAAACATTTCTTATACCTTTTCAAAACATCGCATTTAATGCACGGTGCATGTACAACTGTAAACTCAACTTCTATGCAATTTCTGCTTCACTCGACATCCATTGATTTTCCATCACTCGAAGTCCATTAGAAATACCCTTACTTGGCTTCAATAGGAATTTTATTTTACTCAAAAACCACTACTGACTCAGCTTCAACTAACTTTATCGATAACTCGGCACACACTGGAATTTACTCAAAAATTAAAGAGAACTTTTCACACTCAACAATGAGATGAAAACTTAAATATTTGATCTTGGTTTTTTCTTAGTTGATTTGCATCTTTATTCATGTTAATTTACCCTTTTTAATACTAACCTATTTGAGAATTGATGTATGATGAAACATTCAAATATTAGTCCTACATACCTCTTTTGCCTAGTTTGATCAAATGTAATCATTTGACCTTCTAGGTGAAGTGATCCCTTCATTTGATGTGGTACATCCATCTTTCTTCTTCCATGTTTTTTTTCATCTTTCCTCTAATGTGCTCAACATCTACCTTGTCTTTTTCCTTATTGAACTTTGAGTTAGGTACATTTGTCCTTATTGGGCAATGCTTGTTGATATGACCAGTCTTCAAACAACTAAAGCATGTAGTTTGACTCAACCATTTGTTGTAGCTTCTAGTAAAATGAGTTCTTATGCAATTCTCAGGGGTATGTCCATACTCTTGACAATAATGACAGTTGTGTCTTGTATTGTAGTCCTAATTCTAGGAATTTTCATGGTTTCTTCCCTTGTTTGATGACCATGTGGCCTTGGATCTGCATTCACAGGCTTTGTGTCCAAACTTCTGACAATTGTAGCGGCATCCTTCAAATCTTGGTGCATGCATGGTTCTAATTTTGCATTCATGTGCCTGATGACCTTGTTTGTTGCACTTGTAACAATGTGTCATGTTCTTTGGCTTGGCATTTTGACTAGTATTCCTGCTCCTACAAACATTAGATGTGTGTCCTTTCTTTCTACAATGATGACAAGTAGGTTTAGAGTTCTTACCTTTATTGCTTCTTTCATTAGCAGCTTTGGATGATTCTCCTTCTTCAGTGCTAGTGTAACCCAATCCTAATGTGTCTTTACTAGATTTAGGGAATTTTAGTAGTTGCTCAAAATACTTGATGGCTTCATTTGGCTTGTTGAAACTTTCAGCAAACTCCTTCTCTCTTTTTAGGTCATTCTACAACTTCAATGTAGTTATCTCAATGTCCTTGACATTCAGCTCATGATGGGCATTCACCATTTGGCTTAGGGTGTCCAATTGCATGTTTGAGATCTTGCATAGCTCTACTAGTTTTTCTTCTAATCTATTTGCCAGAATTCTTTTGTCTTCTTCAATCATGGCCTTTTCTTCTATAGCTTTCTTCTTTTTTTCAGTCACCTCACATAGCAATATTGCTTGTGATTCTTGCTCCAACTTGAGATTTATGATCTCCTTAGTTTTTTCTCTATTCTTGTCCACGAGATCTATAATTGTTGCATCAAATTCATAGGAGTTACCTTCTACAAATAACTTTGTGTCAATCTCTTTGTATTGAGTGTCATTTTCTACTATGGCAATCTCTTTCCTTCTCTTTAGCAAACTTCTCAAGGAATCTCTAGCTTCACCCAATTGTTGTAGTAAGAGATGTATCTCAATCTCTTGTTTTTTAATGGTCTTTTCAAACTTTTAAACCTCCATCTCAAGATCTTTTCTCCAATTTGTAAGGCTTCTCTTGATGAGAACTTAGCTCTATTACCAATTGTTGGAAAAACAAATGGGAAATTGTATACGTTTAGGAGGAGGTGAATCAAAAGTACTAAATTTTAACTAATAAAAATTTCAACTTTAAAACAATGCATGCATAAACATATTCAAATAACATGGAAAGTAAATGCATCCACATAAAAACTTGACACCATATATGATTAACTAGAAACCCTCTAATGACAAGGTAAAACTGGGGTGGGGATGACACCCACAATTCTTCACTACTGCAGCAATAAAGATCACCTATTAAAGTTACATAATTTGACCATTCTCATGATCTACCCTTGAAAGGCCTACCCTGTTAAAGGCTTACAAAGGATTGTTAGATCCTATCCTGTTAAAGGATTTTAACACCTTGTTAAAAGTGTTCTTGGCTAAAGGACTTTAGAACACTCACTTGGAATGTCACCCTACTAAAGGATTTCACAATGACTGTTAAGTCAACCTTAATACAAAGGATTTCATCCTACTGATACAGTTGTTAGAAATATACTAGAATGTTTGATCTAATACACTTACAATATGATATTGCTGATTTCAGATCTCAATTCAATTTATCTCGATCCTCTCTAATCTAATATGAAATTGTTGTAACCTTGATCCTATGTTCTGATAACTAATTTTCCAATTTTGTCCCTCTTCTAAGTCACCTTGAATGTATGTTGATCAATTCACCCTTTTTCACTTCCTTCAATTCTTCACTAGCATTACCTCCTCGCATGCATTCTCTCATAATCTCTCTAATTCATTCTAAATTATGGGGCTTTTCCTCCTTTAAAAAGACTTTGGTGGATTAGGGTTAGGTATGAATCTATGATTGGGATTCATCCAACTTCCCTACTCAATTCCCTCCATTTTTTTGATTGGTTGTATGTTGATCACATAGGGAATCCAAATAGATTCAATCTTATCTTTAAAGCTTCAAGATCTATCTATATGTCAGCTCAAAAATGGTTTACATAGAGATTTGTGCCATCACAAATAACTAGGTCACTTCTATGTTACTTGGCACTTGTTTAATACTAATGCTTGATGCATACTATAATTTTGTCTAGCTCGACATTTGAACTTGCTCAGCTCTGTCTATTGTTCACTCGGCACTTGATACTTTCTTGGCTCTATCTATTTTCTTGGAACTTACTTTTTACTCGGCAC
Source organism: Cupressus sempervirens (assembly GCA_028749045.1). NCBI lineage: Eukaryota > Viridiplantae > Streptophyta > Pinopsida > Cupressales > Cupressaceae > Cupressus > Cupressus sempervirens. The sequence continues at coordinate 453,597,542 of CM053783.1, forward strand.
ATGAGTGACTCAGCACTCATTGCAACTCAATATCTATACATATTATACTCGGCATATGTTATTAGCTCGGCATGAACTCAGTAAATTGCTTAATGTGTTGACACTCAATTGTCAAGACCAATCTAAGATCAACAAGAGGGGCTTCCAAGAATACCTATTATTGAGCTATCATTTTGCATGATGCTTAACGTTAGGAATCCTTTTGAACTCCTTTCTTGAAAAGATAATCTAGGATCAACTCCAAGTTTTTGGGAAATCTTATGACCTACTAGAATCTGCTTAGTTGAAGTTAAATGTATTTGTTCACAAGGAGGCCTTTTTTGGTTCTAACCAATTTAGATAAGATTTTGAACCTGCTTGCTATCTCAAAAGTAACCACACAAATATATATATATATATATATATATATATATATATATATATATATATATATAATGAATGTAATCTAACAATGCAACTATATGAATTCCTAATTTAACCAAGGGTTTGTAAAGAAAATAATGAAGATAGGGTAACAAGAAGTTTAAGAAAATAACTTGAAAAGTAAATTTCTTAATGGACATAATCTATAGAAACAACACGTTTGCAAGTTAAGCCTTTAACAATATTGATAGGTAACAATAAAAATAGGAGTAGACCTTCCTTAATTCCATTGATACAATTGTCCCCATAGGAATTCAGTAACTGTAAGATATTTCACTTCTCATCAAATCACAAGGCCATAGAAAGTGTGTTCATGCGAGACAAAAAGCTATGTAAGAACAAAATGGATCTCTTCTCAAACTAAGTAGGTCAGAAAAATTTGTAAGCCCATAAAAAACACCATAATTAAAAGATAGCACAATCTAAATAAAATAGTAAAACTATTGGCTCAATTACATTCTATAAACATACATTCATAAAATATAACACACTTAGGCAAGAACCAGTACACTCCAAATGAGAGCACCAATAACATATATTATTGCATCAAAATAACTACCTAGAATACATGTTACATTTCTAAATTTATAAGAAATCATCTCCTCAATTTGTGTTGAGAGTGAGAGATTCATTTATGCAAACATGTGCTTCTAAACTAATAAAAAAAAATATTTATGTACAAACTAACTCTCTAACTAGTGCCCTTATTTATATTATTAAATGGATGCAAGAGCCTTTACATGTCTTAAAATAAAGAAAGCATGGGAAAATAAGAAGAAGAAAGCCATTAGATGATGTAGGAGTCTCTGAAGGTGCCAAAAATAGAAGCTCAACCTTCTCTAGATGTTTGTAGGAGTTAAACTGTCATCAAAATGCATTTTTGATGCATGGAAAGCTCTAAATTTGGAATTGATAGTTAATTGTCAACACACCTCTGAATTCTTCAAAAACTTTTGGTGCACCTTGAAAGAAGTGCATCTCAAAAGCAGTGCACCTAACGCACCTGCATACTTGGCGCACCTCAAAAGCTTGAAAACTCACAAGCTCAATTCATCAAAAAATCAAAATTCTCAATTTTGAGAATGGTTTAAAGGTTTTTCTTAGATGAGGTTTGGTATCACTCTAATGTCTCCTTTTTGATGATTTATACCCTCTTTATAGCCAAACACTTTCAGAAGAAGCACACCTCAAAAGCTCAGAAGCTCGGAAGCTTAATTTGCCAAAAAATCAAAGTTCTGAGTTTTGAAAATGGTTTCTAGGTTTTTCTTGGATGAGGTTTGGGAGCACTACTTATTTTTCCCCTTTTGATGATTTATGCCCTCGTTATAGCCAAATATTTTTGAAAGAAGTGCATCTCAAAAGCTTGTAAGCTTAATTTGCCAAAAAATCAAAGTTCTTAGTTTTGAAAATAATTTCTGGGTTTTTCTCATATGAGGTATGGGAGCACTCTAGTGTACTTATTTTTCCCTTTTTTGATGATTTATACCCTCTTTATAGCCAAATACTTACATACATTTGAACTCCTTCCACTTCTATCTAAAATCTCAAGGCACTTGTGACTCCTTTGAAGGTGAAGGTTACCAGCTAAGGTGAGATCTCTATTGCTACTTATAATGAAGATGTTATGAAAATTTGTGCACTTGTGCATTATGCACCACACCTTTGTGTTATTCACACTTCGTATGAAATCCATTCCTTGATTTCTTTTTCTTTCTAACTACCTAATCCTTCTCAATGAGAGACCAGGTGATCCAGATTATCTAAAATGATCAAATGTTTAAAAAATTTATATATCTTTTGTAACAAGCTTTTCTAGGTCCTTTTAATTGTCTTTTTTAGAGATCTTCTACTCAAAATTTCAAGTTGAAACTTTCATCAGTCCCTAAAATTGGATAGATGAAGGCTCCCTATTTTAGGGATTGAAATTAGATTTTTAATTCTTCTTTCCAACGCTATAAATAGTTTTTAATTCTAAGCTCTAGGTCAAAAGCTATGACCCCGACAAGTTAAGGATGTGTTTTTTATCTACACAAAGAAGCAACCATTGGTTGAGGAAGCTGAAAAATCAAACCTTAAGCAAACCCTAATTGTGAACAAAAATGACCTAGAATGTAAAACCTTATTTAAAATAAATAAAAAACCTAATTTACACCTGTGAAGAACAAAAAATTGGTGCACCTTGCACACCTTTAAGGTGTGCTTGGTGCACTAGTGCACACCTCAGCACCAAAATTCACTTTTTCCTAAAAACCTTTAATTTCTATCAATTGGGTTTTTCAAACAATGAGCCAGACTAGCCTTAGACATCGGGTAGGACCCTAAAAAAGACTCAGGCCCTGGACAAGGGGTCTGGAAAACTAAAAAATATACTAGGGGGTCCCCATTGTGTGACTCAAAATGGGGTGTGTATTGTAAAACCACAATAATAGCCCAATAGAGATTTGAACATAAATGTATGTTAAGAGGGAAAATAAGAGGTAAAGTACTCACCATGAAATGCAAAGAGGGAGATGTAATTGTTGGAAATGTAAGAGGAGTAACTGAGAGGGGAGGGGTGAATCAGTTACTACTAAAATAAATCCTAGATCCCTTAGATGTCAATTAAAACTAGATTGATAAAATAGATTACTGTTGATACTCGGTAAACATACAAAAATTGCTAGAACTTAGTAAATGTAGAGTATGTATTACTTTAATAGATCTTAAGATGTTATCAGTAGTTACTTGCAAGCATGAAAGAAATAACATGAACACGAGACACCAAGATTTAATGTGGAAACTCAATTTGGGAAAAACCACCAATGTAACTAGTTATTATTTTTCACACTTTTGAAGTGAGCCCTATTAGGAGCCAACCCTATTAAAGGTTACAAAACACACTATTAGGTGTGACCTTGTTAAAGGATTTAATCACCCTATTAGGAGTGGCCTTGAAAGAGGTCTTGAAACAATTCAATGGAATTGCCACCTTGTTAGAGCATTTACAAATGGTTGTTAAACCAACTCTGTTAAAAGATTTTAAATCACTGCTATGACAATTAGAAAGTAACAATTAAATGACCTGATTGTGATGCAACTAAATTACTGATTACAAATCTTTATTTTGTTTCATATTTTATCCTTCCTGATTGAATAACATTTTTCTACTCCACAAGGATACCTACTTATCCTTCAAGTTCACTTCCTCTCTTCTTATCTCTTTCAACTCATTAAACTTGCATACATCACATACATTTAAATCACAACATGACCTTTTACTTATACCTTTCAAATTGTCAAGATAGCTCAAATACAAATTAGAATAACCAATATTCATCACCTCAGTTGGCTATAATCAATAGATAAAATAATTAAGCTTTACATGCCAAAATAAGAAAATCCTTTGGTAGTTGAACCTATAATCAATAGATAAAATAATTAAGCTTTACATGCCAAAATAAGAAAATCCTTTGGTAGTTGAACCAGCTTCGTAAAAACTAATTCTGAAGTGATTTTCTGTGTTAACCAACAGAAGCTCGGTTAACACTATGAACTTACAAAATTTCTTTGGTAACCAATTGAACTCAGTTAACACTAACTCTATTCAACTTTCCCTTTGTTAACTGAGTGAGTTCGATTAACACTCTTTTCTGCATAACTTCATTTGACACCTGAGTGAGCTCGGTAGATACTACCTTCTGCAAAGAGTAAACTCAGGAATGCTCAGTACACTAGGAAAACTATCTTCACTAACCAAGTGAGCTCGGCATGCATTGACTATCAACTAATATGAGGTTTTTGTAACATCAAAGACAACACACAATTAATCAATTGTATCCAAAAATCTCCCTCTTTGGCATTGATGGTAACACAACATGTCATAGCACAATAAAATTTTGAGAACAAGACTCCCTGTATCAGAAAGTTTCTCCCTCTTTGATTTTTGCATAGAAAACTTCCTCTATTAAAATTTTAGAAAAGGATATGATAGTAAACTTCTCCCTTTTTAACAACACATGCTAAAGATCATTCTGATTAGTATCAATATACCTTGAGTACATATTCATCTACAATATGTCCTTGCCAAAATTGCATCAACTGATTGATCTTCAACTTGGTTCTTGTTGATGCATCACTATACTTAATTTAGTGAGCTTCATATAGGGGAATGACCCCTAGCTTACCTCTTAGATACAAAAATACATCCTTAGGTAATGGCTTTGTGAATATATCTGCAATTTCTTCTTTTGTATGCACATATTCCAATCTAATTTCTTTGTCTTGAACTAATTCTCTTACAAATTGATATTGTATAGCAATGTGCTTTGTTTTGGAATGCATCACCAGATTCTTGGATTATGTTGATTGCATTGGTGTTATCACAATACATCACTATTGGCTCTTTGATTTCAACCTTCATTCTTTCCAACAACTATTTGAACCAAACAATGTTAGAGCAATTCACTGCTACTACTACATATTTTGATTGCCCAAGATACTAGCCTTACCAATAAAAAATGCTACATCATTGGTGCTCTTTCTGTCATCAAGATTTCCAACCCAATCAGCATCTATAAATACTTTTAAGTCAAGGTTGCCTCCAAGTTTGTACCATAAGCCATAGTCTTTAGTACCTTTCAGATATCTTAAGATTCTTTTAATTGCCATCATGTGCTTTTCTCTAGGTTTAGCTAAGAATCTTGCCACTATCCTAACTACTAAGACAATATCAGGCCTTGTATGTACCACTTGCTATAATTTCCCAATTATTTATCTGTATAAGGTCTAATCTACTTCTTTGGAATCATTATCTTTGGTAAGCTTAAGTCTATTACACATGGGAGTTCTAACTAGTTTTGAATCCTCCATTCCAAAAATCTTGAGCATCTCTTTGATATACTTAGATTGAGTGATATATATACCATTTTTGTTCTATTGTATCTGCAATCCAACAAAGTATTTTATTTCACCAAACATGGACATTTCAAATTCTTTATTCAATTGTTCTAAAAATACTTTGCATAAGTCATCATTCCCTGTGAATAGAGTATCATCCACAAATATTTCTGCCAACACAATCTTCTTATCTGGTCCTTCCTTGATATATAGGCTACTATTATCATTTGTTCTTTGAAAACCAATATGTACCAAATAGTTATGTAGTCTTTCATACCAGTTTCTAGGCACTTGTTTTAGACCATATAGGGCTTTGTATAATTTCCATACCACATCCTTTTATCTGGATTAACAAAATCTTATAATTGTTCAATGTAGGCTTCCTCATCAAGAATTCTATTTAAGAATGTAGATTTAACATCCATTTGATATACTTTGAATCCTTTGTGAGCTACATAAGCTGGTAAAGTCCTAACACCTTCTAATCTTGCAACAAGGGAAAAATTTTCACCATAATCAATACCTTCTTCTTCAAAATAGCCCTTACATACCAATCTTGCTTTATTTTTTGACACTTTTTCATCTTCATTCAGCTTATTTCTGAATACCCATTTTGTACCAATTATATTTTTATCTTTGGGCCTAGGTACAAGAGCCCAAGTTTTATTCTTTTCTATTTCTTCTATTTCTCCATTCATAGCCTCAATCCAAATTTCATTTTCCAATGCATCATTGACACTTCTAGGTTCAAATTCAGCAAGTAAACATGTACATTTTAGTTTTCTTCTTGTCATTGTTCCATCTGATTTATCTCCAATGATTTGATCAGGTGCATGATGCCTTCTGACATATTTGGCCAATACAAGTTCTTTGACTTTTGAATGAATTGTATTGTCTTCATTTTGAATCTCAACTTCAGACTCGGGTCCTTCTATCTATGGCTTGAGTTCTTCAAACTTGGTATGCACTAACTTAGTAGCCTCTAAATGTGACTCGGGCCCCTGTGACTCGATCTGCACTTCCTGCAACTTAGTAACTAATGGAGACTAGGTCAGCTCAGGAGATGAAGTCTCCTTTTTGTCAAATGTGTTTGGCAATATATCAAGTTCATAGTAGACAAATATTCTATAATCTTTTGGCTCCTTTTTTCTTTCTTTTTTAGTCTTTTCTATAAACTCATCAATTCTCACGTGTGCACTTTTTATGATTTTGTGAGTAGACAAATTCAGACATTTGTATGCTTTACTTCTATAGGAATATCTTAGAAATATACCTTCATTACCTTTTACATCAAATTTTCCTTTTTTAGATTCTTTCAAGATTTAAAATTTGTCGCCAAATACTTTCAAGTAATTTACATTGGGTTTGTAGCCATACCATAGTTCATAGGAAGTTTTGTTTGAGTCCTTCTTCAACTGAACTTGGTTCAAAGTATGGACTGCAATGCTGATAGCTTCCTTCCAATATTTGATAACTCAATCATTACTATTCTTGCACAATCCATGATCGATCTGTTTCTTCTTTCAGCTATTCCATTTTTCTCAGGAGTACTAGGGGTTGATGCTTGTCTTTTAATTCCTCTTTCAATACAAAACTTGTTGAATTCATTTGAGATGAATTCACCACCTCTATCTGATCTCAAGAATTTCAATCTTTTTTCAATTTCTTTTTCTACTCTAGCCAGATACCATTTGAATTTCTCAAAAGCTTCTAATTTTTCTTTCAGATACATAACATTCATCATTCTAGAATAATCATTAACAAAAAGAATGAAAAACTTTTCTCCACTATATGTTTCTATTCCAATGGGTCCACACAAATCAGTATGCATAAATTCCAAGACATTTTCTAACTAATAATTTTTGCTTTTAAAACTAGTCTTTCCCATTTTACCAACTTGGCAATTCTTTCATAATACAACATCAAGTTTCTTTGAACTAGGAAGACCTCTTATTCTTCTAAGTTTTCTAATCTTGACCATATTATCAAAGTTTACATGACATATTCTTTTGTGCCATAACTAGCTTTCTTCTACTTGAGCAATGAAACATGAAAAATCACCAAGATCAACATAATTTAGGTTACCTTTTGTTTGCCTGCTTGATCCAATCAGATTTTCTTGGTTATCCAGTAGTCTTGCCTTTCCATTCATGAATTCTACCTTGAATCCAATATTGTTTAGCTATGCCACACTCAGAAAATTATGTTTTAGTCCTTCAACCCAATAGGCATTATCACATACAAGTTCATTGGTTAATGAGATATGACCTTTTCCTTTTATGCAACAAGTTCCATTGTTTCCAAACCTTACACGACTTCCATCATAGTGTTCAAAATGTTCAAACTTAGTTTTTTCTGCAGTCATATGGTGAGAACATCCAATATTTATGATCCATGTGTTATTTTTGCTAACATGAGAGACAAGTGTCGTCTTATCTCCTTGATCATTAGATTCATCTTTTACATCAATATGCACTATTTCATCTTCACTATTATTAGAATCTTTAGCCATAAAACAAGTTTTCATACCTTTATCTTTGTAAGATTTTTAACCGTTGAATTCCTTCTTGCCTTTGTACTTGTGGCTTTTGTTCCCTTCTTTTCCTTCTTTGTTTGGACACCTAGCAGCAATATGACCAATTTATTCACAAGAAAAACATATTAGAGAGATTTTACCTTTTTACTTTCCTCTACTCCTAGAATATTTCTTTGCAATTAGAGCTTCAACAATTTCAAGATCACTTTCTGAACTTTCTTCAGTTTCTTCCTCACTTTCTGATTGGTTATCTTTTATTTTCTTGCCTTTTTCTTTGAGTAAGAGTTTAGCTTCAAATGTAGACTCAATATTCTTGGAAGCAGGAACATAGTTGTCAAAATTATCTATTTCAAAAGTTGTCAATCTTCCTACTAGGGCATCCAAGCCTATCTTGTTATTTGGATCGCATCTCTTTTCTTGAATAGTAGATACTCTAATTGCATATATAGGAGGCAAAGTTCTAAGTACTTTACTTACAATAGTTTCTTCTTTGATTTCTCCTCCAGATGCTCTAATTGCACTAATTTGATTCTTTTCATATATTTTGCAACGTTTTCATCTTCTCCCATTCTCATTTGATAAAATTGGCTTTTTACTTTGGTTATTCTTACATTGTCATCTCCTCCATAGATTTCTTTTAGTTTGTTCCATATATCAAAAGCAGTTTTGCAATCTTTGACCTCATCAAATTTAGCATAACTAAGAGCAGATGCAATTTCAATCATCATGATGTTATGGTTCTTCTTCTCAACAATATCTTCAATTGATAATGTTCTAGTGGGAGTTTTATATTCTTCATCAAGATATTTACATCTTGAATCACTGATCGTAGCCGAATGAAGCCTCATAAGTCCTTGCCATGCTGCAAAGTTGTCTTTGTTCATCTTTAGAATCTCTTTATTGTAAGACATCCTGATGTTTAGCTTAGGTCCTTGAAACCTTCTCTACAAGCACCAAAAGCTCTGATACCAATTGTTGACAATATAAGTGGAGTAATTGAGAGGGGAGGTGTGAATCAATTACTACTAAAATAAATCCCAGATCTCTTAGATGTCAATTAAAACCAGATTGATAAAATAGATTATTGTTGATACTCAGTAAACATACAAAAAAATTTGTAACTTGGTAAATGCATAGAGTGTATTACATTAATAGATCTTAAGATGTTATTAGTAATTACTTGCAAGCATGAAAGAAATAACATGAACACATGAGACACTAGGATTTAATATGGAAACCCAATTTGGGAAAACCACCAATGTAACTAGTTACTATTTTTCACTCTTCTAAAGTGAGCTCTATTAGGAGCCAACCCTGTTAAAAGTTACAAAACGCACTATTAGGTGTGACCCTATTAAAGGATTTAATCACCCTATTAGGAGTGGCCTTGCAAAAGGTCTTGAAACAATTTAATGGAATTGCCACCTTGTTAGATGATTTACAAATGGTTGTTAAACCAACTTTGTTAAGATATTTTAGATCACTGCTACAATGGTTAGAAAGTAACAATGAGATGACTTGATTGTGATGCAACTGAATTGCTGATTATAGATCTATTTTCTATTTCATACTTGATCCTTCTTGATCGAATAACATATTTCTACTCCATAAGGATACCTTCTTATCCTTCACGTTCACTTCCTCTCTTCTTATCTCTTTCAACTCATTCAACTTGCATACATCACATACATTGAAATCACAACTTGACCTTTTACTAATACCTTTTAGATTGTCAAGTTAGCTCAAATAAAAATTAGATTAACCAATATTCATCACCTTAGTCAGCTAGAATCAATAGGTAAAATAATTAAGCATTACATGCCAAAATAAGAAAATCCTTTGCTAGCCTACCTAGCTTGGTAGAAACTGATTCTGAAGCTATTTCCTATGTTAACCAATAGAAGCTCAATTAACAATGTGAATTTACAAAATTCCTTTGGTAACCAAGTGAACTTGGTTAACACTAACTTTTTTCAACTTTCCCTTTGTTAGTCGAGTGAGCTCAATTAACACTTTTTTCTACATAACTTCCTTTGACACCAGAGTGAGCTCCGTAGATACTGCCTTCGACATAGAGTAAACTTAGAAACACTCGGTAGACTAGGAAAATTGTCTTCACTGACCAAGTGAGCTCGGCATGCATTGATTGTCAATTGATATGACATTTGTGTAACATCAAAGACAACACACAATTAATCAATTGTATCCAAAAGTAATTAAGTTCCAAATCTCATAGACCCAAATTGCTTCTGAACTTCTGACCACTAATCTTAGAATAAAATGATGAATGAAAAAAACATAGAAATCTCCCTAGAAATGGGCACTGAAGGTCTAGCTCATCTTAGAAGGACATTCTAGTACCAGATTGGTGTAGTCCAATGATCAAAAATTGACTTCTCCAGAAAGATCCCCAAAAATAGGTTCCAAATCTATAAACCTTTCACTGATAACCTAAAAATATGTAACATGTTTTGTGTGTCTATGTGGATATAAAGGGGTTTTCCTTAGTCAAAATCCCATTTTGGTGATTCCACCTCCATGAATAGTTGATAGGAAAAAATTTGTGTTTGTATGTGTGTATCCTAGTGCTAAAAATAATTGATTAATTGTGTATTGTCTTTGATGTTACGCAAAATGTCATATCAAATTCATTTAGTGTATGCCAAGCTCACTTGGGCAATAAAGATAGTTTCCTACATCTGTTGAACTCGGTCATCAAAAGAAAATTTGCAGAAGTTGAGTGTTAACTGAGATCACTCAGTTAATGAAGGACATGTTGGATGGAACTAGTGTTAATCAAGCTCACTTAGTTACCAAATGAACTTTTTAAATAAGTATTGTTAACTAAGTTCACTTGGTTAACACAAGAAAATCATTTTTGAGATAGTGTCTACTGAGCAGGGTTGACTAATGAAGGATTTTCTTATTTTGGCATATTGACTTCAATTGATTTGTTTGTTGGTTCTAGCTAACTAAGGAGATGAATATTAAGTATTCTAAGTTGTATTCAAGATGAATTGACAATGTATAAGATATAAATATTAGGTCAAGTTGAGAATTGAATGAGATGAACAAAAAATAAAAGATCTAAAGATGCCTAGAGGAAGTGAATGAGAAGGATAAGCAAAATATCCTTGTTGAGCTGCAAAGATACATTTGATCAAGAAGGATCAAGTATACAAGCTAGAATTGAGATCTCTAATCAGCAATTTATCTATAATCAACAATTTAGTTGCATCAAAAATCAGGTCATCTCATTGTTACTCTCTAACCATTGTAACAATGATCTAAATCTCTTAACTGAATTAGCTTAACAACTATTTGTAAATCCTTTAACAAGGTGGCAATTCTACTTGGAGTGTCTTAAAGACCTCTAACAAGGCCACTCCTAACAAGTTGATCAAATCATTTAATAGGGTCACGCATAACAGTGTGTTTTGTAACCTTTAATAGGGTTGGCTCCTAACAGGGCTCACTTTAGAAGAGTGAAAATCAGTAACTAGTTGCAATTGGTGGTTTTTTCAAAATTGGCATTAAATCTTGGTGTCTCTTTTGTTCATTTTATTTCTTTTATGTGTTTTTAACTAAGTTAAATAAGGATAGTCACAGGTGATAGTTTAAGATTTTCATGTTAAGCAGTTGCTGAGTTATTTTAGTGTTTACCGAGTTACAACATTTTTTAGTGTAAACTAAGTGCATGTGTATTTACTGAGTTACTACAAAATATAATTTAATCAAAGTTTTGATTTGCATTCATATCTAAGGGATCTAAGATTTATTTTTGTAGTAACTAATTCACCCCTTCCTCTCAGTTACTCCTCTTATATTTCTAACAATTGGTATTGGAGCTTTTTGGTGCTTGCAGAGAAGGTTTCAAGGGCCTAAGCTAAAGATCAGGATGTCTTAAAGAAGAGAGATTCCCAATTTGAATAGAGACAACTTTGTAGCATGGAAGGAACTTATGAAGTTGCATCTAGAAACCATCAGTGATTTAGGTTTGAAATAGTTAAACACTACTTATAAAGATCCTACTGGTACAATGTCTACAGAAGAAATTGTTGAAAAGAAAAATCATAATATCATGATGATTGACATAGCATCAACTCTTAACTATGTTGAATTTGATGAAGTCAAAGGATGTGCTATTTCTCATGAAATGTGAAACAAACTGAAGGATATCTATCAAGGTGATGATAATGTTAAAAGAGCCAAGGTAGAAAGCTTGAGAAGTCAATTTGATCATATGAAAATGAGAGAGGATGAAAACATTGCAAAATTTGTTCAAAGAATCAAAGCTAGTGTCAGTGCTATCAACGCCTCTGGAGGAACAATTGAAGATGTAACAGGGGTAAGAAAGGTACTTAGAACCCTTCTTCCTATCTATGCAATCAGAGTGTCTACTATTCAAGAGATGAGATGTGATCCAAATAACAAGATAACTTTGGATGCTCTAGTTGGAACATTGACAATATTTGAACTAGACAACTATGATAATTATACTCCTAGTTCTAGCAATCTTGAGTTTGCATTTGAAGCCAAAGTATCACTCAAGAAAGAAGCTAAATAGTCTAAAAGTAAACAATCTTAAAGTGAAGAGGAATATAGTTTTGACAGTGATCTTGAAGCCATTAAAGTATTACTTGCAAGAAGGTATCCCAAAGGAAAAGGAAAATATAAAGGTAAAATTTCTTTAATCTTTTTCTCTTGTGAAGAAGTTGGACACATTGCTGTAAGATGTCCAAATAGAGAAGGCAAAGATGAAAAAGAATGCAGAAAGTACAAAGACAAGAAGGATTTCAAGAATTTCTAAGAATACAAGAACAAAGGTAAGAAATCTTATTTTATGGCTAAAGATTCAAATAGTAGTGAAGATGATGAAATGGTATATATAGTTGTAAAAGATGAATCTGATCATGAAGGAGATAAAATGGCACTTATCTCTCATGTTATCAAGAATGATACATGGATTATTGATAGTGGCTACTCACATCATATGACTGGTAACAAAATAAAGTTTAAACACAAGGAACATTATGATGGTGGTAGTGTGAGATTTGGAAATAATGAACCTCTTCACATAAAAGGAAAAGGTTGCATCTCACTAACCAATGAACTTAGATGTGATAATTATTATTGGGTTGAAGGACTAAAGTGTAATCTACTGAGTGTAGCACAGTTCAATAATATTGGATTCAAGGTAGAATTCATGAATGGGAAGGCCAAGCTACTAGATGGAAAAGGAAATCTAGTTGGATCTGGCTAACAAACACAAGGTAATCTATTCTACCTAGATCTCAATGAAAGTTCATGTTTTATTGCTCAAGTAGAAGAAAGTTGGTTGTGACATAAAATTTTATAATGTAATCTTTGATAATCTAATCAAGATAAGAAAGAACAAAAGAGTAAGAGATATTCTTAGTCTAAGGAAACCTGATATGGGTCTATGCAAAAATGATCAAATTGGAAAGATGGGAAGGACTAGTTTCAAAAGAAAGAACTATCATTCAGAAGAAGTCTTGGAGTTGGTTCATGCAAACCTTTGTGGACCTATTGGAATAGAGAGTTATAGTGGAGATAAGTACTTTATTCTCTAGAATGATGATTGTAATGTATCTGAAAGAAAAATCTGAAGCATTTCAAAAATTTAAGTGGTATCTCGCAAAAGTAGAGAAAGAAATTGGAAAGAAGCTAAAATGTTTAAGATTAGACAGAGGTGGTGAATTCATTTCACATGATTTCAATGAATTATGCATTGAAATAGAAATTAAGAGATAAGTTTCAGCCCCTATTACACCACAACAGAATGGTATAGATAAAAGAAGGAACAAATCCATCATGGATTGTGCAAGAACCTTGATATTAGAAAAGAACATTGCAATCAAATACTAGAAGGAAGAAATCAGTATTGTAATGCATACCTTGAATAGAGTACATCTAAAGAAAGACTTAAATCAAACTCCTTATGAACTATGGTATGGCTAAAAGCCAAATGTAAGTTACTTGAAAGTATTTGGTAGCAAATGTTATATCTTAAAGGAATCTAGGAAAGGTAAATTTGATATCAAAGGTGATGAAGACATATTCTTAGGATACTCCTACATAAGAAAAGCATACAAATTTTTGAATTTGTCAATTCATAAGATCATAGAAAGTGCACATGTCAGAATTGATGAGTTTGCAGAAAAGAGTAAAGAAGAAAGCAACAAAGAACCTAAGGATTACAGAAGATTTTTTTACTATGAACCTGATGCGATGCCAAATCAAATTAGAAGTCAGGAGACCTCACATCTTGAGTCCTCAAAATCTCCAAAAGCTACCAAGTTGCAACTAGTGCAACCTGAGTCACAGTCAAAAGGACCCGAGTCATAGTCAAAAGCTACTAAGTTGTTGCTAGAGAAAATTGATAGGCCAACACTATGGCAAATAATAATAAAAGTATTAATGATTTATGATGACGTTCAACTGGTCTATACGTGTCAATCTAAGAGCATAAGCTTGCAAAAGCCATCTGAGAAATATGCTATCAAGGGATGCAAGTTGTGAGCTGATTAATTATGAATTCAACTAAAACACACAAAACAAAACCTACAGCAAAGAAAAATAAAATTGGCAATAGGAACTATCACTTCCTAGCGACAAGATCTTCTCTTTTATGTTCAAGTGATAGGAACTATAAAGAAATTGCAGCAAACTCTGAAACAACAACTTTAACACAAATCATAAAGCCAAATCTAAAACATGGAATCTAATTTAAAATAAATAAAAGATTCATAAATTCTCAAATAATAAATTATACAGTGAAAACCTTAATACAACTAATATAATTCTCAATGATTAAGCATGAAACGTAGGGATGAATTATAGATACAAATACTATATGAAATACTAATTTGAAATGAGACAACATAAATAATTAAGACACTAAAATACTGATATGAAATTGTATAGAACATAAACAATTAAGACATACAACTTACAAAAATATATATAATATATTTATATACATTCCACATCCGAGAGTGGGTGCCCTTCCTCCCAACAAACTGATTGAAGAAAATGCTCAAAGAACTCTTAAATCAACTCAACACAATATTATTTCTGATATTATGATTCATACATTCTTCTCCTCCCCTCTTGAATAGGTGATGGCTTATATAGCCTTTTACATATAAAACAAACAATTCCATTTTTATCATGGAAGTTAAGTTTTTATGGCTGAAACTTATTGTTTTATTTTTAATAAAGAGTGAAAAATATATGACCACTCTTTCTATAACACAATAAATTAATTTTTTAACAATATACTAATTATTTGCAAACTAAATTTTTAATAATATAACAAATAAACAATATGAAAATCTGGCCGAAATGGTAAATCTGAAATTTTGGCCTTTACAAAACCACTCATAACTCTTTTATCGTTCATTTTCTAAAGATTTTGTTGCATGAGAACTGAATAGGTTCTATTCTAGACAAAGCCCATATCTCAAATTTTTTAGATTCTGCTTCATTTTCTCATAAACTACCACACAATATTGACTATAGAAAATGTTTGAATTGTGATTTCTTGCAGATTTCTAATAAATGTAATAATATCATTATATTTTCTTCAACATATTCCTTAGTCAATATTGTTGGAATAGAAATACTCCAAATAAATACCAATAGGAGTCCTACATAGAAGGTGATAGAATGCATGTTGCAAATATACATTTCAATGCAAAAAAAAATAGGCTTATTAGTAAAGATAATCAATAATTACTTTCCATAATCTAATCTCAAAACTAAATTAAACATAACTTATATATTAAATCATTTGTAACATAAAATGGTGAAATGATATGAAAATAGAATGGAATTGGAATGCAAGAATATGATGAAATCTGATAGAAAATGGGACATTATTTGCTCTCATCTCAAATTGAGTCTGATGGACCCAAGTCACAGACAGTGGGACCTGGGCATGATATAGAAGATCATGAAGAGGTTAGTGGAACATGTTCTAAATCCAAAATACCTATTTTAGCAAGATATGTCAGAAGGCACCATGCACCTAATTAGATCATTGGAGACAAATTAGATGGAACAATGACAAGAAACAAGTTGAAAGGTACATGTTTGCTTGTTGAATTTGAACTTATGTTAAAGATGCTTTGCATAATGAAAGTTAGATTGAAGCTATGAATGAAGAAATAGAATAAATAGAGAGAAATAAGACTTTGACTACTGTTCCTAGACCCAAGGATAAAAATGTAATTGGCACAAAATGGGTTCTTAGAAATAAGCTAAATGAAGATGGAGAAGTTTCTAGAAACAAAGCAAGGTTAGTTTGTAAAGGTTATTCTCAAAAAGAAGGTATTGATTATGGTGAAACTTTTGCTCATATTACAAGATTAGAAGGTGTTAGAACTTTGCTAGCATATGTAGCACATAAAAGATTTAAAGTTTATCAAATGAATGTAAAATCTACATTCTTGAATGGAATTCTTGAAGAGGAAGTCTACATAGAAAAACCTGAAGGTTTTGTGGATCCTTGCAAAAAGGATATGGTCTATAAATTACACAAAGCATTGTATGGTCTCATAAAAGCTACTAGAGCTTGGTATGAAAGACTTCATAACTACTTGATTAGGATTGGTTTTTAGAGAACAAATGATAACAATAGCATGTACATCAAAGAAGGACCAAACAAGAAAATTGTGTTGGCTGAAATATTTGTGGATGACACTTTATTTATAGGAAATGATGATTTATGCAAGGCATTTTAAGAAGAGATGAGTAAAGAATTTGAGATGTCCATGTTTGGAGAGATTAAATTCTTTGTTGGATTACAAATCTAAAAAAAGAAAGATGGTATCTACATTACTCAATCCAAATTTATCAAGGAGATACTAAAGAAGTTTGGTATGGAAGATTCAAGACTAGTTGCAACTCCTATGTCTATTGGACATAAGCTTTCCAAAAATGATGATTTGAAGTAGGTAGATCAAACCACATATAGATCAATGTTTGGAAAATTGTAGTATGTAGTACACACAAGGCCTGATATTGCATTAGCAATTGGTATGGTGGCAATATTCTCAACAAATCCCAAAGAAAAACACATGATGGCAATCAAGAGAATCATGAGATATCTGAAAGCAACTGAAGACTATGGATTATGGTATAGAAAAGGAGGCAACTTGGATTTGAAAGCATTCATAGATGCTAATTAAGTAAGTAGTGTTGATGAGAAGTCTTTCTTGGTAAAAGAATAGTGTTTTGGACAAGCAAGAAGCAGAATTATATTTCTCAGTCCACAGTAGAGGCAAAATATGTGATAGCAATAGTTAATTGTTCAAATGTTGGCTGGTTCAAACAACTATTGGCAGG
The DNA here is from genome assembly GCA_028749045.1 of Cupressus sempervirens. Lineage (NCBI taxonomy): Eukaryota > Viridiplantae > Streptophyta > Pinopsida > Cupressales > Cupressaceae > Cupressus > Cupressus sempervirens. The sequence goes on from CM053783.1 coordinate 453,614,748, forward strand.
TATGAAGATAGAAATCAAGGATCTAGTGGTTATATTCTATGATAACACTAGTGCAATTAATATATCAAAGAATCTTGTAATGTACACCAAAACCAAGCACATTGCTATAAAATATCATTTTTTGAGAGAATTGGTACAAGAAAAAGAGGTAAGATTGGAATATGTGAATACTAAAGAACAAATTGCAAACATATTCACTAAGCCATTACCTAAGGATGCATCGAAGAGGTAACTTAGGGGTCATTCCCCTATCTAAAGCTCACTAAATGAAGTTTATTGATGCATCAACTAAAGCATGTTGAAGATCAATCAGTTGATGCAATATTGGAAAGGGCACATTGCATATGAATCAGTACATAAGGAACATTGTATTCATTGAATATGTATTTGGCATGAGATGTTAAAGAGGGAGAAGTTTGCTATCATATCTCACAAAAAAATAATAAAGAGGGAGAGTATATATTTCCAGAGATGCCAAAGAGAGAGAACTTGGTTTGATACCAAAGAAGGTAAGTTATTTATTAGAAGAAGATGTTGAAGAAAAAATTTTGTGGATAGAGGGAGAAACTAAAGGTAGAGGGAATTCACATTAATAAAGGGAGTTCAAGGATGATAATCGGAATGAAACTAAGGATATGTTCCTTACTTTATTCTCGCTCTAAAAATTTCATTGCATTATGACATATTGTGTTGTCATCAATACCAAAGAGGGAGATTGTTGAAAACAATTGATTAATTGTGTATTCTCTTTGATGTCATACAAAATGTCATATCATTGCCAGTCAATGTATGCCAAGCTCACTCAGGTGATAAAGATAGTTTCCTATGTTGAGCATTCTAGAGTTTTCCAAGTTCAGAAGATAGTATCTACCAAGTTCACTTGGTTGTCAAAATAAAGTTTGCAGAAGTTGAGTGTTAATCAAGCTCACTCAATTAATGAAGGAAATGATGGATGGAACTAGTATTAACTAAGCTCAATCACTTACCAAAGGAACATTGTGAATATGCAATGTTAACCAAGTTCACTTGGTTAACACAAGAAAATCATTTTTGAGATAGTGTCTACCAAGTAGGGTCGCCTAACAAAGAATTTTATTATTTTGGCATATTGAGTTCAATTGGTTTTTTTGTTGATTCTAGTTGATTAAGGAGATGAATATTAAGTATTCTAATTTGTATTCAAGATTACTTGACAATGTGCAAGATATAAATATTAGGTCAAGTTGAGAATTGAATGAGATGAATAAAAAATAGAAGATCTAGAGATGCTTAGAGGAAGTTAATTAGAAGGATAAGAAGAACATCCTTATTGAGCTACAAAGATAATTAAGAGGGGAAGGTAGGAATCAGTTATCCAATAAAAAGAACTTTTATTAACCTTATAAAATTTGAAACATGTAATCGAAAAGTGCAATAACCATAAGAAGATAACCCTACATAATAACACTAGATTTTTTATCTAGGGAAACCCTTGATCAAAGGGAAAGCCCTGGTGGGGATCGTACCCACAAAATGATGTACTAAAATATAAATTTCTTGCAAGAGAATGGACCATGTTAGGAGTTAATGAAATACATTTAGTACATATCAATCCCTGATAGGAGACTTTGAATCCCTATAAGGAGATTTCAACCCTATTAGAAGTTGTGCTAACCCTACTAGGAGTTGTAGAAGGTAGAAGGACCCACTGTCCAAATAACTTCAATGGTAAGACCACCAAACTCATTGTACTTAGTATTATTCATGTCAGAATAATACCAAATGATCAACTATCCACTAGCACTTTCTGCCAAATATAATCACTTTTCTCATTCACTATGCCTCTACTGCAACAAGCACTTCTCATATGTCACTACCAAATATACAAACTCGCATCACACAAATCCCTTTAAATGCTTACTTGCATGTAATTCACACTTAAAATTCACTTACATTCACTTACTTCAATACCACATTCATCCTTAATCATAAGGAAAATATTTTTTTTATATGAAGTCTTTAAATCGATTAATTAAGTCGGCCTTGAGGATTTCTCAATTTAAATTATAATAGGACCACATTAAGATAATACAATTACATGTTATAATATATCTTTTCATAATTATAGAACATTTTTGGCTCGTAGTCTTAATACATCTCCCACACATGCAACCTTGAACTTTGTGTACTCATTCATGTCATTATTGTGATGTCTTTTTCCTCTGTCTAACTACACTTAACTAGATTATATCCCTATTAGGAGATATAATGTTGGGTGATGCGACGCGCTCCCCTGCCCACAGGTGGTTAATTATGTGGTGTTCCATGTTCACTAATAGTCATGGCTTTTGGTGCAACGGCAAATAGGCCCCACAATTGGTATCAGAGCCTGGTTTTGGCTTGGTCATGGGTTCAAATCTCCCTGGTGCCTTCCCGACCCGCGTAAGCACCTGGTATGCGCGTCGAGGGGGAGATTGTTGGGTGATGCGACGTGCTCCCCTGCCCACAGGTGGTTAATTATGTGGTGTTCCATGTTCACTAATAGTCATGGCTTTTGGTGCAACGGCAAATAGGCCCCACAATTTAACCTGTCAAGCCTTGTCCCGCTCGACTCTTGCCTTTTGTCTTCTCCTTGTCACTCTCTATCTCTCTCTCTACAACAACTACCCTTGTGGCTGCTTATATAGTAGCAAGTCCCACAAAACCACTAAGTGGTACTACATAAACCATGTGCTAAAACCATGTGCTACCTAACCCACTAACCCCACATTTAATATTGGGCATTTAATTCTTTTCCCCAATATTAAATAATTACATGAAATATTTTCACAATGTTACAATACAACTCATCAAGAATATTCCATAGGAATCTTTACATGTTGCACGTCCATCTAGGTACAACATTACATAATAAAATAAAATAATAAAATAACAATATTATGCAATGTGTGCAACACCCATTATCTCAACAATCTCCCACTTGTTGTATACATTGCATAGGGTCAATCTGTAGCCACATGAATGAACAAGAGAACAATCCCTCCCAGCACATCCACCATCATGGATCAAAATACACCAAGTGCTCCATCCTGGTACCCACAACAAAATCAAAGTATCCAACATCTCAAACATGAATGATCTCACCTCCTATTATGCCACTCCCACTGGACATACATAGAAGCCATCCAAAGAGAAAACCACCCAACCTGTTGCATTAGAAGATCATAAAATCCTGTACCAACTGAAATTCCAAGCACAAAAAATCTGATCCAAAGGTAATCACATGTATCCGTAGTTGTCAAAATATATCCATAGCTGAAATAGCACCCATAGCAAAGTGCCAAACCCATCCAACTATCCATACCTCAAAGGTATAACAAGTGAATCTCATATCACCGACATATCCAATCTGCAACCTGCAATCACAAGCCTCAAGAGCAATACCTGCCACATATATACCAAGAAGCTCTCACTGCAAAAGATAATGTCAAATCTATAACCAATCCACTCAACACATCTCAAAGAAGTGAATACATGTAGTATCAAGGACATCCACAATACATAAACTAATATTCTGCAAGAACAACTCTCATAACAAGTCTCCAATGCTCTCCCAAGTTCACCACAACCAACAGAGGAAAGAGATAAAGGAATAACCATGTCATCTCTCACATGACATACATGAGCACAAACCAGTGATCACAATTTCCAACCAATCTCAAATCCAATGTAAGCAAAACTGAATATCCAGGAAGATAACCAAGACCAGAGAAACCATGCAAATCATAAACTGTATCATGTCCTTCTACACACACCTCTAGATGTAAACTGTGCAAGAATGATCTCCTCCATAAAACCCCAACAAGAAGCCTCAAAAACATCCAAAGCATACCATATAACTAATCATGGATGTAAGCCTCTCACAAGAAGATCAAACTCAATAAACCCATTCCTAAACCAAGGAATAACCATTCCTAATTCAAGGAATAAGCCCACTATAAAACTATCTCCCAAACTCAACCAGCATAACAACATATGCACATTGAGATAACCAATGCTTAACCATCTCTCAAATGAACCCTCCAGAAATAACTCATGTACCATAGCTCAAGATCCATTTCCATGAAAGAAAAGCATAAATATAATGCAACTGAGAGAAAAAATGGGCTATACCTCTCAAGTAGCAAACTGCCGAGTAGACCAAGAGTGGGGAATGAGAATGCTCATCAAGATACCCAAGTCTCCAACCAAGACTCATCTAAGAACAATCTCCTCTCAAGTCCATATCAAGTGACTACCCCTCGGACTTCCTGCTGAAACCATCAACCATCCCAACAAATACTTCTCTAATCCAAGAGAAATCAGCGTCACCACCGTCTCTAAGTATCCATGAGCACCTATAACCAATCAATCCATGCCAACTCCAAATGCAACATAGCAATATCATGAAGTATCCAACTTATGATCAGTGTACTCAATACCAAGAAACTAAACCAAGATCAATGTCAAAGTTCCAACCATGGCCTCAGGAACATAAACATGACAACATGATCTTACCATCTCAACTAAAGAGATAACATGCTCCATATGAACACACCATAATATGTCACAACTCTAAACGTGTATCAAGAGTATACCATGACATAATAATGAAACCATCCTCATACCAAGGATAACATGCCAAATAAAAGCATAAACCACACCTTTACCAAGAACCCTGTGAGTCCTCAAGATGCAACCATCTCCATACACCATGAAGAAAACCATCTCCACATACCATGAAGAACCATCTCCACATACCATGAAGATAACCAAGAACTCCATGAGTCCTCAAGATCTAACTATCTTCACACACCATGAAGATAACAAGTGCACCATGCAAATGTCAAAGACGCTTCTGCAGCAACAGGATCTAAGACAAACCTCCAACATCTGTAAACACTCAATAAATATATCAATGCCAGAAACTCCCACTCAACCGTGGTACCAAGTCACCTATTTCATCATAAAATCCATCCTCTCCAAACCAAGAAGATATAAACCAAACCAGGAACTAATCCTATACTGTCACCCCATCACTGTCACAAGCTCCCACTAAACCGTGTATCCAAGCTATCCATGACATAATGATGAAAACCCATCCTCTAACCATGAGAATCAACCGAGGCATCGAACCATCAAAGAACTCAAAGTGCACATCATGAGCTCCTCAAAAGAAAACCAAATAACCATGATCCTCGACCAAGAAGATATACCACCATAATTGTATCAGAAAATCCAAGCTAATGAACATCAAGGATGTACCTGTATATCCAATCATGTCATGCCAAAATCTATGACACCATGATCACATCCATGAACCGATCACCTAGCTCTCAAAGTGTCCAACCTATCAGCATAAAATAGTCAACTGCAATACTCCACCATGACTGTACCTGGTAACAACATCTCATCCCTTCAACATGAAAAAAATAGTAGATCATGTGACTTAGGGCATAGACAACCCAAATCCAAGCCACCAATCTGAATATGCATCAATAATGAAAGATCAATGGGCAAAGACAACCCATAACCAAGCTATAAATGCAACCTGTAAGTATAGACCGCTTACAACACTGTAGAACTTGTAGACCCAACAAGTCATCATGCATATCCAAACCAAACATTGATAACCATATCATCATGAGACCAAACTGAAATATGAATTGAGTATACAATGACATCAAAACTTAAATCTCCAATGTCATAAACTCACAATGTTACCATAGTCAAAATATACTTATAAACTATTCAGATAAATATATCAATAAATAAATCATGCCAAACCTGCACCAAATCTGAACCAATGTGTAGAGCTCTCCAAGAGCTTTCCGTTGACTACTCGAAGTCCAAAATCTGACTCTGTATGCCCAAGTTATGCCCTAATCCGTGCTCAAAATAAACAACATCTGAGTTTAGGGCTCTTAAAACCTAACAAAATTTCAAAATCATAGAACCAAACCTACACCATGTTGTAGTGCTCTAAATTAGCTTTCCAACGCCTATAAGAACTCTGAAATCTGATATTCTGAGAGAAAGTTATGGCCATTTTACTAAAACTGTCTTTTTACCATTTTCAGTACGATTTTTCATTTTTAATTTTTTTCAGTGACGAAAATTCCGATGGGATTAAATTTGACGGCCATCATGGGCTGAAACTAAAAAACTCTTTCATTTCCTCTGAACATGGCCAAACTAGGGCATATTATATATCAAAATTTATGGAAATGTCGACCCGGATCCAATGGTGAGGTCTGTTTTTACCCAGGAGGTCATTTCTGCATGCTACCCCCCAAAACCCTCATTTAAATGAAACATCCAAAAAAATCATTTGTCCAACAATTTTCCATGCCCAAATATTTTAACATCCCATCATAACAGCAAACCCAAAACCCTCAGATCTGCAATATATCATTCATATATCTTGCCCTTTCTTTTATCCTCTCATGCATTCCCATGGATTCAATCTAGGGTTACAAATAATAAAACCATAGCTCTGATACCACTTGTAAAGAAACTTGGCAATAAAGAATATAACCGTTTTCACATAACCCATAATAGATCTAAAATAAATATGGAATTAAAATCCACATGCAAAAGAATAGACAACATACCCATAAAATGTGACACAAGATATACCCTGGGAAACCCTCATTGAGGGAAAAAACCCAGCCTCCGAAAGCATCCATCATCATGTATTATTTAGCAAAAATACCATTGCCATACAACCATGGAAGCCTTCATGGCCATAGCCATAACCGAGCAAACTATGTGAACAAGCATGAATCCACACATCCCATGCCATGCTTTCAACCTTCACAAATGCTCCCTTGGCTAACCTGTCAAGCCTTGTCCCGCTCGACTCTTGCCTTTTGTCTTCTCCTTGTCACTCTCTATCTCTCTCTCTACAACAACTACCCTTGTGGCTGCTTATATAGTAGCAAGTCCCACAAAACCACTAAGTGGTATTACATAAACCATGTGCTAAAACCATGTGCTACCTAACCCACTGACCCCACATTTAATATTGGGCATTTAATTCTTTTCCCCAATATTAAATAATTACATGAAATATTTTCACAATGTTACAATACAACTCATCAAGAATATTCTATAGGAATCTTTACATGTTGCACGTCCATCTAGGTACAACATTACATAATAAAATAAAATAATAAAATAACAATATTATGCAATGTGTGCAACACCCATTATCTCAACATATAATCCAATTACCAAAAGTCACTTCTCAGGAACTCTATTTGTATACCATCTTCAGTAACTCTCGAATAACTATCACTAGTCTTTGACTTTCTTCATGCACTCATAGCCACATCATCAGGACAATCTATAGAACATATCCTCAACTACGCTTGAAATCATATTCAATCCTTGAACCTCATGATCTCAAACTCTATATGTTGCTCTGTTAGTCTTCACATAATAACTAGTATGTTGACATCAATGACAAATATTGCCATGAATGCAATATATAGTCATACCAACAATCTCTCAAATGCTCCAACAATGTTAGGATACTCTCCCATAGGAATATCATCACATGTTCATCTTTGAATGCTTGATAAAGAATAATCACCTTGCTTTGCGATGGAGAATAAGAAACCACCCATTGCTTTCACGTTGCAATTTCTCTAAGTTAGATTGGAGTGTCCACACATGCTTGCTCCTTGCTCCTCTCATGTAAAGATGATGGATTGAATGCCATTTTATAGTATGTTTTGGGAATATTCACAAAATCACTCCACAAGGGTTGATTGCACAAGAAGGATTTTACCAAAGGAGTTAAATGTTACCAAGCTCAAAATTACTAGAAGTGACTAGGCCAATCAAGGTCAACCTAGTTTTGACTAGGTCAATCATGGTTGACCTAATCTAGACTAATTTGATCTGGGTTGAACTAGTATTGTCTAGGTTGAAATGGGTTGACCTAGTCCAAAAGGTCAATCTTTAAGGTCTCTCCATTCCAGATTCCACACTAGTACGGATTAGGGGTAAAATAAGCATCTTGGACTATCACCCGAAGATCCAATCTAGGATTTTAGGGTCCTAAGAAGAGAGGATACTCATAGATCAAGTGCTAATGTAGTTAATATGTGATGAAGAAGGGAAATCGAGGAGGATTTGTTAAATCCTACCTCATTTTCACCTAGGAGGAGGAGGAGAAAAGAAGTGAGGTGTGTGCTTATGGTGTGTGAATATGAAATGCAAACACATTGAAGAGGAGCTAAAAGGTCTTAAATTGGAGTGCATCAAATTTATGATGGTACACTTAGCCTCCACTTTAGTGGGATATGATACTACATGCATATACAAGCTAAAGTAAGGAAATATAAACATAGCTTATAAAAAGGATATAGCAAAGCCCATATGTGAAAATCTTACAAGAAAACATTAGTAATCGCATCCTTGAAAACCAAAAGTTAGTGATAAATAAAAAATCACCTAGGACTTACTATAGAGGATGGTGAATTGTCCAGATAACCATTCCCCCTTGTTTTAGCTTGCTCATTTAGAAAATGTGGAATAAGGGATCACGCTAAACACAATGAAATGTAGATAAAATATGATAACAAGAGGCCCTCAAAACACTACTAGATAAACTCTAAATAATTTTAGAGGATATTGGAAAGTTAGCTAACTAAATCAAAATTTCAATGCCTATGACAACAAGGAAATAAAAGTTTCCAAGCTCAAGATATGATAAGAAGAGTGAGTAAGTGTATTACTTGCAAATTAGGGTTTTGTAAAACATATCCAAAATGTAACCTAAAAGAATGTTATATAATCTCATGTTAAGTTTTGAAATCTCATTTGTTACCTTGTGCTTGAAGGAAGAAGACAAAGCCTTTGCAGCCCACATAGATGGAGGTGCTCCAATAAAATGTGTTAGATCATTCTATGCTTGAGGACGTAAGCATCAAATCCATAATTTACATTAATTCATGTATTTTCCATTATTTTGCTTCTATAGGTGTAGAAACTAGTTCTAGAGGGGATTTGTATGGTCCTTAGGAGGAGGTCAACCTAGTCTTTGAGTAGGTTGACCTAGTCCTTAGGGTGTCTAGGGTGTCTCAGGGTCATGTCAACCTAGTGCAGAGGTAGGTTGACCTAGTCCCTAGGGAGGTCAAACTAGTCCTAGGGAAGTCAACCTAGTCCCTGGGAGGTCGACCTAGTCCAAATATAGACTAGGTAGATTACAAAGTTTTATTTGTTGGATTGATAGACCTCTTGTTTGATGCTTCTATAGGAGCCACGTATAATAAGGGAGCACTACATGTCAAATGTGATGATATACATCTGAGATCCAAGTTTAAGGTGCAACAGATATCTAGATACTTGGGGATATAAGAATGTACTGGGTAGCACAACAACCATAGGTGAGGTTCTATAGGGTTATGCTACTAGAATTTATGGAGAGATGGGATGATATTACATGCTCATTCCACTTACTAGTGGGAGAGATGATATTCACCATAGAGGATGTGTACTGGATCTTGTGCCTACCATTTTATGGACTAATAGTGAGACCATGAGAACACAAATCATGCACAGAGATCAGGATAGATTTAGAGTACTGCATGTGTATACCATAGAGAGATAGATGGAGACAAGACTAGATGCACCTAAAGGGCATCATCCTTGGGCGAGCACCTCTTCTTGGGAAGAATATGATATGCACTACCACCACTACTATCATACCTGACAAAAAGGGTATGTTATTCTCAAGTCCTCTAGCACAAATAGTCATGCACGTGGAGAGAGAGAGTTGACAATGTGTGCATGGGAATGGAGTATGATAGCACGTACATACTATGAGCTATGGATGTTTGCGAGGTACTAGTGAGCAAGTCATACAATACGTACACTCTTATAGGTGTGGGCCTTTGGAAACTTCACACCCATTAGACCATCTAGGTTCTTGACCAAGATATCAGTAGAGTCATCGAGAGTGTGTGCTTATGTACTGAGCCATCCTTGGCAGTTTGGAGATATATTATACTAGAGGATCAAATTTGATTGGTTATAGTCTACCTATGTTACTTGGAGACCCTATTGTTTCATGATAGCATGGTTTGACTCAGTAGTGTAGATGAGATGTATGTAGAGGCAAAGGGTTTTAGAGGGTAGACATGAGTACATAGTGGTATCCTACTCTTAGGATAGAGTGTTGCAATAGTTCAATCTTCAATAGGGTCCTCCATCTATGCCTCAATATTTGTATAGGGCTGGATATAGAGATATCCCAAGGCCCAGACATCGATTGATAGTAGATAATGTGACATTGATAGATATTGAGGGTCCATATGAACCAAAGGTTTCCCTTACATTAGAGGATATAAAATATCTAGAGACTCTTTATGTTATTTTAGTGATAAGGGTGTGAGACCCATATTCCCAAACGACTACCCTACAGGTGATCTATGTCCATATTCTAGAGTACCACGAGGAAAAAATGACATAAATGGGAGTGATGATGATAATGAGGCTCCACTAGAGGGAAAGATGATGGATGTTGAGGGTGAGGAGGATATTCTAGTAATAGGTGGAAGGACATAGGAGAGGATTCCATCTCCTATAGTAGCCAAACCATTATGATCCTACACACCACGAGGTCAAACTAGGCTCCTCCTTCTAAGACCAGATAGGAAAAGTGAAGAGAGTCAATCTGACCACCCTTAGCTACCCATATCTAAGATATAGACCCCAGGTTTCAAGAAGGAGATCTAAGTATGAAGAATAGTATAGATTGATTATATGGATAATGATACAAAATATATGACTAATAAAATATGACTTGTGTAGCTAGTATAGATGAGTGGAGATCCTTTTTAAGGGACATCATGAAAAACATGGCCACAGAGGATTCCTTCCACCTCACAGGTTTGATGTACGAGGAGGAAAGATCCTTGATGCCAATCGAACATCCTTACACATGTAGCAATGGAGCTACAGTTGATGTGATAGTAGCTAGATCAATAGGTTTGTGAGCTACAATAGCTATGTGTTCATGCATATCTTATAGTTAATCAAAGAGGAGTACATCTAAAAGTCACACATATGTGTTGACTACCCATCAAATAGCCCCACCATCACATCATAGAGCAGAGAGATCATGACCTCATTGTCCAATGCATGAGAGTTGATTGTACTATTTCGATATGTATAGGGAATATTTTGTATCCCAATACCTATTATGTATACCCAAAATAGTTTGATGATGAAGTATATATGAAAATGTTTTACTATTCCTTCTTATGATTAATTTGCATAGCTAATTACATAAATAAATAAAGAAAACATAAAAAATGAAAATATCATGTACTTAGCATTTTTTAAATCAATTTTTATGCTACAAAAAGGAAAATTGTGAGCACATAGTATAGAAAAATGGATTATTACACATAACAATGACATAAATGCATAATATTGATAGGTTCCTTAAAAGGAACATCATTCATAATAATATTTTTGTATACACTAGATCCATATACTTCTATAATAATATAAGGACCTAACCAATTAGGACTAAACTTCCCTTTTTCACCAGGTAAGGCATTCACATTCCTTTGATTCTCATCAAGAGCTGAGTCACCTATTGAGAAAAAGAGTAGCCAATCACTTTACCATTATATCTTTTGTTCATTGTCTTATGATAAGCCATGATGTGTTCCAGAGAATTGATTCATTATTTTCCCAACATCTCAAACTCTTGTAAATATTGTTCTTAAAAAGTGTGCTCATCAATTATACCTTTGAAAGAAACTCTCAACGAAGGAATTTCTAATTCTAAAGGAATTACCACATCTTCCCCATATACAAAGTTATAAGGAGATGTTCAAGTCATTGTTCAAACACTAGTCGTATAAGCCCATAAATTATAAACTAACTAAGTATGCTAATCCTTAGCATGTTTATTAACTATCTTTCAAAGAATATGTTCGATAACCTTATTAAAGGCTTCAACTTGTCCATTAGATTAAGGGAAGTAAGGAGAAGAAAAATGATGATTAATATGATTTTTCTCAAAAAAAGGCCTTAACTTCCTTATTTTTAAATTGAGCTCCAATATTGAAAATTGTATCCATAGGAATACCAAATCTAAAGATAATTTTGTGAAGGATAAAATCATAATTTACATCCACAATGGTAGAGCGAAGAGCCATAGATTCTACCCATTTAGCGAAGAAATCTTATAGTAGTGAGAATATAAGTATGTCCTTAAGAAGAGGGAGAAGAAATCTTTCCAATAAGGTCAAAACCCCACACATTAAAAGGCCATGGTGGAACTTGAGAACATAAAGCATAGGAAAGAGCATTAATAAGGTTATTATGGTGCTGACATTGCGAAAACTTTTTGACAAAACTGAATGAATCTTGTTCCATAGTTTTCCAATAATATCCCTTTCAAAGGAGTTTTTTAACTAAGGATTTCCTGCCAAAATTACCCCCACCTCTAAAAATATTTTGGCTTTTGTAAGGCACCTAAAGGAGAAGACCATTATAAAATCTCTTATAGAGAACATTCACAATAATGATATAACAAGCTGCAAGCTTTGGGATTCTACTCCTAGAATTTCTAGTTGCTAACTCATGAAAAAATCCACCTTTAAGATACTAATAAATGTGAGAATACAACTCATCTAAATGCAAATAATAAAGGTTACATTTAATGGGGTTTCATGTAAAATTGTAGGTTCATATAGAGTATGAATTGTGAATTAAAGATTTAACACACCTTCCTCTAAAGTAATAAGGGATGTTGCATTAGCCATAGCATCAACATGTCAATTATCCTTTTTAGGTAGGCTTTAAATAGAAATTGCAGAAAATTTTCCAAGAAGATCTACAACTAGATCACAGTACTTGGTCAATCTATCATTCTTATCTTGATATGTTCCATTAATCTGTTGCATGACAAGTGTTGAATCACCAAAGATATTAATGTGCTTAATGTGTAGGGATAATGCCACTTTTAAACCAAAGATAAGGGCTTCATACTTAGAAAAATTGTTAGTACATGAAAAGGTGAGATTTTAAGATAAAGGAATAGGTTTCCTAGATGAGGGTATTAATATAAAACCAACTCTAGATCTAGTTTGACTTCTAGATCCATCAAAGTATAATTGACATGTTTCATCTATATCAACAGGTAAGACAAACTTGTCAAGAGATTCAATAGATTTTGATGCAAGAGTAGAAGAATGAGCCTCATCCAAATGATTAGTCAAGGCTTGCCCTTTAATACATTTATGAGAAATGAATTTTAAATCAAACTCTATCAAGAGCATGACCCATTTAGAAAGTCATCCAGACAAATCTATTTTTGAAAGAGATGCCTTAAAGGGTCAAATGTCACATAAACATTAACTTCTGAATTAAGGAGGTAATGTTTGGGTTTTTGACAAGAAGAAACTAAAGCAAGAAATTGTTTCTTGATTATAGTGTAATGTGTTTCATAATCAATAAATGTATGACTTATTTAATAACAAGATGTTCCTTACCATCTTCATCATGTTAAGCTAGGACAACGCTAAATTCTTTAGAAGAGGTAGAAGTGTAAAGAAAGAATAGTTTATTAGGTTGATTTGGTTGTAAGATAGGAGGATTAGCAGGATAGGTCTTGAATTGTTCAAATGAGAGCTTACAATCTTCATTCCAAGAGAAAGTATAATATTTCTTAAGCAAGGAAGTGAAATGGATAGTGTGATCTACTAGGTTAGAAACAAGCCTATAGATAGGTTGTATCTTTCCTTGTAAGCTATGAAGTTGTGAGATATTTTGAGGAGGATGCATATTGAAAATAGCATCAATTTATCTCTATCTACCTCAATACCTCTATTAGATATGATAAATCCTAGGAGCTTCCCACTGTCAACCCCAAAGGCACATTTATGTGGATTCAAACACATATTATACTTCCTTATTCTCTCAAAGATATGTCTAAGAGTAGGAACATGTTTATTACATTTCAAAGGCTTTGCTAGAATATCATCCACATAATCTTCAAGAGTCTTATGCACATAATTGTGAAAAATCAAAGTCATAGCTCATTGATAAGTTATACCCGCATTTATTAATCCAAATTGAATCATTACCCAACATAATATTCCTCTAGGAGTAATGAAAACAGTCTTATATTGATCATAAGGAGGAATAAAAATATAATTATACCCAGACAATCCATCCATAAAAGATAATAACACATGTCTAGTAGTAGAGTCTACTATCATATCAATGTTTGGTAAAGGAAAGTTATCTTTCAATTAATCCTTGTTTAAATCACAAAAATTAGTACAAATCATTATCTTATTTTTTCCCTTAGAGATTGCCACAGTGTTAGAAATTCAAGGGGAATAATCTATATAGGACATATAAAGCCAATGTCCAAGAGCTTTTCTATCTTAGCCTTAACAAGAAGAGAGATGATAGGATTCATCTTGTGAATCTTCTGCTTAACAAGTTTAGCATTAGGTGTCAAAACTGTGTTGTGAGTGACAATTTTGGGATTAGACATATCGGAATATTTCCAAAAAAATATCTTAGAAAATTCCAAAACAATTTTGGTAAGCTATTTTTGTTCCATTTCATCCAAACATTTTCCAATCTTAATAACCTTTTCAGAATCATCTTGATCAATGGGTACATCTATCAGTTATGTGATCAAAATATTGCTTTTCTATGTTTCTTCCATAGAAGGAAGATGATCAATATGTGATTCTAATTCTATTTCTTTTCCAGAATATCTATTAATATCCAAACAATGAGGTTTATGCTTATTATAATGGAAAGAAGGCAAATCCTTATATGCGCCTAAAAATTCAACTAAAGCATTATCAAAGGAGAAATCATTCGAAGAAGGTGATTGATCAAATGTGATAAGATGCAAATTGATAACTTCAATAGATCACTGCAAATATGATTCACAATCATAAAGTACCATATCCTTTGATTGATGAAGAGGATTTAAAGAAAAGTATGATGAATTCAAAGCTAGTATGAAAGGTATTAAATAGATACTTGAATGAGCTGGATAATGATTATGTCATATTAAGTGATTTTTTTACAATCATGTATTGTTGAGAAGTATTGAAGATCATAGGCTTAACTTAATCACAAGATTAATGAAGGGAAATTGTATTCACTAAGTGACTATAGTATTTCCTGACTAATTGCAAAGGAGGAAAAATGCAGTGTTTCCCGAGCAAGTCAATATTAATCGAGATATATGTTTCCCAAGTAAATGTAGTGTTTACCAAGTGACAACCAAAAGAACAAGTTTTAGAAATTGGAATCTAAGGCTGACTTTTGATAGAACTTCAAAAATTTTGAGAAGGTATAATGTGAGTGTCAAAGTTTGTTGCAAGATCAATGATGGATAAAATGCAAGAAGGATCGAATGAAGGAAATTGAAGAAGGATAAGGGTGGACACAAATTTTTGTGTAAAATTATATTTTCTATGTGTCTAAACTCATTGTATGGAGGAATTCTATTGTAAACCTAAGATTGACAATTCTGCTTAAGTGACAAAAGATGGAAGGATATCGAAGCATTAAGAAAACTATTTGAGGAGGAGAACAAGATAGTTTAGGTTGTTGATTTCATTATGTTGAGGTAATAAATATTTGATGTTGGTTTAAATTGGCTAATGATTTCACTGTAATGTTGTTCAAGATTTGAGGAAGCTAAAAGAGATTTGATCAAATGATGTTGTGAAGAGCAAAGTTAATGAAGGAGAAAAAAGAAGTGTTTAGCCAAGTGAACGAAGTAGAGTAGAGAGAAGATAAGTAGAAGAAGAAGAGTTTGTGGAAGAAAAAATTAGTGAATTGAGTAAAAGACGTAGAAGGAGCAAGAACATAGATCTAAACAAGAAAAAGTAGTTTCTACTATTAATAGATTACTTTATACTATTAACATTTAACCATTGTAGCAGAAAATCTCAGAAGCACCAAGTAGACCTAACAAGTTTCAAAATCCCACATGGTAACATTGATTAGTATTAGTGGTATTTGTAAGTCATTTAAATTAGGCCACTCTTTTTAGTCCTAGATAGGGAGTGATAAGGCCTAGATGATCTTTTGGTGAAATCCTCTAATAAGGTTACTTTGAAAAAGTGTATGTAACCTTTAACAAGGTAGTCTCCTAATAGAGATCAGTTCAGAAGAGTGAAATTTTTGGGTTGTTGATCCCACATATTTTTTTCTTTGACATGGTTTCCATGTTCAAAATCTTGGTGTTAATTGTGTGAATTTTATTTATGTTGCAAGTTGATTTACAAGTTTTTATAGTTCACAGAACTTAGTAATAACTAAGATACCACTAGGTAATAACTATAAATTTATTGGTATTTAGTAATGCAAGGAATGATTTGATAACAATTTGGAAATAAGTGGATGTATTATTTAAAGTATTAAGTTGGATATATCTACCGAGTGATTGGATATATTCAAGTTATTATTGAAATTGTTTATGTTTCTTTGATGGTGATGAAAATTTTGAAGGTACTGTGAGATACCAGGACAAAAATGATTCACACTCCCCCTCCACCCCCCTCTTAGTTATCTAATAGAAACAATTTACTTTTTCATCCTTAGGTTGTTCAAATGTTTCCATAAAAAAGATATCAGAAACTTTGTATTCTCCATTGAATGTCAAATTAAACTCTCAAGTACCCTTGTCATATTCATATAAAGAAGAGGAAGGTTCTTTATTTGATTGATTTTTAGCTATAATTTTATCTTTTTGTTTTTCTTCCATAGGCCTCAACACCGTAGAAGATTCAACATTATAGAAACTATTGGGTCTATCATCTTCATGAAGAGTATACATCACATTTTCATAGATAAACTTAACCTTGCGATGAAGAGTAGAGGGAATAGCATGCATATTATACAACCATGTTCTTCCCAAAATAAGGCTAAATAGATGAGAGGTCCAAGCATCACATGAACTAGAGTATCCAATATAACAAGACTAGCCTTAACAAGAATAGTCATAACTCTCAAAATTTTCTTAGCAATGTTATCGAAGCCACAAATGGGGAAACTATTTGGGTTTATAGCAGACATATCAACATTGACATCTTTCAAGATAACCAAGATACAAACATTCAATCCTGACCCATTATCAATTAAAGTTCTTTGAATAAGATTTCCACTGATAATGACCACAACCATAAGAGTGTCATACTAAATTTGAATTTCCTTAGGTGGAAAATCATCTTTAGTAAACAAAATTTAAAGAGGATCATACATAGCATGCATACACTCTAATAAATAATTAATGTTATCTTGATTCAGAAGAGGTTTAGGAAGAGTAGATAAAGCCTTTTGTAAAGCTTCATGATAAGTAGGGAATGTTTGAAGAAGTTCCCATAAGGATATATTAGTGGGAGTAGCAAGTAACTTCTCAACTAAATCATACTCCTTTCCAAAGTAACTTTGTAAATGAGGTGCTTGAGGAAGCACTAGTTGAGAATGTGGTAAAGGTGTAGGAGCAACCAAAATATTCATTTTAGGATAATTTTGTGTATGATAAGTGTGAGCAATTGAAGTGTAATCAGGTTTCCCTTTAAGGACTATAAGAGGCTTATCATCCTAAGGAACTCCCTTAAGAGTGATAACAAGTTGTTGAGATGGACATCCTTTAAGGGGTATAAGGGGTTGAGAGAATCACATAGGTTCAACACTACAAATAGTATCACAAATAGGAAGCCAAGATATAACCCTATTGTAAAGGTTAGCAATAAAATATGTAGAGGAAGTTGTAGGAGGAATGGATTCAATGAACATTCTTTTCATTTGACCCTTTGCTACTAGACACCTTTAAATATTTTCTAATAGACACATTATCGAAAATACTCATAAAAGAATGCAATATAGTTTTGTATTTTTTGAATTTATAAATGAATACATAAAGGAAATGTCTAACTAATAAGACAACACAAAAGGAGGAACTATGTCGGGTTCACCAAAATATTTTGGGGGTAAATGACACAAATGGTAAAAATGTAAACAAGACTAAGCAAGTCCAACACTTTCTCCGTAAGTCATTCAATACAAGAGACAAAGGAGTTTCCAACCACAACTCTTAATAAGCTCTAAATTTTATGATCAAAACCCCAAAGAGGATAAAGGGATGCTAATAAAAAATCTAGAAACCCATCAAGGAAGTATGCCAAAAAGTTTTTTTTCATGCAATGCAAACAAGAGATGTGACAAATATAGATTTGAAATAAACACCAATAGCGCAATAGAGATATGAAAGTAAATGAATGCTAAGAGGGAAAATAAGAGGTAACATACTCTACTTGAAATGCAAAGAAGAAGATGTAATTTAGCTCCAAAAATCGTAGATCCAAACTATTTCTGAACTTTTGACTATAGATCTTGGAATAAAATAATGAAAGGAACAAAACCTATAAATCTCTCCAAAAATAGGCATTGAAGGACTGGGTTTACTTGGAAGGGCATCCTAAAACTAGGTTGATATAGTCTGATAGTCTAAAACTAACTTCTCTAGAAATCTCCTAAAAAGTAAGCTCCAGATCTATAAACCTTTCGCTGATATCTTGCAAATCTGTAACAAAATTTATGTCTATGGGTGGCTATAAAGGGGTTTTCCTTAGTCAACCCCCTATTTTGGTGATTTCCACCTCCACAATTAGCCATTAGGAAAAATGTCATGTGTATGTGTGTATCTTAGATGTATAGATCTAGAATGCAAATATGCTAAAATGCTAAGAATCTACTCTGTGAGTGAAACTCTAGCATGTAAGTGTACATTTATGTAAAATGTATGTAAATGTATGAAGGTGAAAAGAATCGGATATCAAGCATGATGTAGAAATCATAACAAGCCCCCAAGGTTAAAGCACTCTAACCATATTCAAGATCCCTTCGTAGCTCCATGTTTAATATACTCACCTTTGAATGCTTGATGAAGAAAAATAACCTCACTTTGTAATGAAGAATAAGAAACCAACCCTTCTTTCACTTTGTAATTGCTCTAAGTCAGATTGGCATGTCCAAATGTGCTTTCTCCTTGCTCCCCTCATGTACAAATGATGTATTGAATGCCTTTTTATAGTAGATTTTTAGAATATTCATGAAATTACTCTGTAAGGGGAAACTGCACAAGTAAGATTCTACCAAAGGAGTAAAATGTTACCAAGCCCAAAATCACTGGAAGCTCTAAGACTAGGTCAACTTGTTTGACCTAGCCTACACTAGGTTGACCTAGGCCAACCTAGTGTGGTCTAGGTTGACCTAGGATGACTTAGTCTAGAAGATCAACCTTCGAGGTCTCCCTATTCTAGATTTCAAACTAGTAAGGGTCAGGGGTGAAATAAGTGTCCCAAATTGTCACCCAGAGATCAAATCTAGGACTTTGGGTCCTAAGAAGAGAGTATACTCATAGATCAAGTCTTAATGCAGGGAATGTGTGATCAAGAAGGGAAATTGAGGAGGATTTTTTAGATCCTACCTCATTTTCACCTAGGAGGAGGAGGAGAAAAGAAGTGAGGTGTGTGCTTACAGTGTTATTATGAAATGCAAACACATTAAAGAGGAGATAAGAGATCTCAAATCAAAGTGTGTCCAATTTAAGATGGTACAGTATATAGCTTGGTATAAACTATACACTTGACCTTTTCTCCTTCATTACTTGGGCAATATCTTTCACTTGGATTTTTTATACTAATTGGAAATATGATTATATATGGGACCAACATTAGCGTAGGAATCATTTTCCTTATAATAGGCACCAAGACAATATTTATAGGTGCTAAAATAGTTTATAAGTGTTATAGAACTAATCTTAGGTGTTACATGACTTTCTATTGGCATTGTAGAATGTTTTAAATGTTGTTTACTAATAGTTTTATTTTTTTTGTTTTGGTCAAATATGAATGATTTCATCAAGATTTTTATGTTTGTTGGATGATTTATGTATAGAATTATGGATTTTCAAACTCATCAAGCAAATTGATGCAGAGCTAAACTCAACAGAAGCAAAAAACAAAAGGAACCAGCACCAGAAAGAGATAGATAGTAATATTATTCTAATTAATTCATCAAATGAATAGTATATACACTTTCTCTCCTATAGATTTCTTTCTCCTGTAATTTCATATCCAAAAAATTAACCTAAAACTAAACCTAAAAACTTTATTTATACTTGCTAGGATGGTCTACAAAATATTCTAGATTATTACAAATTAGGAAAACTAACCCAAAGAGACTTCCTGCCAAAACGGCTTATAGAAAACTCTAGATCAATATAGAATAGGGAAGAATGACCCCACAATGATTTATAGAAATCCCAAGAAAAGACCTTATCGTAATGACAAAATCAAGATAAATTCTTCGTGCAAAAATTATGTCCAAAATATTTTATGTGGGTGCTCCTGTACCATACTCCCCATGAAATTTTATCTCAACCCCACTTGAGATGAATGCTTGTAGAGTGGTACCTTTCTTCTTGATATCTTGTTCAGTCATCCATATAGCATCTACCTCCAAATAACCTTTGGGTTTTACCAAATACTACGTGAACTCCTTTCTTCTTGTCTACTTTATGACTTTGGTGTCAAGTATCCTATCTAGCTATGGTGTCTACTTAAATGGTAGATGTTGAATCTCTTTTGTATCAGCAATCTATCTTGTATCAATTTCTTCATTGGGTGCTTTTAATGGTGTGAGGTTTTCTATGTTGAAGATGGGAGAAATGTCAATCTCAGGTGGCAATCAAATCTCATAAGCTTTGGTTCCAGACTTCTTCAATATTTGACAAGGACCTAGTTTTCTCAACATAAGCTTGGTAGATTTACCTTTTGGTAGCCTCTCTTTCTTGAGATTTTCCCATACTAAATCTCCCACTTCAAATTCTAAGTGTCTTCATTTTTTATCTACATGCTTCTTATACTTGTTAGAGGTTTTTTGGAGTTGTACTTTAACTTCATCATGGATTTATTTTATGGCTGTAGCAAATTCTTCTCCTTGGGAACTAACTTGTTTCTATGAACTCATATCTCTTAACTCAAAAATCCTTTTAGGATTAATTTCATACACCACTTGCAATGGTGAACTTGTTGTACTTCTATTGATGGAGTCATTATATGCAAATTCAGCATGGGGTAGGATAACATCCCATTTTGTTGCATGTTGTCTTGTGAGTGTTCTTACCAAATTCCCCAATGTTCTATTAACTACCTCTGTTTGGCCATCAATTTGAGGGTGGTAGGCTGATGAGAATGATAAATTGGTTCCAAGTTTCCTCCATAAAGTTCTCCAAAAGTGTCCCACAAAATTCACATCCCTATCTGAAACTATGTTGAGAGGTAGGTCATGAATCCTTATGACTTCCTTTAAAAAAATATTTGCTATATGAGAGGCATCATAGGTTGACTTACATGGTAAGAAGTGAGCCATTTTTCTAAACCTATCTACTAAAAGAAATACACTGTCATGCCCCTTTTTTGTATGTGGCAGCCCCATTACAAAATCCATCATTATGCTTTCCCAGGGTTTAGATGGTATTGGCAAAGGTTGATAAAGCCCTACATTTGTAGTCGTTCCTTTGGCCCTTTGAAAAATCATACATGTTTCCACAAAGTTTCTAACATTAGTCTGAAGTTTAGGCCAATAGTAGTACCTTCTAACCAATTCTAAGGTTTTATCCAAACCAAAATGTCTACCCATTGTTCCACTATGCTTCTCTTTGATAATGTTTGTCCTCATAGAGCACCTAGGTACACATAGTTGTCCTCCTTTGAAAAGAAGTTTGTCTTGTATCAAAAAATCAAGAAAATCAGCATGGTATCTTTCACCAAACTCCATACATACCTTGTAGATGTCACCAAAATCTGGATCTTCTACATACATGTCCTTGAGTGCTTCAATTCCCACACTGTCTAGCTGTATCTAGAAGACTGTCAAATTCCTTCTACTAAGAATATCAGCAACCTTTTTTGATATGACCTTCTTATACTTGATGGTGAAGGTATATGCCTATAAATACTACACCCTTTTCATGTGCCTATGACTTATTTTTTCTTGGCCATTTAGAAAACTAAGTGCTTGGTTATCAGTATACACAACAAACTCCTTTGGCAACAAGTAATGTCTCCACCTTTTGAGAGCTTGAACCAATGCATACATTTCTAGTTTGTATGAAGAGTATTTCTTCTTGGCTTCGTTGAGCTTTTCACTTGAGAAAGCCACTTGGTTTCCTTCTTGACTAAGAACTACCCCTATAGCAACCTTGCTAGCATCACATTCTACATGGAAAACTTTGTTAAAATTAGTTAAAGAATTAATTGGCTGCTCACTAACCTTTTTCTTGAGCAATTCAAAAGCTTCATTTGCTCATTGACTCCATGCAAACTTACATTTCCTTCTTCCTTTAATAGTTTCTAACATAGGAGCACATATATGACTGAAATTTCTTATGAATTTCCTATAAAATGTAGCAAGACCATGAAAGCTTATAACATCTCCAACTATTCTTGGGGGTGGCTAGGATATTATAGCACTTATCTTATCTTTATCCATCTTCAAGCTACCTTGGGAGATCACAAGACCAAGATATGTCAGCTCCTCTTACATGAACAACCACTTTTCCAAATTTCTTACCAATTTCTCCTCATGAAGTCTTCTCAAAACCATGTCAATGTTCTCTAGGTGTTCTTCCTTTGTCTTGCTGAAAATTAATATGTCATCTAAATATACTATGATGAACTTACCATTGAAGTCTTTGAGTATTTCATTCATAAGTCTCATGAAGGTACTAGGAGCATTGGAGAGTCCAAATGGAATTATATTCCATTCATATAATCCATCATTGGTTTTGAATGTTGTCTTCCACTCATCTCCAACTCTTATCCTTATTTGATGGTACACACTTTTTAAGTCAATCTTGGAGTAATACTTTGCACCTCCCAAACAATCAAGCAAATCTTCAATTCTTGGCATTGGAAACCTATATCTAATTGTAATCTTATTAATGGCTCTAGAATAAATGCACAACCTCTAGGTTCCTTCCTTCTTGGGTGCCAAAATAGCAAGTATAAGCTTTTTGCAATCAAGCCAAAATTGAGTAACTCCTTTACTTGTCTAGAGATCTCTTCATTTTTTTGTAGTGTCATCTTGTATGCAACCTTATTGGGTAAAGTAGCTCTAGGAATGAAATCAATACAATGAATAATGTCTCATATAGGTGGTAAAGACTTTGGCATACTTTCTAAAATCAAACCTTCATATTTATCCAAAAGTTCTTTCACTTCATTAGGAATTGCCTTCTTTGTTTTAGCCTCCTTTCTGTCATTTCCAATGGGTTCTTGTGGTTTTGGGTTAGGCATCAAAAGAAAACAAGGCTTAGGTTCATCCTTCATGTCCCATAAGAATTCATTTTTATCAACCATCATAATTTTGGCTTCCCTCTATTTATTTTCTTCCACTTCTTCATTATCAGAAAATGGAATCAATCTAATCACCTTTCCATCCTTCTTTATGGTGTATATATTGAGTTTTCCATCATGTTATGTCTAAAAATCATACTACCAAGGCCTCCCAAATAATAGGTGCCATGCATCCATGTCAACTATATCACACAAAATTTTGTCCTTATACTTTCCAATCTGAAAATCAACCCATGTTTTTTCATTTACAAGAGTTTGTTGACCCTTTGTTAGCCATGAAACCTTATAAGGAAAAGGATGAGGTATCCTCCTAAGTTTTAACTTCTAAACCATCTCAAGAGAAACTAAATTCTCAGTAGATCTTGAGTCAATAATGACTTTACATACCTTACCTCTAGATTTGCAAGCAGTCCTAAAGATAGTTTTCCTTTGTGGTAGTTCCATGGTAGTAGGCACTTTCAAAAGTGTTATTTTCATCATCAAACTTTCTCCTCCTTTAGGTACACTATCTAAGTCAACCATCTCCTTCTCTTGATATTCATCATCTTGTACCAAATCTGTTCTTCTTTCACCTTGTGAACTTGAACTTGCTCTATCCGGACACCTAGATGCATAATGTCCCTCCTTATTGCAATTGAAACAAATAATTGGACTTGCCCTTCTACCACCAAATCCACCTCTTGAATTGCCTCTTCTACCTCTGAAGTTACCTCTAAAATTTCCTTTGCACTGACTAGTTTCTTGCTTTATCTCCTTCTGATCTTCATGGTTTTGTCCTCTTCCTTGGAAATTTCCTCTTCCCCTTGATTTCTTCCTCTTCCTCTGCTATTTTGTTCTTGCCTTCTTTTCAATTTGGCTTCCACCTTCAATGCTAGCTGATAACATTTCTATACTATATTAAGACACAATAAATTAAGTTCTTCTTGAATGTTCAACCTCAATCCATTGAGATATCTAGCAACTTTTACACTCTCACATTCACTCTACTTTGCCCTTAGGCTTAATTTTTGGAATTCTATAGTATAGGCTGTGAAATCTAGCTCCTTTTATCTTAAACTTTGTCTCCTTTAGTGAAGTTGGATTTCATAATCCTCAGGTAAGTATGTTTCTCTCACCTTGGCATACATCCTTTCCCATGAAGTTATCATGTCCTTACCTTCCTTGACCCTTTCTCCTTGAGTGAAGTTCCACCAAATAAGGGTTGGTCCCTTCAACTTTGACTTGGCAATTTTTACCTTGTCCTTTTCTACTATATTTTCACATTCAAAATGGTTGTTCAAGGCTTCTATCCAATCCACAATAGCATTAGCATCGATCTTTCTTTATACGATGGGTAGGTCACCTTTGGCATCCTTCTTGCCAACATTTTCAAGGACTTTAATGAAGTATCTTTTGTTTGTAGGTGAGTTAACCACCTCCTACTCAGGGGTATCCTCTTCTTCCCCTTCTTCCTCTTGCTTTGAGGAAACCTTTTCTCTCCTTTCCATTCAGCCCTTTAGCTTCTCAAATTCATCCAATAACAACTTATTGATTTTTTCATGTTCTTGCATCTTCTTTGCCAGTTTACCATTGGTGACCATGTTTGATGTTTCAGCCTCTGACTCTAATCTAAAAATAAAATCTAATTGCCTCAGGAGCTTTCCTAAAGCTCTGATACCAAAAATGATGTAGAGATAAACTCAACGAAAGCAAAAAACAAAAGGAACCAGCACCAGAAAGAGATAGATAGTAATAATATTCTAATTAATTCATCAAATGAATAGCATATACACTTGCTCTCCTACAGATTTCTTCTTCCCATAATTTCATATCCAAAAACTTCACCTGAACCTAAACCTAAAAACTTTATTTATACTTGCAAGGATGGTCTACGAAATATTCTAGATTGTTACAAATTAGTAAAATTGACCCAAAGAGGCTTCCTGCCAAAACGGCTTACAGAAAACTCTAGATCAATATAGAATAGGGAAGAATGACCCCAGAATGATCTGTATGAATCCCAAGAAAAGATCTTATCGTAATGAAAAAATTGAGATAAATTCTTCATGCAGAAATCACGTCCAAAATGTTTTATGTGGGTGCTCCTGCACCACAAATAAACAATTATCTTTTAATATCTATACCTTGTTCCCTAACATTGAGTGTATGTTCAAGAATGTTATAATAGATCTTTCACAATTTAAATACTCTAAGGAATCTACCTATAGTCAAATTTAATTTTTAAACATGTCTCTAAAAAAGGTAGGTATGCTACTTTAACAAGGTTTTAATCAAATGGTCTATTTAAGGAGACATTCTTTTAACTCTAAATTTAGAGAAATTCTCACCATATGAAAAGAAGGTTTGCTAAAAATAGTAACACCCTACCAAGGGATCCAAAAGAATTAACCTAAAGTTTTACTAAGTTTTCCAAACATTTATTTTTTAAGGGAAGAATAACATACATGTCAAACATAAAGTAGTGAAAGCAATAACATACAATCAAATAGAAGCAAACATAACAGATTACATTTCTCAAGGATCCCAAGACATTGAGTCACATTTAAGTTTTAATTAGAACTAAGTCTAATAAATAACACATCCACATGAAAGAATAATTAAAATTATACAGTCCATTTAAATAATATACAATTGTTCTACATGCAACTTGGCAATAAAAATTTGAATGCTCAATCATCCACTGTACATGTCACAGGGTATAAAAGGCTAAAAGAATATACATTTATAAAAATAGATTACATCATCCTTCTTAGATCCATGGTACAAAGTAAAAACCATCCATCATAAAAGATGTAAACATCCATCATAAGATATAACCATCCATCATAATAATACAAAGATAGAATGAAAGGAAATGCAGATAAGGAAACTCTAGCCATGGTATCAATGGATGGATCTCAATGGTAAGAGTAAAAAGCACTATCACCTAACCATGTGGTAACCCAAAAAGGCCCACTTCCACCGTGATAAGGAGATAGTCTCAAGTCCCAAATAGGATAACAATCCAAATATCAAAGGTACTCTCTAAGTCCAGGAAACCCTAAAAGTAATATAACTCAAAGGTTCTAAGATAAATTGACATCTAGACCCAAAGGTAAAAAAAGACATGCAGGAAATCTATACTACTAGTGGGCAAGTGTCATCACATGAACCAACACTAGGGTTACTTGGCCAGTCTTTTAATCCTTCGGCCCCCTAGTGACCCTATGTGGCACTAGTATCCTCTTGTACTAACAAGGCATACAAACGAGTCAACTCTAAGGTTACTCGGCTAGTCTTTTAATCCTTTGGCCCCTTAGTGACTTTCTATGATACCAATATCTTATTAATTAATTTTGAACCCATTTAATGAAATGTTATCACTTATTAAACTACTTACAATGGGTTACCCTAGTAGCCACTTTGGGCCCTGGCCTCCATTGCAAGCCACTTCCCAACTTAACATACAAATTACCTACCCTAAGATCATAAAAGTATAAATCAAAGAATCGCAAATTTTACCTCAGCCTTATACAAGTGACTAGAAAGCATCAAAAGATAATCACAATAACACATCAATTCTCTATGAGCAACTGGAAAGAATCTCAAAATACTGATCGAAGACTCCAAAGTGGTTTAGTCAAGTATGTCATACATTCACCTCAGCTTCACACATGAACACTAGAAAGCAATAACGAACAATAAATACAAACTCATCATAGAGCATACCAAACACATTATCATGGTTGAGTTTAAAAAATCAAAATCAATTCATCATAACATCACAATCACAGAACTCCCAAGCCTCTAGTAGACATCCTAAACTAGTCAACACTCTAGTCAACCCAAACCCATAGACAACACATAGAAAACAAAGTAGTCTCATAGTTTGGTTTGATTTTGAAAACACGTAATTTTGAGTTAAATAGTAAGGTTTCAATTTTTGTTCCAGTATAAGTTTTCGAATACATAAAATTAACATTTTAACCCTTACTATTTATCCCATTCTCATATTTATAATTTTAAAAAAAAAAAAAGATGACGTAAAAGTAATAATAATCATTTACTAAATTATTAAAAATATTTATTATTTATTATTAAATAAAATACTCTCAATTTTATTAAAATTGTATTTATTAAATAATATAATTAATATTATTAATTGATCTTTATCATTAATTCAAATTAATTCCAATAATAATTTACATTACTAAATTAATAATTATTAATTAATTAATAATCAAAATCTATTAACAAAATTCTTTAATAAATAATATTTACTAATCATTAATTAATTTAATAATTAGTAATAAAACTATGAATAAAATTATTTAATAAATAATAATTAAAATTTATTAATAAATACTAATTAATATTAAAATTTGCTAAATTTAATAACAATCTAAAATATATATTTAAAAAAATGCAATAGTTTTAATCATTTAAGGCATGTCGACCTAGAGTGTCGTGCAGCCTCCATTTAATTATTGCCGGCTGCAGTGGGCCTGTGACCGTAGTAGCAGTAAATGTTGTTGTTGCTACCATAGTCCACACTGCAGTCAGCGCAACCATCAAAGTAGCACGGAGGAAAGGTAAGGTGGGGGGTGGGTAAAACCCACCTCCTCCCATATATATATATATTCTATTTTTTTTAATTTAAATTTTATAAAATTTATTTCAAACAATAGCCCCCAATAAAAATTTAAATATATATTTTTTTAATAAACATTTACAATTTTAGTCTGATAGGAAAAATACAATCAACCATTCAAATTTCCAATCTCAAATTTCCATTCCTAAATTCGGAACCCATCCAAGTTAAATTCCAATTGTAAAATTACTGAAAATAGAATTCTAAGATATTCTAATCTTTACAAATACAGAAGATGCATACCCAAAATTCCAAATTACAATATTCGTCACAAACAAAATCTGATAAACAAATCACAGTCACGAAGAATATAGGAAAAGAAATAGCATAAATAACTATGTGAATTTATCACAAGAATCTACCTAGACTCTGATGGTAAATTGCTACACCCAAAAAGATTTGTGAGAGAAATTTCTCCTCTCAAAACCTTCTCTCTTCAAAACTCCTCCAAAATTCACAGTTCCTTCCAAAAACTTCCAGTCTCTTGAAAAATGAACCCTCAAATGTTGATAAGGAGTTCTCTAAGTTCGAGGTACTAATTGTGCGATCACCCCAGAGGACTCCTTGCTCACAACCCTTCAACTCTTGATTATCTTTTCTTTATCTTTTCCATGCACGCTTATTGCAATGTAAAATATCTTTATTTAATTTCACTTGACTTGTATTTTTAATTCATTTATTATATTTAAATCTCATGCACACTTTATGCAATCTTAAAACTTTTAATAAATTAATATCTACTCACTTTTTAAAATTTATTTTTGAAATGTTAATTGATAAAATATTTATTAACTTAAATAATAATAGTATTTAGCATATATTTAAAAATGAACTCTAAATATATTATTATTAAATTAAATTAATATTATCACATTCTAAAACTAAACTTATAACTTTATCTTTAAATTTAATTCTTTTTATTTAATTAATTTCTCAATTAATTAAATATAATTAAATATTAAAATTACCATAATAATTTTTGTTCCATTAAATTAAATCATTTAATTTGACTTAATTAATAGAAATATCACCAAAGACTCATAAAACAAAATACAAAAACCCATCATAGAAAAACACATACAAGATCAAACTAAAGGGTTATAATCATGAATTACGTCATCCGACGCATTCAGAAGGTAAAAAACTCAAATACTTGTCCTAATTTTCTAGGAAAAATGGCTTAAAGGTTTAGGATTTGGACTTAAGAATTTATCTCCCCTCTCTTACCATTGAGATAATGCGATAGGGTATGCTCATCCTGGCAATTTAGGGAAGTCGATACCCAGTACCTGCAATTTGTATAAAATCCACACATGTACAAACACAATATTCTAAACTAAATAGGCAATGGCAGGAAGTGGTGCATCGTGAAGATCCCAACTAGCAAGCGACTATGACTCCCTTCCTTAACCACATTAGAAATGCCATACATAAAGAAAATATACACACACACCATACACATGCAGTATGGGGTAAGTATCCATAAGAAAACACATATGATAATCCATGTAACTAATCATCATCAATAACTAAAAACAATATAATAATCATCATGCATACATGAGGTATACAGTACCAAATAATCTCATCATAAAATCAACTGAATATGAAACAATATCTGATAATCTCAAAATACTACTACTAATCATCAAGCATAAAACTGGCCTAAAAGAGTTCAGCAATAATAACAAAATGCAAACTAGGGACGGGCACTACACAAACTAAGGACTACTAGATGAAGTTCTATTATAAATGCTCCTTATTTCACACCTCATTAAGGATATAAATGTTTAGCTGTATAGTGAATTGGATAAACCATAGAAAAATTGATTTTGTATCTCACTTAGGGTTGTCCCTAAAGTGGCTATGCTAAAGAACTTAGGAGTTGGTGCCATTATATGGATCTATTTTGACTAACATGTTTATTGAGAGCACTAAAAAGAAAAGAAAGCCTATGAGTTTTATCACCTTAAAGGGGTGAGAGAATATCCCTTATTTCCTTCCAATTCCAAACACAATTAAAAAAGTTCTTTTCTAATCCTCTAATATAGTGAAATTAGAGAAAATGTGGGAGTTTTTTCATCCTAGGAAGGATGAGAGCGTATTCCTAATGCTTTCATTCATAAGAAAGTGGGCTTAATTCTAGTGTTTGGTTCATACACTGAGTTTTTTCTCCTCTTAAACTTAGCATGTTTGGGAATTTAATTGACCACAAGAGGTGAAAAGTGTGTCCTAATACTTTGTTCAAGACTCCAAAATAAAATTTGTTAGCTATGTGTTTGAAATGAATGTCAAAATTTTAAAAAAAATATGGAGGTTTGAGGCTTACCTTGATTAATACTAGCTAAAGGTTAGGAAGATTTATGAGTATTTTTCATGTTTACCTTACTATAATAATTCATTCCAGCTCCTAGGCATCTCCTTCATAGATGTTAATCCAATGCACTTCCAAGAAAAGTCATGACATCTGAATCAAACATTAACTTACCTCTAAATGTGAATTTATGAATGAAGACATAAAAAAACAATTAAGAGAATGATATATTTTGGTATCTCTAACTACTGTTGTCTATTAGTATCAACCACTTAGTCATTTACAAGGCTAAGTTAGATGGTTATCACTGTGACTGAGCTATTGTACATAGGCCAAGTCATGTACATAAGCAAGTATGTATCAAGCTCTATAGGAGTTGAGTAAGTGTACGGTCACCGAGTATTTTAATATGAGTCAAGATCAAAAATGATTAAGCAAGTTTCAAGCATACAAGTGTCGAGTGAAAAACTAAGCAACAATAATGTCAAGTGTTATAAAATAGTAAAGGTTGAGCAATTCAGAGTTTATACAAAAGTCAAGAATGGAAAAAAAATTTAGGTAACACATTTTTTAGCTGACATGGAAAGAACATTTAATGTTTGTAGAGTTTGTTCAAGAGATTTTTTACACATGAATGACATCGATCATATATCCCTATGATTTGTGATCAATAACTCATATGGAGAGGCTATTATGGAACTATCTAGAAAACTCTTTACGAAACTCTTAAAATAGTGAAAATCTACCTAGATCATGTATGTATGTATGTAAGAGAGAGAAAGAGAAAGAATGGTGAAGTGTATGCATGCAAACAAGGAGTAAAGTGAAGGATTGAGATCATATCAGAAGTCACTAATTGGGTTCAGTTCACTTAACATAGCAAGTGACCTATTCATAGGAGTGAAGTGAAAGGGAAAGAAAAGTAATATCATATCAGAGGAGAGGATTAGTTAACAAAGAGAAGGCTCAAAATTAGCTTACAAGAACAAACTGAGAGTCAGGTATTGAATTAGTTTTAATCAACTTGAATTAGGGTAAATCTCTTAACAAAGTGGTCTTAATAGATCTTTGTAAATCTCCTAACAGAATCCTTACTTTGTTATAAGTGTTATGTCCTCTAACAAGGTGAGACCTAGCAGTCTCTTAAGATTTTAATAGGGTAGACTCCTCACAAGGTAGATTATATTTTATGATCGAATATTGTAACAATAATATGTTAATTTTATTACTGTAGTAGTGAAGATTTGTGGACGTCATCCCCACCCTAGTTTTACCTTCACCTTGGAGAGTTTTTGGGTAACAAATATTGTATTTATTTTCATGCATGTGATAGATCAGATTTATATGTTACAATAGATTTATATTACAAGTTTTACATGCACAAGTTTACTAATAGATGTGAGTGAATTGGTGAGAAGTTTAAGTGTTTAAGATTCTAATTCAACACCCCCACTCTCAATATCTTGTTTATCCTATTTATACCTCTATCAGTAAACAAATATTTAAACTTATATACTTATTAAGATAGATTACTTATAAGAAAGTTATGAATGCTACGTGACTATAGTGTGGATGCAATGCAAGAGAGCAGATGAATCACTATAAGAATGTTTAGTATTTATAGATTTCTCAAGAGCTTGGGGTAGAGTTAGGTTGATTTAGGTTAACCAAGGTTGAGTAAGAATTATTTAAATGGTTTCAAATAGGGAGAAAGGATGAAAAAATGAGTGATCAAGATTCAAAAGGCTAATTGAATAGTTGAGATTGTAAAACCTTAGTGATCCATGTGAGCCCTTTCCTCAATTCTCATTTTTTGATGTGATTCTTCCTATGTGGTGAGTGAGATAAATTAGGAACTTAACAAATGATTTAATTTATTTATTTTAGTAAGTGTATGTACCTCTTGAGTCGGTTGAAATTAGGATGAAATATTTGCTTTGAACTATACAGTTAATTAATATCAATTGCATTGTTATTTGATCCTTTGATTTAATTTAATCCACTTTAGTGTCAATGTCAATTAATCTAATTTATGCTCACAATGTTTGATTTAGTTGATATTGTAAAGTCATAGTTATCCATATAAGCTCCTCCCTCAATCTCATTGGTTAATTTAATTAGTTTCATGTGATGAGTGAGAAAATTTAGGAAATTAATTTGACAATTTAATTGATTTGTTTTAAAAAGTGTGCCCCTCGAATAAGTTGCAATTAGGATTTAATATTTTATTTGGACTAAATAATTAATTAAAATTAGTTGCATAGTTATTTGATCATTTGATTTATTTAACTCCACTTTAGCTTCAATATCAATTAATCTCATTTTTTCTCACAATCTTTGATTTAATTTTGTCTAATAACTTTGATAGATTTAGGGTGTCTATGCTTGTTACACTACACTTTTGTGATATTTTTTAGACAATTGGCAATTCATATTATAAATAGATTAACTTTCATTGATAGAATTGCATTTTCATACAATAACATACAAATACAAAAAATGGTGTTACTAAATTATCATGTAGCCTATTCTTTTTGAACTAGCAAAGGCCTCCTTGTGAACATTCACATCAATATTTAATTGAGATACAACTACTATATTTGGCATCAATGTTTGACATTAGTTTATCACACCAAATGATAGAATATCGTCCACCATCTGAAAAATATGGTCATCGCTAAACTAGCATCGAAACTGCCATGGTAGCCATCAATGCCAGTCATCTAGCATTGACAAGTAGATGTTGGAAACTTTTTTTTTTAATAATGTTGACACCTTGGATGTTAGAAAATAACAATGCAAATAACTTTTGGAACACCTGCTCCATCTTCATGTTGTCAGATAACCAACAAACATGTCATCGTGACTATGGAATCCTCATTGGTTTTCCTATTAGAAATTATTGTTCTATCATCAAAAGTCTGACAACTTCTGCATGGTACTTTTGAGGAAGCAAGTTGGGGGAAATAAAACCACAATCCATATGCATGGACAGCAAGCGGAGCTAAAAATATATAATTTCCAATACATGTTTGCATTCTTATTAGAGGTCCATAGATTTTTTAAGTTATAAGCCATTGTGGACATTAGAATTATGACCACTATAGGCAAGGGGCGCCCTCAACAAGAAAGAAATTGAAAATAGCTAAAACACTAGAAGACTTCTAATCAAAACAACTATGAATTCCCCTATTAGATCTCCATCTTTGAGTTCCCACCCCCAATAACTTTTTGAATTTCCTCAACACATATAGTCTTTATCTATGCATACAAGAGTTTCTCATTGAACGTATATGCACAGGTGATGAGAATGGATCTTTATTGAAGCATTGTTAGGAGATTGACCAAGCCCCAAATGTACTAGTGATGCTTTTATAAGATTTGGATATCACTAGTGCATTTGTGGCTAGGTCATCTCCCAGTAATACTTCAGAAAATATTGTGTGCTTGTCACCCACACATATACATTTTCTGATATACTCTTATATGTACATGTAAAGGTTGTATATGTTGAGGAAATTTAGAAAGTTATTGATGGTGGGAATGAAAAGATGGAGATCTAACATGGGATTTCTTATCTATTTTGATAAAGAAATCATTTAGTCTTTTAGATATTTCAATTTTCTTGCTTGTTGTGGGCATCCCTCCCCTGTAAGAGTTAAAATTTTGACGTTTATTATAGTCTATAACTTTAAAAACCTATATACATCTCTAACAAACATGCAAACATGTGCTAAAAATTTTATTTTTTAGCTTTTCTTGTCATCCATGCTTATGGATTATGGTTTCAATTATCCCTATCTTGCTTCCTCAAAAGTATAGTGTGTGTGTGTGTGTGCACATGTGCATGCACGCACATGTGTGCATGTGTGTGTGTCTATGTATGTCTGTGTGTGTCTATGTGTACGTGGTGCTGGTGGAAGAAAAATCACCTTAGATTGACCACTATTGATCTTTGATATTGAACTAAGGTCATCTCCTACATTGTCTAAAACTAACATGAAGACCACTAGCATGATCTTCGAGTTCAAAGAAAATATAATAATATAAAATATAAAAGAACATTATGGATTTTTTAACATTTTCATCATATAAAAGGAGGTCCATGATGTTCTAGTTATACCAAAAAGGTGTTAATATTATGATTATGAGAAAGGGTAGGTGGATGCTTCCATGAGACATAATAGCATGTACATTATATTACCAACTACAATAGGGTGTGTAAATGGATGCCTAAGAGAAATATGATGCAATAACCAGTCAATTCCAAAAAGTTGCAAAGACCCTTTGAAGCAACTCTTTTTCCCCAGGGTTAAAGTGTAATACTCATCTAAGTTACTATAATTGTGCCATAATAATAAATAAATAAATAAAACTTCCCCTAATAAGTGTTATGCAAGTTTTGGATGAATATCTAAGATGATTTTAAAAATTACAATATCATTGGTTGAATATTTGAGTAACTAGACTACTAATTTGTAGTGTTTGTGAATTATAGTTACAAGTGATAAAGTTAGATACCTTTGATTCTTGGTGCACAAAAAATGCATGCAAATATTTGGTTAGCTAGGAGTCTCAATCTCTAATTGGTTAGCATGTGTCTTGAAAAATTATTGGTGGACTAGGAGCTAGGCAAAAGAGAATTATCAAACTTGAAAAAGATGTACATAAAAAATTAAACAAAATTATCAATCCCTTTTAATCTATTGTGAAATATAATATATGAAATAGACTTAAGTTAGAGCCATTACAAGAAGATGCAAGCAAGTATACAAATAGTTTTTATCATGTTTTCAAGAAATGTATGCTAGATAAAACTATACAACAAACTGACCTATAGATACCTCAAATATGAAATGTAAAATCTCTAGAATGAAATCGTACGTGTCAAAATGGGATACACGCACTTAAACATGGTCATTGCATGTCTGATTCATCAAAGAATGAACATGAGCTTGTTCATCTTGAAATATCTAAACAAGGTGACCTATTTCCCTCTATTTGAATGTTGTATCTCAGAATCAAGAGCTCAAAGACCATAGACCAATTCTAGAATGAAGGATTTTGAAAGTATGAATGAATGCAAGACTAAGCTATATTTTTTTGGGAATTTTTCTATGCAAATAGATGAGATTTTAGCTATTTGGAATGAAATTTTAATCTAAGAACAAATAAACAAATATCTAAGCTAGAATGCATGCAAGATTAATATAAATGAAATCTTTAAGCAACTATCATGAAAATGAGCATTAACAAAGAGAATTAACTAAAATGCATGCGTGTTTAAACTATGCTTTTGAGATTTTTCATGGAAGAGAATGAGGTTAAACTAGATTAAATGCAAATATAAGTTATGAAAGGAAACAACAAACTAATCTAGAAGATATGCAAATATTGAGCTACAATGAGAGTACTAAGCAAAATGTAACAAAGTGTTGAGTACACAAATGGTGAGTGCTCAATCTAACATAGTTTCCTTACTTAAAAAGTCACCTCCTTCATGAGAGGTGAGAGCTCTTAATTTAAAGAGGAAATTTTTCAACGGTCCAAAGAGAGTAGTGGAGGGAATTTGACTAATTTTGGAAGATTCCACTAGAGTTTGAATCAAATGGCACATCTTCATTTTTTCAACTTGTCTCACATTTGAAGATTCTATTTGAAACTTGTCTCACATTTGAATATTTTAATTCAAATAATGAATATGTGGAGACATGTTAATTCAAATGTTTTTAATGAATTCCCTTGTCATGTATTTTGGCCAAGAGGATAAGTAATTTAATCAAAAAGCTAGGGCCTTTAAATAAATTGTATTAATTTAGTGAGTTTATCAGCCAAGACGTTGATAATTAGGAATTTATTAAAGTTTTGTAATTATTAAAAAATTATGATTTTCTATAAATAATATTCAAATCAAGTAGAGTCAGTTTGGACTAGAAATTCCTAATACTTTAGGACTTTCTTGATCATTGATTGATATCTCAAAGTTAGGAGAAAATTGATTCTAAGACCCATTTTTGGGGTATTACATTTGTCCCTCTTTGAATTGATGTGTGAGTAGCATATTGATTCAAATAATTATCCAATTTTGAAGCTTAGAATGAGAACTCGGATTGGTTTTGAGCTTGATGATATGAAGACTGATAGATAAGATAGAATTGATCCTAAACTTGGTTGGATGAAATTCAATCCTGAGGATTTCAACTGGTATAAATGGAAAGAAATTGAATACCTATCCATTGCAAAGAGTTTAGGATTATCTCTGCAACAAATCTTAACCCTTAGTAGTCTAGATAGAAAATCTAGATACCTACCCATTGAAAAGATTTTAGGATTATCTCCAAAATGAAGCTTAACCCTTAAGAATCTAGATAGAACACCTAGATACATGTCCATTGGAAAGAGTTTAGGATTATCTTCAAATGGAGATTAACCCACACAAGTCTATATAGAATACCTAGATACTTGTCCACAAAAGATGACTAGAACCATCATGAATGATATGGTCATCCCCATAACAAGGCTTAATCCTCAGGAGTCCAGATAGAATGCCTAGATACCTATCCATTTAGAGATGACAAGAACTATCATGAGTTGACCAAGATAATCAATAGAACATTTTTTCTCATCTGATTGATAGACAAGACAATATTGGATTGATTTGAGTTACATGAATTTGATATGCTCCTAGAGATTTGGGATAGCCATGAGTAGATTGTGAGATGCCCAGTTTGAAATGAGATATGAGTAATTGAATATGCCCCTAGTGACGAGATGCCCCTAATTTTTAATTGGATTAGTTTGAAGCAAGATTTGATTAATGCAAGAGATGCATTCATCTTGCCCCATTAGGAGCCAAATCAAAAGATGACACATTAGAATGGTTATATAGAGAAATTTATAGGTTTTAAAGATGTAATTGAGGTTTCATAACAATGTAGAATGGATTGTAATAGATTGAGATCAATTTGGAATAGATTTGGAGCTCATTGATCAAGATTTTGGGTCTTGTTTGAAACAACTTGACTATGGTTGACCATAGTTGACTTTTTTTGAAAAGTTGACCAAGATAATCGATAGAACATTTTTTCTCATCTAATCGATAGACAAGACAATATTGGATTGATTTGAGTTACATGAATTTGATATGCTCCTAGAGATTTGGGATAACCATGAGTAGATTGTGAGATGCCCGATTTGAAATGAGATATGAGTAATTGAATATGCCCCTAGTGATGAGATTCCCCTAGAGATGAGGTTCCCCTAGTGATGAGATGCCCCTAATTTTAATTGGATTAGTTTGAAGCGAGATTTGACTGATGCATTCATCTTGCCCCATTAGGAGCCAAATCAAAAGATGACACATTAGAATGGTTATATAGAGAAATTTATACATTCTAAAGATGTAATTGAGGTTTCATAACAATTTAGAATGGATTGTAATAGATTGATATCAATTTGGAATAGATTTGGAGCTCATTGATCAAATTTTGGGTCTCGTTTGACCCAATTTGACTATGGTTGACCATAGTTGACTTTTGTTGAAAATTTTGAATATGCCAAGAAAATGTTCATAAGATGAGATTTTGGGATGAATATTGTATTAAAAAGATGAATTGCACAAGTGTTCAATTGCATCGGTCCCAAGTATTTAAATAACATATTTGAGCTATTTAAGGTTGTCAAATTTTGATGTCAAATTTTGATGTCAATCCCTAAAATAGATCTAGATTTGTCAAATTAGGTAGCAAGTGATTTTCACATCAATTGAAGAAGTTTGGAAAATTAGGTCAAACCTATATAAGGGTCCAAAAAGGTCTTTTATCAAATCATTTTTCATTTGTTTTTTGTGAATTTACTCTCAGACTGTACAGATAATTCTTGTGTGAGATCATTGTTTCAAGCTTCAGTGTCACCATGCCCAGCTAATAGACTATCCACCACCTGTAAGTCAATTATTGCCCTCTTTTTTATTCAAATTTTTTAATTCAAGCTCTATCATATTTATAGTTCATTTTCAATGTTTCCTCATATGTTAGTTAGTTCAGGCCTATACGAACCTTCACAATAGTCCATATTTTGCATCTTTACTCATATGGCTCAGTAGGAATCCTCAATCAAGAGGCACTCATCTTCATACAAGGAAGCCCTAGCATGGTCTTCCCTTGTACTAGCATGTGGGAATCCTCATTTAGGGGTCACCACTTGTATGACATTTGATCCTGGCTCATACAAGGTTGTATGACATTTTTGTTGTCTCTATTTCCTCATACAAAAACAAATGGCTCTTTTTGCCTATTTAGGTCTATAGTTTTGGAATTTTGATTTCTCTGATAGATTTGTTTGTTTGTCTAGCACTTGTAGATAGGTTCATTTTGCATGTTTTTTAATATGTTTAGCATGTTTTTAGGATCAATTATTGATGTGTGTGTGTTGTTTATCTTTATGCAGGTCAAATTTCCTATTGTTGAGTCTTGCTCCACGTATCTAGTTATTCAAGGCTTATCTAGATAGTGTATATGAGCAATGTTAGTATGCTAATAGAAACCAAATTTAAATAAAGCTTCTACAAACTAAACAAAATTCATAAACTTCAAGATAGACTAAGATGAGCTCTCAATTGAGAATATGAGCCATTAATGGACTCTCTCAATAAGAAGCTCTCTTGTTGAATAGCTTTGTCTAAATAGATAGGATGTATGCTCAAGCTTTATGCTTCAAAAAGGGCTTCAAATGGAGTTGGAATTTGGGTGTGAGTGTATATTTTTTATGTAAAATGGCTTCTTAAAATGGCATTATGACTTTACTTCATGGATTGTGTTGTTTTGCAAAGGGGAAGGATCCAATTTATAGGCAAGAGGCTTGAGGGATTGAGGGCTAAGATGCAAGGATGGGAAAAAGCTCATGGAGGGCTCAGATTGCATGAGAGGAGAGCACATGGATTGTGCTTCCTTACAGCCAATCAAGGAGTGACACATGTCACATGGCAAGAGGATGGAGGAAAGGGGAAGGATGAGTCAACAAAGGAGGCTCAAAGGATAAAATCTTCATAAAGACCCTCATAATGGCTTGTAAGAGCAATAAAAGGGCTTGGAAGAGTCATTTATGGCCTAGTGGGCTTCATAAAATTTTATGGTTGAGATATTTTGAGGGAGATGAGAGCAATTTCGACTTGGGCTTGATTAGGAGGGTTTTAATCTTGCTTAGGCTTGTGTAAATGATTAGAGGATGGATTGGGATGGTTTAGGATTAGCTTAGGGATAGGCAAGTGGATGGCATTTAATGAGGGTGCGTGAAGGAGGAGATATTTGTTAACTTTGGCTTGGGTTAGTAAGTCTTAACCCATTTTTAGGGAATGTGACAAGGTTAGGAGAGGATTAGGATTAGGTTTAAAGACATCTTCTAGAAGAGTCTAGACTTTGGATGAGGATAAAGACTTTCTAGAATAGTCTAGAATTTCCTAGGATGAGGATGAAGACTTTCTAGAAGAGTCTGGAACTTCTTAGGATGAGGATAAATTAGATTTTTAAGAAATAAATAAAGTTTTATTTATTTCAAGGGTTTGGGTTGAGGAGATATTTATTAAAACTTTTTTAATAAACATGAGGATTAATATTTAAACTTAATTAAATATTTTGAGTTGGGATTAGGGGTAGGAAATGATGGGATTAGCCTTTAATCAAAATTAAAGAAGGATTAGAAGATTTTGGAAGAGGTTAGTGGTCTTAGGGAAATTGGCCAAGTTTTGGGCAAAAAATAAATTTTTTATTTATTTTGGGTTTTTTGGTCAATTTATTAATTAAATAATTAATAAATAAGGAAATAATGTTTAAATAAGATTTAAACATTTTTGGGAGGGATTCCTTAATTAAATATTTTTAATTAAGATAAAGGGATTTAATGGCATAAAAATAAATTAATTAATTAAATAATTAATTAATT
This sequence comes from Cupressus sempervirens, assembly GCA_028749045.1. Classification (NCBI taxonomy): domain Eukaryota; kingdom Viridiplantae; phylum Streptophyta; class Pinopsida; order Cupressales; family Cupressaceae; genus Cupressus; species Cupressus sempervirens. Next base: position 453,655,087 of record CM053783.1, read on the forward strand.
AATAAATGATGATGTCATCAGGAATTTTTCAGAAAATAAAAATACTTTATTTTCTAAAGGTTTTTAGGTGTCTACAGATAGTTATCGCAAATTGAGGTGGAACATCTTGTTAGAGTTAGGTTGTCATTGAACCAAAAGGACAATCTATCAATACCCAATACAAACACTCAACTTATAGTACATAGGAGGCGGTTAAGCCCTTGTCACAAATCCTAAGAGGAGCACTGAAAAAATTTCCAACAATCTCCCCCTTAGTGTTACTCAAGGGTCTGAGGATTCAAACCTATGATTAAGCTCTAATACCACTTGTTAGAGTGGGGAATCTATTACACCAAAAGACTAATTTATCAATGCCTAATACAACTAATCAACTTATAATACACAAGAGGCAGGTAAGCCCTTGTCATGAATCTTGAGGGGAGCATTGAACAAATTTCCAACACATCTTGATTATTAGGCCTCTCTCATCTTTGTGAGTTCCCCAACATTAAGGTAAATAATGGGATCTTCACAAACCTTGTAGATCATTTACATAGTGAAATAAATATGTTTCACTTGGCTATAGGGGAGATGACTATTACCCCAAAGGATATTTACATGATCTTATAGATTCTAGTGCATGGGTCTATAGTATCATATGATTCACAGGTATGGACTATAGTCAAAGTGATGTAGTAGGTATTTTTAGATAGAGATATATTTTAAAGATTCATCCCATGGGATGAGTTGGTGTAGAAATATGGTGACACTCACTATTTAGCATGTGTGTTGGAAGGTTTCATAGGTTGCATCTTGATGCCTTATAGAGGTCACCAATGGTTCCAATGCGATTTGGGGAGGAAACTAGAGGAGATATTGTAGAGGCTAGCTTCCTTTGGGTGGGATCAATGCATGCAATCCCAAATGTATCATGAGATGAACAAGGTGGTCTATCGCAAGACAAAGACCATGGTTGCATGTGTAATTGTATTATAAATCTAGGACTAGGAACATCTCCCTATTTCTAGGTCAGTATTTAAGGATTAATGCTTGGAGGGGGAGGCATATATCATGAGGTATAGTGTCAAGATTACCCAACCTTGGTTGGGTAAGCTAGGTAACTAGAGGGAAGCATTAGATAATCTGGCATCAATGATATGGATACCCTAGAAGTAGACAAAGGCATGGAGAGAGGGAAGTGTACATGTTGGTTATATGTTATTGTTATGCCCCTTAATAGACATATCTCCACAACATATAGAGAGGTTCCCAATTTCATAAGTATGGTGCTAGCTTGGGTAGATGCATGGCCTCTTAGAGGAGTACATCAAATATGCCCACTTTGCCAATGAGGTGAAGAAGTGTTGGTTCACATGGCTTAACATCACTCTATTAGCAAAGGAGATGAAAAGGGTGGTGACCATCTGATAGGAGTATCTCCCTAAGGTAGAGGATGTGATTACCACCCTAAGATACAAAGATTGTCTTTTGAGACATCTATATCCTTGGTTCACATATCCAATTGGGATGGGTCCATAGGTACATGCAATTCCAATAGCACATCCATAGCAGGTCCTAGTACCACAATCGACACAACAACAAGGAGTTAGGTTGAGGGTCACTCAAGCTCTAATCCCTCCACATGTCATGAGAGTGGAACTAGGAGTAGGTAGTAGTGGTTAGGCTGTGAGGCCATCATAAAAGAGGCCTTGAGGAGAGAGTGGATCTTTGGGAGGAGTAATGGGACCTCAGATCTTGGCAACGGGGTCACTCTAGGTGAGCATGCCACTCATCATGCAAGTAAAAAATGGGTGGAGCCACCACCTAAGTATCTAGCATAGGTCAAGGATCAACCTCATCTAGATATAAGAGGTGGATGTGAAAAGAAGATATAGGAGTAGCCTATGCAAGGACCTCTCCCTAGAGATATATTAGCTCAAACATAGGAGGAGTTAAGGGGGTAAGAGAGAGATAACAGACTACCTAGAGATAGGTTGCAAATCTATAGGTCTAGATCATAGTGAGGGAAACCATATTGGTGGAGTAAGATGTATGGATACTTAAGAGATATGATTAGAGCTTGAGGAGTCACGAGAGGAGGCTCACCATTAGAGATCACAAGTGGCCTATTAATATGTGGTGTATGTAGTGGCAGTGCATGTTGAGAGGCATGTAGCACGATATTCTGATTATGTATGAGCTTTTGATAGAGTATCCCCTTCACCATTGGAATATGCACCACAAACTCTAGGAGATAAGGGAGAAGGATGCAGTTAGACTCCCTCAATTTGATCTTGTTGTGATGTATTGATTGATCAAATATTGTGGCATCATGTTTTTGTATCATTATGACAGTAACAATGCTTAAGTAACACAGATTTTTGTATCATTGCCATTTTTTTACATTCCACGATGTTCACATAAGGCATATCCTAAAATTTTTTTTTAAAAATTATATATGTTATGAAAATGTGATGGATGTATGGATTCCTAGCTTATTTAACTTGGGATCTATATGTATGCATTAGATGAAGCAGATGAGATGTGGATGTATGATTTTTTCTCCCATTGTGTACAAGATGTATGAATAATGAAATGCTTTACTTGTTCATATGCACACATATGATGTGAGATACATATGTTTCTTTTATGCGAATATCTATAAGTGTGGATGAATATGCAAAATGTTACTAACATATCATGCAAGTGTTTGGTTGTTGTTCATGATAGATTCCCAATCAAGTTTTTGAAGATAGGGTTTGTGATCGATTACCTGTGTAGTCAAAATGAAGACATGACACGTATAGGGAGCTTTTCATCTCTCATTTTTTCTAATACAAATGAATGAGCAAGCAATACCATGCTAAAATAAAATAAAAAACTTGAAATGTAATGTAACCCTATCTGAATGAAACCCTGGGATATAGATTTCATTACTGAGCATTAATTTTGAATAAGGCCATAGGGTGTCATATAAATCTCACTGATATTTCTATCATGAAGATATAAATATGACATTAGTCATAGTTTTGTCAAAATTATATGTAAGAATTAAGGCACAAGAAGCTGGAATGACCAAAACATCTTTCCTATTGATTTAACAAGAAAAATTAAGCATCAAGACATAAGTGTTGAGACGACCAGAATGTTTCATACATACAAGCTCATGAGGCATGTGAGAGTTCCTTCTTATGCTAAGTAACACTAAGTATTCTATCTACAACAACCTTTTATCGTTCATGACCTAGGATAGAAGTTTTCTTGATGTACTTGTAGTGGCCCTTGCATTCACTTCATAGGATGTGTTGTCGTACTTACAATAGTATAGAGAGTTCATTTTAAAAATAAAGAAAAAGAACTAACCTCGTCGAAGTTTCCATATAAAATGAGTTGAGGTACACATGGCCATCCAACATGAGATAGAGGCTCTTATATTGGACACCCCTTTTATTTGCAACTAGACCAACAGACAGAAGATAAAGAAAATACCATTCCCCTAGTTCTTGCTCCTCTAGTCAAGATTGACATTCCAAAGTTGCTTGAATGAGAATGACAAAGAAAAAGAAAAGCACACAAAGAAAAGGCTCAACATAGCTTTCAGTTTTCATCTTAGTGGATTGATGTCAAATTTGGATTTCAAAGTGTGTGAGAAATCTCTTCAATAGAAGGGCAGCAGTAGGGAAAACTCAGCTAGGATAGCTAGTGAATAACGCACAAGAGACACTCTAAAAGTATAGGACATTTCCACCTAGTACAAAAAGGTTGCCCCTAGACTTATGACTAATTTCAATCCATGAAGGTGTAACCAGTATTGCAAAGTGATTTGAAGCTTATGTACAGGTGAGAGAAACAAATTAAAGCAAGAAATTGCAAAAAGAAAAGTACACAACATAGTAAAGTGAAAGCATAGAACAACTATATAGGAGCTAGGAGGTGTTTTTGATACATGGAGTGGTTTGAAAAAGAGACGAATGTTATGAAATTTTCATTGTATTGGCAGAGATTCTATTTTTGCTACCATGATGCCTGTTTGTGAGGATTTTATCAATGACAGTCTTTCTTCCTTTTCAACTTTTTTTCTCATTTTTCATTTTTTTGTATTTTTTTATTTTTTTTAATTTGTTTGTATTATCAAGGTACCTATTGCTAGATTTTCACTAGGATAATAATAAAAAATCAAGACTTTTTCCAATTTTTAGTACTTTTTTCAGGATAAGTAGCTATGTACAGAGAGCTTTAGCAGGATATCAACTTTAGAATCTTTTGAGGTGAAGGGTGTTGATTGGATCCTTGAGCAATTCTCCTTCAGTAGTAGAGAGTTAATATGTGCCTAATCAAAATGTTGTAGTGATGATGTATGCACTAGGCTAGTTTGGCTCAAACTTTCCCTATTTTAACCAATGTTGTTGATTCTTTGGGTTCTCCCTCAGAATGAGATCATCCACTTGTAAGTCCTATGGTTTTACTTTCTTGTTGTAGCTCTTGGACATCCTCTTTTGGTAAGCTCTTTAGTAATCAAACACCACCTGTCGACATTCATCATCTAGTTCTAGCTCTTGTAGCTACTATATATGGTAATCATCATAAAAAATGAGGCCTCTTAGAGAAACCCATACACTAGTACATTTGACCCCATTTTTAGACCAAATTTTTTGACCATCTATTAAAATGGGGTCAAATTGGTCGGAATAGGCAAGAAAAAATGTGTTTTTTAAAAATTCATGCCCGTGTTGGTCAAAATTTCGACCAACACTAAGATTTGGTTGAAATTTTGACCAACACGGGCTTCATATTGTTTTGAAAATGTAAAAAACCATGCCCTATTTCATTGTTATGCACATTCTACATCGTTATGTTGAACATGAGCTTCATATCTGGCCTGTCGAATGCTTAATCTCAAGGCAATAGTTGGAAAGTTTGGCACATCAGAGATCAGAGGATTGATCCGACTTGAACAATATTGATAATGCTACTATGAGTATCTAACTAGGCCTTTTCTTTTAATATTTTTTCTTCGATCATAACCATGTTTGAATGTCTTTGGCAACCTGAGTGGAACCCATCTAGACATCAAGATGCCACTTCAAATAGAGAGACTTATTCAGAGTTTGGTCGTGACTTAATAAAAGAGCTATGGCATAACAGTGATCAAAAATATGTTTTGTGGATACCTTCCCATCTTACAATCTATGAAATGTAATGTATATATATATATATTTCTGAATCATTTTGTATGTGCATTTTTAGCATCGAAGTTTCGCATCATATTTTAAGATTCAATAGAAGTTTTGAATCATACTTGTGATTCATCTTTAGATTTAATGAGAATGAGAACTTATCATGAAGTATTGATTCCAACCATCGATGTTTTAATTATGTCTTGATGTTTTTAATTGACCAGAATAGGGTTTTGTTTAGGGTTTTTTTTTATGACTGAACACTTGAATTGATCTCCTGTGCAGGCAAGTCTTCAAACAAAGTGGGTATAGTTTTGGGTATTCTTGGGGGCTTCTTGTTGATGTTATTGCTATGCCTATTTGGATTCAGAAGAAGATTCAAGTCTGCAGCATTAAGGAAAGGTACTTATGAGGTGATTGTTTTTTGGTAAATCATTCTTTCAAATGTCAACAAAAATTCTGGCTAGTTGATTATATAAGAGCTACTCACTCAAAAAGGAAATAAGGGAGAAAAAAATTCATTTATTTTTTCTTGTAAAATAAAATCTTCTCTATACAAAATGTGTAATATTTTTCCCATGCATCAATCAGCGGAGAATCCTAATACAGAGGTGTACTCTGCTATTGGGAAGGAGCATGGAATTTTTCTCAACTTGGAAAATATAAAGGCTGCAACTAGAAATTTTCATGATGATAACAAGCTTAGAGAAGGGGGATTCAGCTCTATTTACAAGGTAACATAACTCTAACCACATTAAATATGCTATTAAATTGAACCAGGTTACTTCTTCGTTCTCCATTGAACAACAATCTACAGACTATTTCATAGAGAATGAAAGGGTGGAAATATGTCCTAAAGTCACACAAAATAGGCATTTTAATTTTGAATTTTAGGACTTTCATATATTATTAGAATACACTCTTGTACAATTGCTTGAAGTATAAATTCTCAAATGTTCACCGGTATATGTTCTGTGGATACCTTCCCATACAAAATAATTCAGAACATTGATAGTTATGAGAGATCCTCTACCAGTGTGTATGTGACACAGAGCCAAATTGGACATCTTTGTTAGAATAGACTGTTGAAAGCTATATCAACAGCTTGCAATGAGAGTCATATTTGGACATCAATGTAAAATACCAACACAATGTATAGAAACATACGTAAATTCATCCATTATTGACCATAAAGGTTTTGAGTTAGTGAAAAATATACCTTCTTTTTAGTAATCAAATGCTCATCTTCAACAAGTGACAAGTTGACAAGCTCTGAAATCTCTGGTAGCCAAGTCAGTTTTAGCTTTGTTGTTTTGACTAATCCTTCAAGATGGAGCATGCTATGAAGCCATACAATAATACCCTTTGAGTCCTTCTCAATATTTTTTATTATGGCATTGCCCGAATCCATCAGTGTTACCTCTTCACCTTCTGAGACAAGAGCAGCATCAGCACTCTCCAACCAAATGTGTTTTGTGTAAGTAGTTGCTTTCTTGCCAGCACCTTCATACTTTTTATGCCTAGCCAGAATTTTGACAAAAGGTTCTTCAGGCCCATTTGTTAAGCATAGAAGAAATGATTTTTTTATTCATTGTCCAAAGTCTGTCCCACTCCATTAGATTTAGATTTTTTGATTTTTTGATGCTCCTTGAAACAAAAGTGCCAAAGAAAACTTAGATTTATAATTTTAATTGGTATAGGTTATAAGAATCTGTATGGAAACTATAGAAAATTAAGTGAAAAAAAAGGTGTTCCAAAGAAAAAGTCCAACATTTAAACTTGTGACAGAATAAATTGCTTTCAGGCCTCTACTGTCAATTCCCTTTGCAATGTTCCTTGCATTGTTGGGAAGCGAGGATCGTCCCAACCCTCCACTTTTTCATTATCTACAAACCACTGTAGTTTTTGCTTGCTCTAGAGAGTATAAACAAAATTCAAATGGCTAAAATCCCACACATGCACTTTCCGCAAACCCATGTCTTCTAAGACCCTATAATATTGTTCATTACGATCATGGTACTCACTTGACTGGAGAGCATGTGTCACACCTTCAATGATATCCACATATGGGCATGCAAAATCATATGTTGGATATATCTTGTATTTAGATCTAACATGGTGATGGCGGATAGGATTGCATCTATAATAAATAGGATCTCGCAATGTTTTGTTAACATCTTGCATATCTAGCTTACCTCTTAGACAACATTGCATCCCCCTCTCAATAGCAGCAATCATTTCTTTCCACAGACACATATTTTGCTCCATAGAGTTATTCCTATTGATGGACTCAATTCCATCCATTCTCTCTTTCTACATATGCTCTCGAGGTGTGTCATCCACCAATCTGGGTCGCATAAGAAAACTTTTAAATGAGTTGTGTTAATATAATTTTTTAAGGATTGTTTACAACCAAAGTCATAAGGTTTTTGACATTGGTGGGACCGTAGTACACTGTTAATTAAATGGTAACATATTCTAAATAAAGGTAAGTTTGTTATTTGGAGTCCCCTGGTTGCTTTCTCAAACTAATCAACCTTGATTTGATAAGTGTTTCTGCTTGTAAACTACAATGTTAGAATTTTGATGTGGAATTCCTTCTGCATGCAGGCTCATTTGGGGAAGTTTTTCAAGGCATATGGAAAGGAACAGAAGTTGCAATCAAGATTTTACTGGAGCAAGACTTGACAGAGGAGAACATGGAAGATTTCTGCAATGAAATATCACTTTTAAGGTAGCTGCATAACATTCTATTCAAAATACTATAATCATCATTAATTTCTCTTGCTATCTCAAATTACTTTAAATAAAGAGGTTGGTAGGACTTTTCTTTCTCATACATTTTCTGTTTTGTTCTATATGCATCTTGTCCAGCCACTTGCGACATCCAAATGGTACTTTCTAGCTCCCTGTCTATAGCTTGAAGTTATTATTCTAAAAATTTAAAGTAGGGTGAAGTTTTCTTCTAAAGTTCTCAAAAATTATATACAATTATATGTTGTGTTTATCATATAATTTGATGCTTTGGTTTGGATATCTTGTATGTGTAAATAGTACAATGCCTATGAGCTTGATTAGAACTCATGCAATGGTCACATCATAATTTGTGTGAAATTGCTTGTATTGTTTGCCCTAAAATGCCCTAGATGGTTTTTATTCACCAAAATGCTAGTATTGAAACCATGCATATGCAATCAATATCATCGCCCAAGCTGTTTGCATCCAAACAGTGCTATGCAAGGAATAATGATGCATTTTTGTTGAAGAAATACACACAAATTTGCTCCAAAAATTACCACTTTACCTTTAGAGTTCAAAATTCATGGTATAAATTCATAAAGGCATGCTTTTTGAAGCACTTTGCATTTGTTTTTGTATGTAAAATTGACACTTAGTCTTCTTAGTTACTAAGACAGGGTTTTAAATGAGAAACACACATGTATATGCATTCAAAATCGACACTTTGGAGTCTTTTATAACTAAAGTTGATAGTGATGTGCTTTTCAAAACAATTTGCATGTGTAAACACATCTAAAAAGTGCCACAATAACTTAACACTTGCTTTTTAGGAGGTTTTACATATGGTTTTTATTTACACATGTTTAATATATGCAAGTTTATAATACACAAACAATGTGCTCTAGTAGCATTCAATTGATGGATCAAGGGTTTGTGTGATATGCATGTATAGAGATTGTTAACGATATCTATAGTTGGGCAAAAGTTAGCGGAGTACTAATTCACCCCCAAGTATTCCCTATTTCTAACAATGACTATTTATGGTCTAATATCCAATCCTTATTTTGAATGTGCTATATGTTGAAAATGTGGAAATTAGTGATCCAAATCGGATAGAAATTATGGACACAAGCACACTTGTAGCTTGAATTTACTTAACATCAGTGTATGCACATCCATGTATCTTTCCTATTGCATATCCATGTATCATCCTCTGCCATTTTAGTTTAGCTGGTCTCTGGTGAAGAGAGGCAATACTCTCATCGTGAAAGCCTATGCCATCAATGAAGGAATCTGGTACACAGAATACTGTTAAGGTTTTGAGAGATGATAGTGGAGGTTCCTAAAACACCATACTGGGAAAAATGTGGCCCTGCCAAAATTCCTGGCCAGAATGGTAACTGTGTTCTATATAAAGATGCTTAGCTTGAGAAAAATTCATTTTCTTTTGGAATATGTACACAAAAGACTCTAATTTCTTAGGAAAACAGCATTTACCTATAGGTTCATGGTAGTGCATTGAGCATCTAATATTTTAAAAGCCTGTTGTTACCAATAATGCCTGAGGTGTAGTTTATGGTCATCTTTCATTCGAGAGCTAAAAATAATTTTATTTTATAAGGATTTTTTCTTTTCAAATATATCATGCCTATATATTAAGTAGTGATCTCTAGCTTTCAACTCTGTAGAAATCCCCTAGTAAGTCTATCAGGGTTAGGCTTCCACTTCCAAAGTAGATTGTGGAGTACAAATTTGGATCCCATAATGGCAATGGGGTTTTACATAAAGATGCTCATGCCCAATTATTTTGATGGCTCAAGCTTTGTAAAACCTGATTAGGAAAATATAGAAAGCCATTGGGCTCTGTTAACATGTCCATTATGGCTAAAGAGTACTTCATGGTCTTCTTTTCTTGAAAAAGATGTTTTTCAAAGAGGATTTAGTTGTCTCAAAAGTTTTCTTTGTTTTTTCTTTTGTTCTTTTGTTGATTGAGGGTCTCTGTTAAAAAATGAGTTGCTTCTTGTTTAGATTCCTTGTTAATTTTTCTTCCATAAACATCTTGATAGGAGTTTTTTAATCTTTATATCTTAAGGTAAATTTTCTTTTGGTCTTTTTTAAATATGGTTCTTGAAATTTTTTTCTGGTTCACAATTTGATATTTTGAGTTCGATTTCGCTATTATTCTGACAAGATCTTAATAGTATGAATTAGATAACTGTTCAGTAGTTTTGCACCCATTATCTTCTCAGCATAGCCTATGAATTTGAGATGGAAGTGGGTATATGGTAAGTACATAGGTGAACTGTTCAACAAGGTTTATTATTCTTGGTAATAGATGTCAAAAGGCCTTTTCTTGTTACTAAAGTCGAATGGTTGGGAATGAGCTCAGTAGAGGTCAAATATCACATATGAGGCCCTCAATGAAATAAGGGATGAGGCTGGGATCATGCCCTAGGAAACTTTGGCAGAATGGGTACTTTTCAATCCTTTACTCTTAGGCCCTTAGTCTAAAAGGTAAACTTTTGTGAAATGGGTACATTTGAATCCTTAACTCTTAGGCTCTAAAGCTTAAAAGGAAAACATTAGCAAAATTGTTTTTGTTCAATATCTAACTCTTAGCTAGAGAGATTATCTTAGACTTGTGCTTCTAAATGAGGTTGCAAAAATGACTTGGGTATGGAAATCCCTCTATTAAGAAAACCAAAAATGGTAATAGATGGAAAGTAACCATGCACTTGAAAATTTACTATCAACTTTTGCCTCACACTTTGTAATCTATCATTATGCAAAGACTGTGATAAAAAGGTTGCCAAAAAAAGCCATATGTATACACAAGATGCTATATGAGTGGTGGAACCATAGAAACCTAAGGAAACAGCTGATAACCAATTGAGGAAGAGTTGGAATATAAAATATGTTAAAAGAATGGTAAATGTTGTAAAAAATGTTATGAAGAGGATATGAAGAGAAGAAATCATTTATTGTGCATGGATACTGAACTAAAAGGAGAAATCATCTATATCTCCATCATGTAATCTCAGTCTTTATATCCATTTTGTAATCTCAATCTTGTTAGTTTATGTTTCTATTATTTATTTTTACATTTTGTTCTAGTGTATTATTTGCAACATAGCAATCTCCTTATTATTTCCCTACCATATCATGTTTTAGTATTTTACCACTTTTCCTGTTCTTTGATTTTTCTTTTTATAATCTCTTGTTCTCTTTTAATTGGTTATCATTTATTTGCTTTGGTTTTTTTGCCCCCTTTATCATTTTGCCTCTTCATTGATGCTAATGCCAAGTATTTTTGTCAATGGGACCTTATCCCTCCATTGAAGCTAATGCCCAATTTTTTTGTCAAGGAACATTATTGTTACTGTCAATCATCAATAGTTGAAAATGGACTTTTTATGAACCACAAGATTTGCATTGAAAGAAGCTCTTGAGAATGACAACACACTTCCAATTTTACTATCAGAATTTTAGATCACACTCATTGATGATAATTCCAAATTTTTTGTCAACAGAACCTTGCCCCTCCAATGCCACTCACAAAAAATTTTTCTGCCAATATTGCTTCCCAGGTCATTCCTTTTTTTTTTAGCAGCTGATGCCCTTGGCTATCTTTTCAAACATGCTCTCTCTTCCAAACCTGTATGTCGTATCTCATTGCTTGGTAATGCTACAGTGCCTAATTCCCAATGTTCTAATTACAACACATTTATTTAAAATTCAGCTGATGAAGTAATACATACCTTAGATATTTGACAACGTTTCTGCACTATCTCAAGATCCAAGCTTGCAATTCATTAAACTGAATTTATTATGATCTGCCCTAACTCACATCCCCATTGGATACCTTAAAATGCTACGTAAGCATGGCCTGATTACCAGATAGCTTGGTATACCCTTTGTTATTAGAGTCTCTCTTGAAGATTTTTGGAAATGATTCATGACCAAGTTCAGAGGCAAAATTGTGAGGTAGACTTTGATTTATTTCCATGACTGGCTGCATCTAAGTCACCAGTAAAATTCTCTTTGCCAGCCATGTCTACATTTCATCATTTTGATTGCCCTCTAAAAATAACTACAATGAACGGACTTAATTGTTTAGGTATTTTATTTAGGCCAAAGGGGGCAAGAAGAAAGGTTATCCCCCTACTTCTTGGCTTCATTGTATCCAACTAAAGGACAGAGGTAGTATGGGGATTTACTAATTCATACACACAAGGGATTCCAAGATACAAAGGGAGTAGGCTTTAGAGTATTAAAGAGATAAGATCATCCTTCTATTTTTGCATGTTGTAGTTTTTTTTCTAAGAAATAAAATTTCTTAGTAGAAAATTATTACTTGAAGACTCAAAGATACAATTTGAAATATCTATCGTGTCCATCTTCAAACCATTTATTTTAGTATTACATAATATTCTGCACTAAACTCTTGATTTCATATACAATTCCAACTTGAAGTAGATGATCTGGTGGTACCTTCTAGGTAGAAATAGTAGATTGATAGTTTTCATGAAGAAAATGATATTTATAAATAAGTATTCCTGAAAAAAATATCTTCGTATTGGCAATCTTAGTATGGTCTTTCCCAAGACATGTACAACCTCTACATTGTTTACCAAATCAAGTTGTTGCAGCTCCTCATATTCAACATTATCTGTTGCAATTGGATTTTTGAGATGATCATTTGCACCTTCCTTATGTTCTTCATTTATGATATGATATTTTATGCTCTTGATAACATGGGTTAGAAACTTCTGTCTTTCCATGCTTGGAGCCACATCATTGTAACTATAATGTGCTAGACAATTATTACAGGTGAGAGCATAAAACTCACTTTACTTGTACTAGTAGAAGAATTGCAATAGATATTCTAACAAAAATATTCTTTCTTAGATTGCATACCTTTGACTAGATTCCTTGAAAAGTTGACAAAATTGATATTACAAGAGTCAATGCTCCATAGGTATATGTGTGCTTCCTTAAGTATTAAAAGATAAGAAGAATATATTGGAAGTGTTTATAAATTAATAGTAGAAATAGAGGAAAACACATAAGGATGACCATTAACAATAGAAAATTTCATTCATCTCCCTTATTTCCATGGTAGGAATAATATGATATAATATCTTCAGTCAGCAGAGAAACTCAAAGGAATAATGGAATATACAAATAATACTCAAATATGTCAGAGATGTGGATATATGAGACCAAAGAGATTTTCTATTATTAAATCTTCAAGTTTCAATGGCCAGTGATGCTATGAAGTATTTCAAAAATATGATTAAAAGGTTGAAACTATAGTTGAAGAAACATGGAAAGATATGATGTATATGTTTTAGTACTGGAAGTAGTAGATGTAGTCATGGTATAGATTCTACAATAAAGATGGAACAAATAAGAGTATGATTTTGTATTGATTTCCTATTTTGGTTTATGTTGCATCTTGGAAGCATTTTCCTTGTCAAAACCTCAAAGATCTTCCTAGGCGGTCAAAGGTGGTGAAACAGCAAAAACATGGCAAACAACATAGAGATAGGTAGAATATGATTGGAGAAGTCTTAAACATGCATTTTACATCCATTTGTGGCAAGGAAGCCAAAAATTGTCATGAAGATGTCAACTTTGCAAAAATTGAAAAATTGCAATGTTGCAACTTTGTGCAACTTGGTGGGCTTTCATATAAAAGTTATCTTTGCCCTTCTAAAAGTTGGAATAATTACTAAAAAATATATAAGCCTTTTCAAAAGGTAGTTGTATGGGTTGGAAGCAAGTTATTGCAAAGATTAAATGCCAAACTTGAGTTTTTGACAGATTTCATGCTATTTGTAACCTTCAATCATGTGAACAGTCATTAGTTCTGAAATTTATTTGTAAATAGGGGTTAGTAATATGTGTTAGCTTTGTTTTTCATAGGTTTTGATTGCATTTTATTGAGCCTCATATGTATTTTCTTCAAGGCCATTGAATGCTACCAATTTTCCTTCATAACTTGGCAGTTTTTACAAAATACAGTCTATCTCTATTTTCGACAGCTAAAAATTGATGAAACCTTGGGGAAAAGAAGTAGACTCGTTGTACTTTACAATGCAAAAGGTTGGAGCTTAAAACATTCAGTTTGTGAATTTTACCAACAAGCCCTAGGCGGGTTGACAGTGAATCCAGCTAGAAATGAATGGCAAAATAAGCCTGGTAAATGCATACGAAGGAAGATAGTGACATGGTTTATTTTGGAGATGAAAGAGCAACAAATGGAGGCCCATACACAATGCCTTTATCCCTAAGATGTTTTCTAAAGCGAAATTTTGTGGTAAATATTGTCCATAATTACTAGGAGACATAAGGATATTGGTATTGATATGAGGATTGAAGTGTAAACCAAATTAGGGTTTGTAATTAAATGATTAAGGAGACAACTATTTTATTTGTAAATGAAATCATTAGAAATTGTAGGTACAAAAGATGGAGTTTCCTCTCATCTATGATTCCATCACATTTCATTGCACACACTATTTGCATGATGTGTTTTCTAATATTAAATAAGGATCCAATTATTTTTGTAGATAAATTTGGTAATTTTTTAGCATCCATAACCATACACTTGGATACATTAGATCTCACCAATAATTTGGTCAAGGTTATATTTGAATTGATGATACCTTCTCTCATAAGGATCTTGATTTAACTATAGGTTGTTGTGCCCTGGATTCCACTTGGTATGGCAGGTTTCCGTAGAGAGTCCTTTCTGCACCATCTTGCATTGCTATGCTATAGAATCTAGACATTACCTTTTTCCCCAAAAGCACACAAGCACATTTTTCATTCATTTGAATATTGAATATTTGAGAAAAGCTTGCACAATAAAGCTAAAAAATGCTCAACAATATAAGACAGTTGGAAAGAAAAGAATTTTTTAGCAGTTTAATAGCAACATTTTCAATTTTTAGGGTCTGGTATCTAAACAATGTAAATGAGAGGAAACTTAAATACAAATGCACACCAACCATTGATTAAGTTTTCAAACTACATCTCCAAGCAATCATCAGTGAATTCGACCTGTTTTGTTTACATCTGGCAAATATGAAAAGAAACAGAAAATTATTTTTTTTGCACATTTGTGGTGCTATTTACCATGAGATAAGTTGGCAAAATTTGTTGATTCCCACTGAGAAGACTGTGAATTTCTTCCACTGATTTGATCCATGAGTCTCTGGCAGGAAAAATCACACCTCCAGCAATAACTTTATGCGTTTGTAAACTATGGACCTAAATTGATATAGCTATGTTCAAACAATCTTAGCTTCTAATCTAAAATTTTGTTCTATACTCAATAAACTAGCTGTGGTAGCACGTTTTCTGATTAGCATTCATAGCTTTTACCAGAAGATCATTAGATGTACTAATAATTTATTTTGAGTATTTCGTTAAATTTTATATTAGTTTTCTGCTAGTGTCTTGTTGAAGAATATGGCTTGTCCTATTTTGTCAGAGATAATTACAAGAAAGGACTGATTAAGAAATAATTGTGTACAATATATTGAATTACCATTTTGGTCTTTGATTGTGCTATGATTCCAATCATTGATCAAGAATATTTCTTACATTCATGCTAGTGATTAAGATTTTTCTGTCATATATTTGGAACCTAAATGGTAATAGTACTAAATGAATGTTTAATTTTACTATTTAATAGGTATAAACATGGTATCTGTCCGAATGGAGCTGATTGTCGATCTAGGCACCAAAAGATGCCTCGTCCACCTCCTCCTATAGAAGAAGTTCTCCAAAAACTTCAGCAGTGGGCGACAGTGACAAATGGTTCCTACCCAAATAGATATCCTCAGCACAGGCAAAACAATTATTATCATCAAGAAAAAAAGGCTCAGCCTTCACCTAGTGCTTCTCAAAGACTACTAGGAAGTTCACCTTCAGGTGACAAGCCCAAGAATCAAGAGCAAAAAAGTTCACAACGTGTACCACAATATTAGACAAGTTAGAGTCAAGGCCAGCCAGTGAACCCTTCAGCAAATGGATTCTCAAATCAACTGAATGTTGTATTTGCTGCGTTGCCACTACCACAAGGAATTTCTAGGTTCATTGACATGACTCAGTGCATGGTTGTTCTTCTATGGGACTATTGCATTGCAATTTAATTCCTAAGTCTGTGATGTATGCATACTTAATTGTTTGTTGCCTTTCCTCAAGTGATGTTGGGGGTGTGCCATTGGAATTGGTTGTTAGAATTATATTGGTGCTCAATGTATACATTTCAGCTTCAGAAGTTCTTATATGTACCAATTTCATTTTATGTGCTTCATTTAAATGTACATGGATACCAATCAATACGAAGATATTGTAAATTTTGTTGTTGGAGCATTATAAGCTTTTCCTTTTAAATAATAGTTATACAACTACCGAATCTGATGTTTGTGAAACTTCTGAGTAATTTAGTTTATTCCAGGAACTTTTATTATCAGAGCAACAGAGTTGATTGCAACTCATTCTACCATATTGAGAATAAGTGTGGGCATTAGGTTCTTTTTGTTGTAACCCGTAAGCCTGCCTTTAGTCTGGAGAGATTTCCATTCTATATACATTTGATCACATTATTACATTGAATTTCCTTTTGCTAATTGGGCAGTGTGGGTGGTGAAAAATCATTCTGCTTTTAGAAGCTCTCATATAATTCTCTTAAATATTGGTTATTTTGAGGCAACATTAATTATTGTTTTTGATTAAGACTATATTGATTATTGTTATAGCAAGCATTTCATACTATTTATTAATGGGTGTAACATTGTGATTATATCATGTAGCCATGGCTGAGTATGTCTTCTGTTTATTATGAGTAGCAGCAAAGATATTTATTTTATGCTTCTTTTCTATTCCTCTATGTCCTCAAATGTATTAAAAATAGCTGAGGGAACTCTTAAGTATACTTCATAGGTCTTCTCTAGTGCATTGGTTTTTATTTGAGTTAGTATCAGTAACAGATAGCTTCATAGTTGTTACTTATATTATGACTTATTGACATTAGTGGTCAAAAGCATTGTAGGATGCAGCAAAGATCTTTGTAAAGCCACAAAACCCTTATTTTTGGGAAATGTGT
Organism: Cupressus sempervirens; assembly: GCA_028749045.1. Classification (NCBI taxonomy): domain Eukaryota; kingdom Viridiplantae; phylum Streptophyta; class Pinopsida; order Cupressales; family Cupressaceae; genus Cupressus; species Cupressus sempervirens. The sequence continues at coordinate 453,672,103 of CM053783.1, forward strand.
TGTACAGGCAGTATCAAAGGTCCAAACCACCAAAACCCTTTACAAAGTCCAAATGGGTATCCTAAATGATCAAAAACCTACATAGGAGGGTTAATTACAAAAAGGGCTACAAAGAAATATATAGCTAGTTTGGAAAGTGATTGGAAAAAGGAGTTTGGAATTGTTTTTTTTGGTCATTCTAGGCCCAAATAAGTTAGTCAAGAGTATGAACATCTCCTACAATGCTAGATAAGCACAAGTACAAGACTTGGCAAAACAAAACTTAACAACCATGTTTACACAAGATAAGATAAGTTTGTGACTTGGTGAGTTGACCTAGGGGGCAGACTTGGTGAGCGAACATAAAGAGTCAACTTGGTGAGCGTGCTTGAATTGTCAGCTTAGCAAGCTAACTAGGGAAGTCATCCTAGCGAGCTAACATTGTGAGTCAACTTAAAGTGGCGAGTTGGTGGGGCAAGTGGGGGTGACTTGGTGAGCTGACCTGGAGAGTTGGCATAGGGGGCGAACTTGGTCAGCGAACTTAGAGAATCAACTTGGTAAGCATACTTCAATTGTTAGCTTGGCGAGCTGACTTGGGGAGCCGGCCTGGAAATCTAACATGATGAGTGGGCTTAAAGTGGAAACTTGGTGGGGCAAGTTGGCAAGACGACTTAGCGAGGCCACTTAGAGACGTGACATGGCAAGCTAACTTGGTGAGAAATCTCGATGACTAGACCTAAAGATTGACCTTGATGAGGCACTTTAGTGGGGTGACTTGATAATCGAACTCAAAGAATCAACTTGGGCAGTATACTTGAACAGTTGACTTGGTGGGGCAAGTTGGCGAGCCGACTTAGAAGGTCCACTTGGTGAGGCGAGATGATGAGTTGACTTGGTGCTGCGACTTGGCGAGCTGACTTGGTGAGTGGACTTAAAGACTGACCTTGATGAGGCACTTTAGTGGGGTGACTTGATGAGCAAACTTAAAGAGCCAACTTTGTGAGTGTACTCGAATAGTCAACTTGGTGACATGACTTGGTGGGCTGGCTTAGCGAGCTGACTTGGTGTGCGTACTTGAACAGTAGACTTGGTGAGCTGACTGAAAGAGTCAACTCACTGAGGTGACTCTTCATAATCATTTCCTTTGCTATTCATGCTTCACATGGGAGTGTTTTTATATGATGATTTATTGTCAATCATGTCCATTCGCTACCAAACAATTCATATTCTACAAATTTGAGTTGTTGGAACTTTTGTGGATGTGCGGGCCATTGGAACATACTATAGGGAGGATGATGAACTTATTCTCAACTGTCAAACTCAGGAAAGTGATACAAATTGTAGAATCTTAACATATGGTTGTTCAAATTCGGTATCTGCTAAATGATTTCCTTTTAGCGTATAACTTGTTGTGCATAGTTGCCAAGTTTTCTTATTGTATCGGGCATATTAATGAAGAAGCATATTAGTTACTGTCGATATTTTTCAGGCATTCTATAAAATAGTTCACATGCCTTGCATATGATATGAGATTTTGCATGCATCCTACACTCTCTCATCCGGCTGATGATGGATTATGAATAGTGATCTGAAATAATGACGCTAAAACACACACAATCAAATCCAAAATGAACTTGCATTACAAATGGATTGTGGAAATCTGATATTGTTGATTTTGCATGCATGTCTACCAAGACAATCACAACTTAAACATATATGTTTAAGTTGTGATTGTCCTGGTAGACATGCATATGTTTAAGTTGTGATTGTCCTGGTAGACATCCATGCAAAATCAACAATATCAGATTTCCACAATCCATTTGTAATGCAAGTTCATTTTGGATTTGATTGTGTGTGTTTTAGCGTCATCATTTCAGATCACTCTCTGTAATCCATCATCAGTTGGATGAGAGAGTATAGGATGCATGCAAAATCTCATATCATACACAAGGCATGTGAACTATTTTATAGAATGCCTAAAAAAAATTTACACACACCCGTTGGTAGAAATTTCTACCTTCACTGGTTGAAATTTCTACCTCCAATGGTCAAAATTTTTGACCTTCATTGGTCAAAATTTCTACCTTCAATGGTCAAAATTTTTGACCTTCTTTGGTCAAAATTTCTACCCTCAATGGTCAAAAATTTTGACCTTCATTGGTCAAAATTTCCACCTTCAATGGTCAAAATTTGTGACCTTCATTGGTCAAAATTTCTACCTTTCTTGGTCAAGATTTTCTACCTTCTTTGGTCAAAATTTCTACCTTGTTTGGTCAAAATTTTGACCAATTCCTGACAAAACTTGCACAATGGCTATGGACATTTTTTGACCAAAAAAATTCTGACCAATGGGTTGGTCGACTTTGGTTGAATTTTGGTTGAAAAGTGGTTCAAAATTTTGACCAATAATGGTCGAAAAACGGTCTTAGATGTACTTGTGATAGTGTGGGAATCTCTACCTCAATAAGAAGCAAAACATCTACTTTGTATACCAAAGAAAAGGGTGTAACCCCATTAGGTGTTTTAATATTGGTAAGGTAAGCCCACAGAGATGGATTGCTTTGAAGGTGTCAGTCCCTTCTAGATTTGTTTATTGTGTGATGTAGGATTTTTAGGATAGCCTTATCAGATGCTTCCACTTGTTTGTTACCCTAGGGGTAGTGTTCGAAACACTACTTCAATTGTACATTTTTATTAATGTTACACAAATGTTAGTATTAACTGAGCAATGCAGAGCTTGCAGTATTAACCTTGTATATCTCAGTATTAATACAATTGTCATGTAAAAAAGACTTTTCTAGTATTAACAAAAGTAGTTGGTTAATAAAGGGAATCCTACCTACAGTATTGACCAAGTGGTCAAGCATCAAAGGAGTCACAGAATTGACCAAATGTTCAATCCTAGTATTGACCAAATGTTCAATCCTAGTATTGACTAAGCGAAAAAAAAAAAAGCATTTGTCTAATAGTTAATAAATTGAGGTTGGCTATTTGGATGTTTATTAATGTTTTGAAAGGGTATTCAAACTAGTTTGTCCTAGTTTGTGATATATAAGAAAAATCAAGTTGTGAGGATAAAATGTACAAATTGAACATGAAATAAAAGATAGATATGTGAGTAAAGGTAGAGAAGGAAAGTGTGAAAGACAAACATCTAATTAGGAATGATCCAGAAGTCAAGCCAGAATAGAGATTTGAATTTGTAATAGAGTTGACTTAATAGTCATTTTTTAAATCCTCTAATAGGTGAAATTTCAAGATTGAAGTGTTTGAAGACCTCTAACCAAGCCACTCCTAATAGGGTCATACTTAATAGTATGTTTTGTAACCTTTAACAAGGTTGGCTCCTAATAGGGCTCACTTTAGAAGAGTGAAAAATATTGTAACTAGTTGCATGTTGGTTTTCCCAAAATTGGGTTTCCACGTTAAATCTTGGTGTCATCTATGTTCATGTTATTTTATTTATGCTTTAAGTGAACATGCAACTAAGGTTACTAAAGGTTATAGTAGGTTAATAATCATAAGATTTCTCTATTAACCAAGTGCCAGTAATATTTTAGTGTTAACCGAGTTGGGAAGTATTACATGATTAGTAGAAAATTTGAATTGACATCAAGGGACAAGGAATTATGTTTGTGGTAATTGATTCACCCCTCCCCTCTCAGTTACTCTATTACATTGGAATAGAGCTCTTTTAGACCCTTGTTTTTGAATTACCCCCTATTAGCAGTGATTATTGAGGAGGACACCATACCTATAGATTATGTAATTTAAAATGAACATAGCTACATTTCCTCCAGTGGCTTTAGTAAGAGGTATTACCTCTATCCATTTTTAAAAATATTTTATATTTGTAATGATGAATTTATGTTGATACCAAGAAGAAGGGTGAACCTATCTCACTAAATCAAAGACCTATTGTTGGAATGGCCACAATGTGATTGTAGAACCAGAATCAGTGTGCAAAGAACATTAACAAATAAAGTAAACATTCACAAACCAAAAACTAAATTCACATATATGCTTAGACAAAGAAAGAAAACAAGAAGTGCAAACCTCACAAGAGAAAACAATCCATGCTTTCTTGATTCTATAGATGTGTCCTTTTGCTGTGGATGTATGCTCAAGATGCTCAAAAGTTGCTTCAATGGAGATGGGTAATGGAAAATTGGTAGCTTTGTGAGCTCTCAATTTGGCATTATAAGGGTAATATTGATGGCTTTGGTTCTCAAAATAGCATGGTAACTTTAGCTCAAAGATTGTTGATGAAATGGCTTGGGATGGGATTCAATTTATAGGCTAAGGGGTAGAGGGATGGAGGGCTTAGATGCAAGGATGGATGAAGGCTTAAGGAGGGCTAGGATGCACTCAAAGGAGAGCACATGGATTGTGCTTGTTTAGCACCAATGGGAAGGTGACACTTGTCACAAGGAGGATGAGTGTGAGAGGGTAGGGTAAAGGGTTGGTTAAAGGCATGATGAGTGGGGTTGAGTATGTAAGAGGGATGTAAGAGGAATGAGTGTGGAAGAGGGAAGAGTGTGGAAGATGGGTGTAAGAGTCATGAGTGGGCTTGTAAGAGTCTTTTATGTTTTGTAAGAGCACTCATGACTTAGTGGTTGGGTTTTTTGAGGGGAGACTTTGGTTTGGATTAGGAAAGTCTTAAACTTGTTTAAGGAATGTGACAACATTAGGGGGTGGATTAGGCTTGGGTTTAGGATTAGATTAGGGATGTTAGAGATGTGCAAGTGGATGGCATTAATGAGGGTGGGTGAGTTAGTGGCTAAGCTTGGTTAGTATGGGTGGATGGGGTGGATTAGGCTAAATGGAGGATTAGAGATAGGTTAGGGGTTTTTGAATTTGAGGATTTCATTTATCAAATAGATTTATTTAATAAATGGGGATTTTTGGAATTAGATAGGAGAAAAGGATTTAATTGATAAATAATAGATTATTTGATTTATCAATTAGGACTATAGATGATTAATTAAATTAATCAACTAGGGATAGCAAAGGATTAATTAAATAAGAATTTAATTAATGATGCCTTTAGAGATGGCTAAATTAGATTACCAAAGTAGTGTAATGAAATTTAGGTGTCTACATTTTGTCCCTCTTTGACATAGTGTTGAGACAACACTATTTCAAAGAAGTTAGAATGAAGATGACACGAGGAAGATGTTTTAGCAACAAGGTTGCCCCAGTCTCGAATAAGAAGAGGAGAGACTAGACTTAGATGATGCCCCCTCAAGAAGGCAGCGAGGAGAGAAATGAGGCTCGACGACTTCTTGAAAAGTACAAGAAATTGAGACGAGCTGAGACGCAAGTTGGCGAAGACAAGGGGCTGAATTAGCTCAAACTCTCACTATGGGAGAATGATAAAGGGAAATCAGAGGCACAATAGTAAAGCAAGCTTAAGACTTTCCAGGATTGGGGGGGGGAGATGGAGGAGCGGAGCGCTATAAAAGGAATCCATGGTAGGGAGATGGATGATAGAATGATAAAGCTAATGCAACAGAATTTCAAAGAGTAAAACTGGCAGAAGATGGGTTTCGGAGATCCCTAGGACTAGGATTGTGGATCTCGAAAGATGAGGCTTGGTGGATTGATTTGATTGGTGTATCCCTAAGACTAGGATTGTGGATCCCTAAAGCTAAGCGTGAGGATGATTCAAAGAGATACTGATGCATAAGCTGGGGTAGGAGTGACAGACGTAGGATATGGATGGGGGATAATGGAGATGAAGGGAATCCATTGAAGCTTTTTAAGCGGGGGATACTTCAAAGAGAAGTACCACCATGTAGTTGAGCACTAGATTTGCTATAGGACTGTTGGTTAATTGCCAGGGTTACCAAGAACATCAAGGCCTTTTTACCAACCGTCCAGAGGACTGACGAACTGACTCAAAACAAACACACAAGGATTGCCCCAGTATCACACATGAATCCCAAAGGAAGCAGCGTGGAAACGACACTAGGTAACCCACAAGCAGAAAAAGAAAACAAGAAAAAGACCTGATCAAGACCTTATGCTCTAATTGCCCCATTCGCAGCATACCATGATATGGAAGATTGTGGCAACCTTGAGGAGGGAACAAGGAGATTGCTTGGAAGAGATATTTCAAGACCCAAAAGGGAAGATCCCAAATCAAAAGAAAGCAAAAATCCAAAAGAGAACTGTTTTCCAACGAGATGGGTAGGACGAGGTACTAACGAACCAAGATCAGACATGAGGAAAGCTATATCCTGCAAGGATCTATCAGAGAGCACCTAAGCTAATGGATCTGCATGAGTGATGCGTCTGGCAAGCTGAACTAAGAAGGATAACACTTTGGTGACAGGAGATCTAGCTAAAAGATGCATTGGAATATCTAACCAAAGTGTGTGATGTGTGCAAGATGTTGACCAAGGATGAACTAACACGAAAGCCGGATAGATACAATGATACTAAGCTAAAGAGGATGTACAAGCTGACAGACCGAGATATGTTACAAATGTACAAGTTTGTTCATGTTTTGGTTTTTTGTGAGATGGAAATGTTTGTGAAGGATGGGATGTCTATAATAGTTGATAGGTGGATAGGTAGATGGTTTGTGAAAAGCTTAAGGAAAATGGGATTCTGTGTGTGCATGTGATAGGATACAGGCTAGGATACAAGATTATTTACAAGCTAGAATATGGTACAATCTTTGGACAAGATTCGGATATATACAAGGTATGGTACAAGATTTACAAGGTATAATACAAGCTTTGGTACAAGATTTACAAGCTGTACAGGAGGTATTGACAAGCTCCATAAGATTTTGGATATTTGATTGGAACACCAAGGGAACAAGCAGGCGTTTTATGGGATGGTGGGTGGATGGATGAGGGATAGGATAGTGATAGATAATGGATTAGTCTTTAGCACACAAGCCGCCTGAATTACCAGGTTTTCACCAAGGTACCTATCCAAGGCGCTTGAATTGCCAAGTTTTCACCATTGGACGCTTATTTCTCTTTACTATTTTTTTTTTGTATTTTTCAAAAGCTGGGTATACCAAGGATCTTCAAGCATAGAACTTCTTGAGATGAATGATGTTAGTGGGATCATTCAAGAGTTCTCCTTCTGGTGTAGATAATTGATAGGCTCCGGAGCCAAAGGAGGCAGTAACCACATAGGGACCAAGCCATGTAGGTTCAAACTTGCCTTTCTTTTCTCGATCTGCTTGAACTTTCATATTTTCTTTAAGGACCATGTCACCTGGTTGAAAGTGTCGTGGGAGCACCTTCTTGTTGAAATTCCTTTTGAGACAAGTTTGATAGACTGTGAGATGGTCATAGGCTTGTTGTCTCTTCTCGTCTAAGAGATCTAGCTGGGTGAGTCGAGCTACTCTGTATTCTTCATCTAAGATTTGCCCTCGCAAAGATATGCGTAGTGAGAGAAGTTCAACTTCTATAGGTAATACCGCTTCGGCACCATAGACTAGGGAGTATGGAGTTGTGCCTATGGATGTACGAAAGGAAGTTCGATAGTCCCATAGAGCTGGATTTATTTGAAGGTGCCAATCACAGCCGGAATCATTGACAACTTTCTTTAGGATTTTGAGGAGGGTTTTATTAGTTGCCTCTGCCTGGCCGTTACCTTGTGAGAAATATGGGCTAGAAAAGCGGTGATGGATGCGGAGGGAAGTGCATAATTCTTCCATGTTGAGATTTTCAAAGTTACCTCCGTGGTCAGTGAAGATGGTGGATGGGATGCCGAAGTGGCAAACAATGTGGTACAAGATGAACTTGGAGACTTGAACTCCTGTAGCTGAGACTAGGGGGACTGCTTCCACCCACTTAGTGAAATAGTCTGTAGCTGTTATTATCCATTTATGTCCATCAGATGAGAGAGGGGTGATAGTTCCAACTAGATCAAGGCCCCAACAAGCGAAAGGCCAAGGTGGTGCAATAGGCTATAGATCTTGTGCTGGAGCGTGCACAAGATTTGCATGCTGCTGACATGGGAGACACTTTCTGACAAAGTCACAAGAGTCTTCTTCAATGGTAGGCCAATAGTAGCCTGCTCTAAGGATTTGTCATGCTAGGACAATACCACTCGTGTGGGCACCGCAAAGTCCAGAATGTACTTCTTTTAATGCCATCGCGGCCTCATTTTCATCTAAACATCGAGAGAGAGTATTGTGATAACACCGACGATATAGGGTATTGGCTATGATAACATAGTGGGATGATTTTCGGATGAGGTTCTGGCGTTGGGTACGTGTGAGGTGAGGGGATATGATACCATCATTAAGGTAAGCGTGAATTTCATGGTACAAAGGGGATTGGGGACCAACCAAGATACAAACACGGTTTGAATCCTCATTTGCATAGGCAGGTGTGAGGAGCTGCTCAACTAAAAATTCATACTGCGTAGCTTCTTGGGGAATTTCCAAGAGCGAGCCGATAGTGGCCATGGCATCTGCTGCCTTGTTCTGCATTCGAGGCACTTGTGTAAACTGAAGCTTTGTAAAATGCTGGGTCAGCTGATCAACTAGCTCTTTGTAGGGTAATAGCTTTTCATCTTTGGTTTGATATTCATTTAAGACTTGTTTGATAATGAGTTGGGAATCACCAAAGACTTGTAACTCAGTGATATTCCATTCTGCAGCTATCTTTAATCCTGCTACAAGAGCTTCATATTCTGCTATATTGTTGGTGCTAGGGAATTGTAGCTTGAAGGCTTTTGGAATGTAATCTCCTTGAGGTGTAACTAATAATATTCCTGCCCCTGATCCATGAGAGGTGTATGAGCCATCAAAATAAAGCTTCCATGGGGTTTGTTCTTCAATTAGGCAGATATGCTCATCTGGAAATTCTATGAGCAAAGGATATGCATCTACTAGAGGTGCATCAGCTAGGTGATCTGCTATAGCTTGCCCTTTGATTGCCTTTCTGTCCACATACTGGATGTCAAACTCACTTAGTAGCATAACCCATTTGGCCAAACGGCCTGTAAGTGTTGTTCTGGAGAGCATATACTTGAGAGGGTCAATCTTGGAGACTAGTTGGATGGTATGACTTAGCATGTAGTGGCGAAGCTTTTGAGTTGAGAAAACAACTGCCAAACAAGCTTTTTCCATAGGAGTGTAATTGAGTTCATAACCAACTAGGGTTCTACTGATATAGTAGATGGCTCTCTCTTTGCTATAATCATCATGTTGTGCTAGAAGTGCCCCTAGAGCAGTAGGTGTTGCTGATATATACAAGATCAAGGGACGACCAGGAACTGGTGGAACCAAGATAGGGGGATTGGTGAGATACTGCTTGAGCTGATCAAAGCTGCGCTGACATAAAAGATCCCACTTGAAGTTCTCATTCTTCTTTAGCAAGTGTGAAAATGGTGTACACTTATCTGCAAGTTGGGAGATGAAGCACCGGACAGATTGAAGTTTTCCCTGAAGAGAGCGAAGCTGTCGCAGTGTCTGGGGAGGAGGCATGTCTAAGATAGCCTTGACCTTTTTGGGGTTGATCTCTATACCCGTTTAGAAACTATGAAGCCTAGAAGCTTGCCAGATGTGACCCCAAAGACACACTTCTTGGGATTTAGCATGAGATGATATTGGGGCAACCTATCAAAGACTTTTTCCAGGTCAGCAAGATGATCCATGAAGGTGTGAGATTTGACTAGGATATCATCCACATAATCTTCCAAAATGCTATGGATAAGATCATGGAAAATGGCTGTCATAGCTCTTTGATAGGTAGCCCCAGCATTCTTTAGACCAAAAGGCATCATGGTGTAGCAAAAGGTTCCCCAGGGGGTAGTGAATGCTGTCTTATGTTGATCCTCTTCTGCAATCTTGATCTGATTATACCCAGAAAATCCATCCATAAGGGACAGGATTTCATGTCCAGCTGTAAGATCTACAATCATATCTATGTTGGGCAAGGGAAAATCATCCTTTGGACAAGCTTTGTTAAGATCTCTTAAATTAGTGCAGATTCTGATGTCACCGGAAGGCTTAGTGACAGGGACCATGTTGGAGATCCATTCTGAGTAGTCGATAGGTCGGATAACCTTAGCAGCTAACATTCTTTCTAGTTCAACTTTGACTAGTAATGCCACCTTGGGGTGCATTTTCCTAAGCTTTTGTCTGACGGGCTTGATCTTTGGATCGACTGCAAGATGATGAACTACAAGCTTTGGATTGAGTCCTGGCATGTCCTAATATGACCATGCAAATCGGCCAATGTTCTCTCATAAAACCTCAAAGAGGAGGTCAGCTTGGTCTTGTGATAGGGATGCAGCAATGTGAACAATTCTAGGGATCTCTGAAGAACCAATGTTGACTTCTCTAGTATCCTCTATTAGAATAGAAGACACCTCTGGTCGATTATCTTGAGGAGGTAATACTAAATCCTCATGTTCTGCTTGCGGCTCTAGATTTTCTTGCTGAGGGGTTCTCTTCGCTGCCTTAGCTAGTCCTAGATTTGCCTTAGTTCCAGTTTTGGGTGTATCGAAACTAGGTTGGGGATTTTCTCCAAAATACCCCTTGGGATCTAGCTTGTAGATGTAGGTAGAATCTGGCTTTGTCTTCTTATGAGGAGTTTCAGCTCCCATGAATCTTAGAAGTGCTTCCTCTGATGCAAACTCATCAATATGTATGACACTTGGTTGGTCCTAATCTATGAGTTGTGGATGAGCAAGTGGTAGGTCAATGAGATGGATGGATAGTTCTCGGAGAACAGAGTCTCCTAGGAAGATTTGGTCTGGGATATCATCGTAGGCTCTCTTTTCAACTTCCTCAGGAATGTCTTCGATTTCGACAAGGTCGCGGTGGATGTTCGAAAAAGCATGACCATTCTCGTTGGTGCCCCCAGTTGTGGGTATGCCAAAGCCAAGACCTGACTTTATTTCCCAATCATGTGCTTCGATGGGACATTGCATGCCCCTTTCTTCTGGTCCTATTCCACCTCCTTGATAGTTCCATTTTTTAGTGATGAGCTTATGTTGTTGGGGATACTTTTGGCTGAAGTGATCAAGGCATGCTTGATTTCTTGGCGGTGCATCCTTATGTAGGCAATTGTTGATATCTGGAGTGAGCTCCTCATGAAGAGGGGTTTTTGAGGACACAAAGGTGGTTGGGCCAAACTGTTTGTATCGAGGAGGTGGAATCTCCTTAGCTTTGTGATATGTTGGCCCTCCATGGGTATGTGGATCAAGTGGGATTGCTCCGACAGCAAATGCATCTGATAGACTATATTCTCCACATCCTTTGTTGTTGATCTTTACAGTAGATAGGGTGGAGGCAAGGATGGTTTCTGCATCATTACAAGTATGGGATGAGCTGGCGATGGCTTTGCCGATGTCTATTCCAGGGCAATGGTTTGTATATGAAGCTTCAACCGCATTGCAGTAAGCAAAGGGTTCTAGATCGGCATGGATGGTTACCTCAGTGCCTTGATGCGAAAATTTGATGCACTGATGGTAGGTGGATGGAACGGCCTTCATAGCATGAATCCATGGGCGACCGAGGAGGATGTTAAATGGTAGGTTTAGATCAACAACATGGCAAACTATCTCTTGAATGACTGGCCCAACCTTGATTGGTAGAAAAATAGTCCCTTTTGTGGTCCTTTCCAAGTTGTCATAAGCTTTGATGGTGATAACCTCACTGATCATATCTGCCTCAGTATACCCAGCTTGTTTTATGAATTTTAGGGTGCAAATGTTCAAGGCTGATCCATTATCTATCATTACTCTTTTCACGGCAAAATTGGATACCATGATGGCTATGCGAAGCGGAAGGGTGTGATCTGGCTCAACCGCGGGTATGTCGGTGGGTTTGAAAGATAGCGCACATGAGGATGAAAGGTGTCCAACAAGATTACGAAAATCAGTAGCATTGATATCAGAAGGGACATGGGATTCTATGAGAGCACTGTCAAGGATGTCTTTGTACACAGGACTAGTGCGGAGAAGGTCTAAAATGGATATTTGGGCTGGCATGTTCCCAAGGTGTTCCAAGATATTGTACCGACTTTTTGATGGAGCTGATGGTGTTGATGAAACGGGTGGGCCTGCGATGTTAAATCATGCTCTTCGAGTGGTGACCGCACACTCATTCTCTGGTCCTCAGATATTGATAACATTGACAGAAGGCTCTTTCTCAGATATACAACCTATAAGGCTACCATAGTCTATATAGGATGAAGTGTGGTCATTGTTCTTCCCATGCTGTTGGTTTGGCTGGCGGTTGTTGGTGTTGTTTTGGATAGGTGCTTTTCCAGGATTTTGGTTGTTGTGTGGAGGAAAAGCATTTTGATAAATCTGTAAGCCTGCATTGGGAGAGGTTTGGGCACCAACAGTGATTTCCTTCCGATCAATGAGGTCTTGCACATAGTCTTTCAATTTCATGCATCTGAGGGTGGTGTGACCATTTACCCTATGGAACTTGCAATACTCATTGTCCTTGTACCATGCAGCTTTGGATTGGCTTGGATCAATTTGCTGGGTAGGAGGAAATTTGATAAGGTTTTCCTTAGCCAATTTCTCAAAAATAACATCCAATGGCTCACCAAGGGGTGTATAGTTTCTAGGTGCAGGTTGGAATCTGGGCTTTTTCCCTGCAGCTACATTGATGGCATTAGCTTGATTGTTAGACCCTTGAAAGTTGGGTCTTGTATTGTGGTTTTGATAGCTTTGGTTATTTCGTTGTTGGTAATTGGTAGCTTGTTGGTTGTTTGTTTGATATGGTGGGTTAGACTGGTTTTGAGAAGGACCAACGATATTCACATGTCTGGTGTCAGTAACCCCATCTGTTGCAACATGCTTGTTTTTGTTCCAATACCTAGACTTGTCATTGGAATGTGATTGATTTTGGTTGGTCTCTTTGTAAATCTTTACCACACCATCTTTGATGAGTCCTTGCTCAAGGATCATTCCTTTCTCTTTGATATCCTTATAGGTCTGCAAACAATTCATGGTCATGTGGTGAGCCAAGCTGGGATGTGCATTATCAATAAACATTTTCACCACATGGCGTTCTGGCAAGGTGCAGGATATGCGGGTGGTAAGGGTTTGCCATCTTTGTAGGTATTCGGCAAGGCTTTCTCCACCTTTTTGCTTGGTGTGGACAAGATCAACTATTGATAGCTCTGTTTCAACAAGATGGGCATATTGGGCTACAAATGCCTCAGATAACTCAGCAAAGTTTTTAATTGTGCCATAGGGGATTCTATAAAACCATTCAAGAGCTGGTCCAGCCAAGCTTTTGGGAAAAAGGCGCAATAGGAAGACATCATTGTATGCCACGTCCTGGCAATGCATGTAAAATTCTTTGATATGTGTGACAGGGTCTCCTTTTCCTCTGAATTTGTCAAATTTAGGTACCTCAAAGTGTTTTGGAAATGGTGTCATGGTAATGGCTCTATCAAATGGGTAAGGACACACATTCTCAAACTTGAATGTCTTTGGATCATTCCCTTCTTGGATGGCTTTCAGAGCTGTCTTCATTTGCTCCCACTCTGAATTGATAGGTGATGGTTGGGGTGCCCCCAATGTAGGAGTGCCTTGAGGTAGGTATGTGCTGGATGGGGCCATTGAATATGGATGGTTATGAGGGATTTGCTGATAGCGATTGTACATTGTTTGGGCAGCTGCATGGTGGATGACGGGTTGTTGAAGGGGAGGTGGCGCATATTGCTGCATGTGCTGCGAGGCTTGCTGTTGATATGGGATTTGAGGTTGGGATTGAGGAACATAAGCTGGCTGTGGGGTAAATGGATTGGTTTGTGGAGGTAAGGTATAAGATGGTTGTGAGGCTTGGGGAAAGGATCGGAGGGCTTGTGGGGTTTGACCAATATATGTGGGTTGTGCCCCCATTTGGGATGGCATTTGCAAATAATTGGTGGTTGGCTGGGGTGGTGGATTACCTCCTAGAAGTGGCATTGAAAAGTAGTTGGTAATTGGAGGTAATGGATTATTTGGTGGTGGAGGTGGTGGGAATTGAAAGCTTGGGAATGGAACTGATGGGGTTTGATAGCTTTGTGGCTGGATTTGGAAGCTTGGTAGAGTGGTGGCGGGAGCTGGGGTCACTTGGGAGCTTGGTAGAAGATTGGCAGTAGCTTGTGGGATTTGATAGCTTTGTGGAGTGAAGGTAGTAGCTTGTGGATTTGTGGCTGGTGGTATTGAGCTCCCAAGACCTAATGGAAATGATGGGATTGTGCTTTGGGCTGTGGTGAACAAGCTGGGGGCGATGAAAGGTTGATTACTTGGCCCCATGGGTGGCATCCCTATTGTATATTGCTGAGGTTGGCCAAAGATGCTAGCACTGATTTGGGAGATGGGTGGATTGGGAAGGCTAGGTTGGGGAGCAGCAGCAATAGTGAAGGGGGTGAACGGTGAGGTGTTTTGGGTAAAGGGGGTTTGGAGCGGAGAGGTATGAACCAAGGATGGAGTGGTGGTGGCTGGGTTGGCTTGCGGCATGGAGATTTCAACTCGGGTGGATGATGGTATGTTTGGGTCTGTTGGGTCATATGGATTGGCTGCAGGCTCTTCTTTTGGAATATATTGAGGATAATTTGGATCATAAGAGCCTATGGGTGGTGGCAGCTGCCCAAACAATGGGTGAGATGGATCTGATAATGGAGGGGGTCTTCCAAAGTCAAACGTTCCTACATTGTCCCTTCGAAAATTAGCCATGATTGTCTCTTTGTTTTTGTCTATAATGGCGTTTACCAATACTGCATTTCCTGGTTGGTTCATGAAAGCTTCAATGTCAGTAGGTGATGGCATAGCTTGCTCTGGGCTGAAGGATGGCTAAGTGCTCAAGGGGGGTGAGGTTGTTCGATCCAAATGATAGGGCTCCATCGTTTCTTTCTTCTTGGCTAAGCGAGTGACGGGTGGCATGAAAAATACTCCTAGGGATGAGATGCAATAATGCTGATGGATGCAGAAGGGGGAAGGCTTTTCTATGCAAATGATTTCCTAGGTTGAGGCAAAGCTATATGACAAAACCTAAGGAGGATTGGGTTGGGGATTCTAACTTCAAAGATATGTTTTCAAAGTACAAAAGGTCTGCTTTCCTATGTGCAAGCTTGGTGGTGATTGTGTCAACTTAAGGATAGACTGATGATCCTTTGGGAAGAACATGAGATTGACCACTTGTGGATCCCAACCTTTAGCTCAAGGTGATGAGGGATAACAAGTGACAAAGCTAGATTACCCTAGACAAAGCTCTATCAAAGGGATAACCTTGGTGAGATTGGTGGATTTGGAAGATTTTAGGAGCGGCAAACTTTTAGCAAGGTGACAACAATTTTGAAAGCTTAGATGTGCGGATTTTGGATTGCTGGCTAGATGGTTTGATTCTAAATGAGATGGATGAGCTAATAATGCTTAAGGGGATAACCTAAGATGGCTGGCTTTTCTACAACGATGACTCTAAAGTGAAGCTTATCCAAGAAGATGTGGAGAAACAAGGGTGTCTAATCATAGAAATCATGCCTAGTTGGTAAGGCATAAGCAGGATTAACTCCTGGATGTTGGCTAAATTTGATGGTGCGCTCTAACCAGGCCTCTTGAAGTGCTTCGTCGCTAGCTTTGTCCTCTACTTTGTGGAGTTTGGAAATTCGTGGGCTTGGTGTTATTTCTTTTCTCTTGGCTGAAAGTTCTTGGTATGCTAGAGATGGCTTGAGTTTGACCTTGTGAAACTTCTGTTTGGGTTTGGGTTGTTCCGACATAAATTCTTGAATTTGCTCGGCTTTGGGAAAAATCTTAGTTGTTTTGCTTCAACTTGTTCAACTTTCAAAATAGGCAGTGACTACGCTAAGTGTGTCCTAAGCTAGGATTGACCAAGTTTGGCAAACATTCATTCAACAAGTAAAATAAAAACAAGCAATAGATAGGAACACCCAGATAGAAGTTTGTGGTTCTCAGAATGTGATACTTGCGCCAAGGAGTGTGTATGTTCTACAAATGTTTCGATCAATCACTCCAAACACATTAACATCCTAGATGGTTTTCTGCAAGGCTGACAATTGGTTTAGCTAGGGAGTCCTCGATATACGCAAGGTACGTGAGGCCCAAATCCGTAGATGAGACCAAAGGGATGTCACATAGCCGAGAGGAGCGGTAACCCACTTCTCCTCTTTCACTTCTCAAGGGTATAAAGTTCCTTGAGGCTTAGCTCGAATGACAAAATCTTGATCCCAAGAGAGGTGTCTTTCGATTCACCTCCCGATTCTTATACTCCGCTGGAGCGCTGGAGTTGAGGTTGTCCAAGGGGTGATGAAATCCCCAAGCAGGCCTCCTAAAAAGAAACAAGGTTTTGGATCCTAATCTTATGCACCCAAGATGGCCTCGAAAGACAACAAGGGGAGAGAAGACTTGGATGACCTTGGGCTAAAAAACACGCTTGTTCTTTTACCAACTGACTCTTATGTGTGCTAATCTAGACTTTGCAAGCACTCATGTTTAAGAGACAATGTTCAATTCCAACTTGAAGCGCCAACAAAAGTAAATCGATCGAAGAATGCAAACAATAAGAAGAGTTAGGGTCAACAAAAGCAAACTCGCGCACCCGGAGGCCCTCCACGTCAAGTATCGATTAATTTTCTTTAAGGCATTCAAGATTGAGTGTGAGTTTGTTTTAAGCCCAAAACAAAAGTGTGTGAGATTCGATTTCAAGCGCGCGCCCGAAGGCTCTCCACGTCAGTTGTTGTTCAATTTTAGTGCCCAAACTTGAAGTGTGATCGATTTAATCTAGAGTTTTGGCCATTTAAGAATTTTGATAAAGTTAAAGCAAACGTTCAAAGACCAAGTGAGTGAGTTAGATTGTGGAACATTTAACACCTTTTTCAAGTAGACCCATCCCCATAAATGGCGCTGAGATTGCAACCAATGGTTAATATTTGATGAGTGATTAGAAAAGAGGTGAGTCCAAGGAACTACTCAAATTGATTTTTGTAAATTTGTATTTTAACTTAACAAAGTTTCTTAAATGTCCAAAAATCAAACTTTACCTAGATTGCATGTGAAAAAGAGATTTGTAATGGTTAATTGATCCTTGGCATTCAAGATTGGATTTTTTTGTTTTAAGCATGCATTCCAAAGAAAGTTGATTTTAATCCATGACATTCAAGAGTGTGTTTTTGAGCAACATTCATTCAATGAAAAATGTGTTTAACCATTCAAGTTCATTTTTTTTTTAGCAACATGCATTCAAAGACAAATGGTTAAACATTCAAGTTCATTTTTTAGCAACATGAAAACCTGCAAGAAACATGGTTAGTGGTTCCATATGTGCTCCAACCTACAATGAGACAAAAAAAAGCAATTTAGTTAGTTAGCCAAAATCTTCAAAAATGAGAGCTTAACTATAGGAAAAAAATTTTTAACTTTTTTTGTTGTTTTTTATACGCGTAAAAATGCTTAAAATGGTCTAAATCCTACGGAACCACTAAAAGTGCAGAAATAATAAAGCGGAAATGGAACATAGGCAAGCAGAGAAGACAGTCTGTCAAAATATGAAGACACTTAAATACAGAGACGCCAAAATACGAAGAGGACAAAATAGATTTGCAGCACAAAACACAGGTGAGATGTCGATTTGCGCAGATGCGGATTTTTGCAGACGACGATTTTCGCAGACGCGAATTTTCGCAGATGTCGATTTTCGCAGACGTCGATTTTTGCAGACGTGGATTTTCGCAGATGTCGATTTGCGCAGACGCAGATTTTCGCAGACGTCGATTTTCGCAGACAGAACAGGTTGCAGACGCCAAAACTACGCCAAAAAAGCTGAAAATGCGAATTTTTTTTTTTTTAGATGGTATTTCTTCTTCCTAAGTGCATTCTTTAACCTGCAAAAACAAGCAAAAAACCCTCACAAAACACTCAAACAACAGCAAACATTAGATGGTTAGAAAAATGACATATAGATGAAAATAGATGATTAAATGACCCATAGTGGGGTCCCACCAGGCGTGCCAAAATGTAGAACCAGAATTAGTGTGCAAAGAACATTAAAAAATAAAGTAAACATTCACAAACCAAAAACTAAATTTACATATATGCTTAGACAAAGAAAGCAAACAAGAAGTGCAAACCTCACAAGAGAAAACAATCCATGCTTTCTTGATTCTGTAGATGTATCCTTTTTTTGTGGATGTATGCTCAAGATGCTCAAAAATTGCTTCAATGGAGATGGGTAATGGCAAATTGGTAGCTTTGTGAGCTCTCAATTTGGCATTATAAGGGTAATATTGATGGCTTTGGTTCTCAAAATAGCATGGTAACTTTAGCTCAAAGATTGTTGATGAAATGGCTTGGGATGGGATTCAATTTATAGGCTAAGGGGTAGAGGGATGGAGGGATTAGATGCAAGGATGGATGAAGGCTTAAGGAGGGCTAGGATGCACTCAAAGGAGAGCACATGGATTGTGCTTGTTTAGCACCAATGGGAAGGTGACACTTGTCACAAGGAGGATGAGTGTGAGAGGGTAGGGTAAAGGGTTGGTTAAAGGCATGATGAGTGGGGTTGAGTATGTAAGAGGGATGTAAGAGGAATGAGTGTGGAAGAGGGAAGAGTGTGGAAGATGGGTGTAAGAGTCATGAATGGGCTTGTAAGAGTCTTTTATGTTTTGTAAGAGCACTCATGACTTAGTGGTTGGGTTTTTTGAGGGGAGACTTTGGTTTGGATTAGGAAAGTCTTAAACTTGTTTAAGGAATGTGACAACATTAGGGGGTGGATTAGGCTTGGGTTTAGGATTAGATTAGGGATGTTAGAGATGTGCAAGTGGATGGCATTAATGAGGGTGGGTGAGTTAGTGGCTAAGCTTGGTTAGTATGGGTGGATGGAGTGGATTAGGCTAAATGGAGGATTAGAGATAGGTTAGGGGTTTTTGAATTTGAGGATTTCATTTATCAAATAGATTTATTTAATAAATGGGGATTTTTGGAATTAGATAGGAGAAAAGGATTTAATTGATAAATAATAGATTATTTGATTTATCAATTAGGACTATAGATGATTAATTAAATTAATCAACTAGGGATAGCAAAGGATTAATTAAATAAGAATTTAATTAATGATGCCTTTAGAGATGGCTAAATTAGATTACCAAAGTAGTGTAATGAAATTTAGGTGTCTACAGTGATAAATGGAATTAGCTTTCTGGCTAGAGTGTAGATCAGATTACTATGAAGATGACACTATTTGCAAGATTTAATATATTGAATAGCTTCCTTTTCTATTTCTAGCCAATAGTAACTAGCTCTAATAAGTTTGCAATCTAGCAGTAGGCCATTCGAGTGCAATCCATGAATGGCCTCATGTACCTTAGTTAAGGCACACTTGGACTCATCAAGTTCTAGATACATAAGGAGGGTGTTGTCCAAACACCTTCTAGATAAGTCATTTTCTATGATGACATACTATCAAGCATTGCAAATAAGGTGACACTTTTCATTCTAGGTTAGATTGTCTGGAATGGTCTGGTCATATGGGTAGGAGTAGATGTGGTGCTAGTAGGATGAGTCTCATCCTATAATAGAACATATCATCTGGGAGTCAAAAGAGTCATAAGCAGGGTAGTATAATTTCTGCACCAAGAACTTAGGGTTAAAGTCATTCTCTATCATTTGAAGCATTATAGCCAAAGTAGCCATGGCATTAGCTGTCGTGTTGTTTTCTCTAGGAATTTTTTGAAAGGTGACATATGAAAAGTACTTCTTTAGGTTGTCTACCATTATTTTATAGGGTATCAATTTCTCATCCTCTATTTGGTAGACAATGTTTACTTGATTAATCATGAGTTGTGAGTCTCTGAATATATTTAGTTCATCTACCCTCTATTCAATAGAAATCTTCATCCCATTGTTGAAGGATTCATATTTAATTATATTGTTTGTATAAGAAAATAGAATCTTGTATGCTTTTGGTAGAGAATATTTCTAAGGTGTGATGAATAGTGTTCTAGCACTAGATCCTTGTTGAGTGAATGAACAATGAACCATTGAAGAACATTTTCCATGTTTGTTATGTTAGCAATACTATAGACTCATTAGGAAATTTGATGTTCATAGGGTGTTGAGATTGCAATGGTACTTCTGCTAACTAATCAGAAATAGCTTGCCCTTTTATAGCCTTCCTATCTATATATATGATGTCAAAATTTCTTAGTATCATTACCCATTTTTCTAACATTCCTATCAGAGGTTATTTGCTCAAAAAATATTTTAATGGATAAATCTTTGCAATGAGTTTTGTAGAGCGAGAGAGTTGTAGTGCTTAGTCTTTTGGGAATCAAAGACAATTACCAAGGACTCCTTCTCAATGATACTATAGTTCATTTCATAGGATACCAACATTTGATGAATGTAATAGATTTCTCTTTCTTTTTTTCATTTATCTTTCTAAGCCATTAGGACACCTAGAGATATATCTATTGTTGAGATATACAAGATGAGAGGCTTCCCCTGAATATGAGGCATCAATATAGGTGTGTTAACAAGGTATTGTTTCATCTAAGTCAATCTTTTATCACACTCCTCATTCAATTCATATGTTACACCCATATGCATGGTCCTGGTCAATGGTTATGATTTATCTATGAGTTGTGAGATGAACCAGAGAATGGACTTGAGTCTTCATTGTAATCCTCTCATTTGATTGATGTTCCAAGGTGGAGGCATTTCCATGATAGCTTGGCCCTTCTTGGGATCCATCTCAATGCCTTTAGCCAAAATAATGTACCCCAATAATTTTCCTAATGTGACTCCAAATGTGCATTCCTTAGGGTTTAGTTTGAGACTAAATTGTTCAATATGATCCAAGATTGGGCTCAAGTCCTTGAGATGAGTGGTTTTTTACATACTCTTTGCCAAGGTTTAATCAATGTAATCTTCCATTGTTTTATGCATCATGTCATGGATTATCATTGTTACAACTCATTGATATGTGTCTCCAATATTCTTCAAGCCAAATGACATCACATTCCAATAGAAGGTACCCCAAGCACATGTGAAAGTTATTTTCTCTTGATCTTTTGGAGAAATTATGATTTGAATATATCTGGAGAAACTGTCCATTAATTGTTGGGTGGTCATTATGCATGAGGTCAACGGCAAGAATCCATTGCACAATTCCTCTCTTAAAAAGCTAATCTTTTGGGATCAACTCCAAGGTTCAATATTTGTCTTGCGACATACCAAAATTCACTCAGTTGAAGATAAATGTGATTGTTCATGAGGAGGCCTTTGCTGGTTCTATTATGATCTCAAAATGAAGTAAATCTATTTTTTGTCTCAAAATCACACAGAAAAGAACAATATTTTTGTATTTTCTAAGTTTTCAATAAATGCAATTCTAACAGTGTAACTGAAATGAGTTCCTATTCTAACAAGGGGTTAGCAAAGAAAATAATGAAACTGAAAGAAAATAACACGAAATTGAAATAACTTGAAATTGAAATTCTAAATGGACATAAGCTACAGAAAACAACACACTGCGAGTTAAACTTTTGAAGAAATTGATAGGAAGCCAATGAAAATAGGAGCAGTGCTTCCTAGATTCCACTGATGCAATCGTCAGTAAGAAATTTTAACAATTGTATGATATTTCACCTTTCATCAAATTGCAAGGCAATGGAAAGTGTGCTCATGTGAGACAAAAGGCTATGCAGACACAATTTGATGATCTCTTCTCAAGATCGTTACGTCAGCGAAATTCGTAAACCTATAGCAAACACTAGTACTAAAAGATCACACAACCAAAAACAATGCAATAGACCTTTAGCTCAATCACAATCTCATGAACAAAATTCACAAAAATACGACACATTCAAACAAGAATAACTACACTCCAAATGCGAGCACCAAAAGCATAATTTTATTGCATAATAATGACGGCCCAAATTACATATTACAATGGAGTATTTATAAGAAATCATCTCCTTAATTTGTGTTGGGAGTGAGAGATATCTTCATGCAATAAAAAAAAAAACATGCTTTTAAACAATAAAACAAATTAATTATATGCAAACTAACAATCTAATTGGTGCTAAACAAGACTCCATCCATATTTTATTCATTAATTGGATGCATGAGGCTTTACATGTCAAAAACAAAGAATTTATGAGAGGAGAAAGAATAAGAGAACCTTTAGTTGAAGTGGAAGTTTCTGGAAGTGTCAAAAATGGAAGTTGATCCTTCACTAGGCATCTGTCAGAGTTAAACTACCATCAAAATGCATTTTTGATGCATGGAAAGCTCTAATTTTGGAATTGGCAGTTAACTATCAGCGCACCTTTGGAAAAGCGGAGCTATGAACCTCAAAAGGGTCCAAAAAATGCAAAATTTCACCAAGTGTCAATTTTCCAGAGTTAGATTTTTTTCAACTTCAGAATTTCCAGAGTTAGAATTTTTTCAACTTTAGAATTTCCTAGATTTAGAATTTTTTTCAACTTTAGAATTTTCTAGAGTTAGAATTTTTTCAACTTCAGAATCTCCTAGGAAAAAAAATCAAAGTTCCTTGTTTTCAAAATGGTTTCTAGGTTTTTCTCAATTGAGGTCTAGGATCACTTTTGTGTACTTAATTTGATCCTTTTGATGATTTACCCTCTTTAAATCAAAACACTTTCATAAACTTGAACTCCTTTTGCTTCTTCTACTTACAATTTCAAGGCACTTGTGTTGAATCTTGTCATTAATAGTTGCATAAGATGAGGAACCTATTCTAGTTCATGTATCCAACCTCTGTATCTTTGATCTTTTCTTCTGTCCAACTGCCCTATCCTTTCCAGTAAAAGACCGGGTGATCCAGATTGTCCAGAATGATCAAATGTTTGAAACTTTTTCATAAGATTTTCTAGGCATTTTTAAATGGCTTTTTCAAGGGTTTTCTGCTCAAAATTTCAAGTTGAAACTTTCATCAATCCCTAAAATTGGGCAACCAAAGGCTCCCTATTTTATGGACTAGAATTAGAATTTCAGTTCTTCTTTCCAAAAATGTAAACGGTTCTAAATTCTAAGCTTTAGGTCAAAATTTATGACCCCAACAAGTTGGGGATGTCCTTTTTACCTACAAAAGAAGCAAACATTAGCCTATGGAGTTGAAAATGCTTAATTAATAAGCCCTAACATGACAAAAAATATTGAGAATGTAAAAACATCGCAAAACTCACAAAAACATCATTTTAGCCTTTGATAAGCAAAAAAGAGCACCTCACATATCCTTTCTAATGCATGAGGAGTATAAAGGTGCGCAGGTGTGCACCTAAATAGGTGTGCAACTGTGCACCTTCTTTTTGTCTACTTTCCTTTGAATTTTGGCACACTAGCACACCTGGGGTGGTGCACCGGTGCGCTATTTTTTCTTTGCAAAAAATGACTTATCCTCTCTGATGATGATTTTTGGACTTTGGGTTTTTTGAACTGGGATCGAGATCTAACCAAAAACACTAGAAAAAGAGTCAAACCCCAGACTAGGGATCCGAATGGCCAAAAAATTATACTAGGGGGTTCCCATTTCTAGGTGAAATGGGGCATGCATTGTGAAACCACAATATTAATGAGTACATTTCATATTATGTCATCATATCCACTATCATAACAAAGTTGGGTAGTGGAAAATTGTCCTTCAAATATGCTTTTTTTAAGTCTCAGAAATAAGTTCATACCCTCATAGATTTGTCATTCTTAGAAACTAACACAATGTTAGAGATCTATTTGAAATGTCCCTTTTCTGATTTTGTATGATATTTCATGCCTCTAATCAGATTTTCAAGATCAAACAATTAATATCACAAAGATCCACCAAATTTCTCAAGAAACCCCAAATCGGGTATGCTGAAAATAGTGCCAAAAGCTTCACAACTTCACAGATTATTAATAAATCTGAAAATGGAAATTTTTAAAGAAATTTCAGCAGCATAACAGCCTGAAAAATGACATTTCCAGATCCTTATAGCCTTTTCACAACATTTCACAAATGTAGGACAAAAACTATGCTCATCGGGCTCTCGAAATTAACACAAAAATGTCCGAAAACACCACAAAAACACTAATAATCTATCTCAGAAGTTTAATCACGTCCCAATACATATATTTAGCTCTATTTTAACACCTTAAAGTCTAAAATAGAGTAGCAACCCAAACTGATATGAAATACTCAACTAAAAACACCAAACTCATACAAAAAACACACCCGAAAACCCACAAATCTGCACTGTTCAGCACAAAGGCAAACTCTGTATGAGCATGCACATGGAATGGCTTCAAAATCCTATCCTTAGCCTCCTAGGAAACCTGCAAACTCCCATTCTTGGGTCTCCCTGGAAACCTACAAACTCCCGTTCTTGGGTTCTTGGGTCTCCTTCTCCACAGGTTTGGCAGCTTCTGAAGGATAACAAAGAATGAGAAAAAATCAAGTTCTGGAATCCCTCCAAAATGCCTCCAAACCCCTTAAAAGAGGTCATAACCGTAACTCACATCCAAGAGAGGTTAATGAAACATATTTTAATAATAATTTTCATTTATTAGTCCAACAGTTTCCAAAGATTAACCCCTTTTTTCTGAAACTTCACTTTCTTGGGCCTGCCTGCCTTAGCAAAGATTATTATTTTTTAATTATTTGAAAAGGGGACATGACAAGTCCTCCCCTCCCAAATATTGCTTGTCCTCAAGCAATGGCTGAACAATAAACCAATCAATCCACCTGGATCCCAAATGTAGTCATGAACTATACTACTACCAAATAAAATAGGCTCCTGCAATATCCTCTGCAATATGACCAAGAGGAATCCATAATCAAACTAACAATTACAGCTCAACCAAACTCCAAAATCACCACTACCACAATCAGAAACCCATGAGACACAAACTCCTAGAACATTAGAACCCAAGTAAAGTGGACAAATCAAACTGCCAACACAATAAATACCATCAACGCATCCCACTGGCCTATACAGAATGTACAATCCAACTCTGCAACAATGGTGAATGCTCTCATATGAAACTATACCAAGTATGGAGAATCCACACATTGTACAACTCCTACAATCAACACAACTCTGTAGATCATCGGCCACTTTCTCATAACCATAACTCCCATGCACCCCTGATGGTGAAAAGCCATCACAAGATGAACAACAAGAAATGGAACCCAAACCAAATTTTCCTACCATCAACTCCTCAACACAAGGATCAATTGCTAACTGATGTACATACCCTGCTGAAGCATCACTCCAAAACTCCTACTCTAAGTCATGTATTATCAAGCTATCAACTGCAAGACCTATCGCCATGTCGTGCCCATCACAACTCTCATCCCGAGGCATCAAACTATTCCATAACTGATGATAAGCACTAGGAACCAAAGTACATCTCTGTATCATAATCTCATTAAGATGGTCATCAAAGGTAAATTGATGAGCGTAACTCACAGTGTAATGCCGATAGAATGCGCCAATCTCAGTCAGTGGCTCAGACTGTAATCTAGATGAAACTAACTGCAATTGATCATTAACCATGTTGGAACTGACTACTACCTCTGAAGATATCACCAAGGGAGTAGTATTACTAGCAGGAACCATGCCAACTGTTGACTCACCAACATCACACATGCTCTTTGATACATCTCTAGTCTCTGTGCCATCAATACTAGAGGCCACCACCATGTCAGGCATACAACAATCTGCTACAAAACCCAACTCAACTGAACCTGACTCTAGTGGGAATGAACCTGATATGCCAATGTTAGTATCAAGGATGGATGCATCCCCATCTCCACTGTCTCTGACGATCTCGTCCATGGACATCCTCGGATCACCAAACACCATAGCTTGTGACTGTATAGAATCAGGTAAAGACTGTAGCCACTCTAACTCCATGGTCACCTTAGCCAAATGAAACTGTGACTCCTTGAAAGCCAACTGTGTACTCTCAAGAATCTCAGAAGTCACCTCAAGTTGCTCAGTAAGCTCACTCACCTCATCTTCCTTGGCCAACAATGCATTATATGCTGTACTGCCCCACTCCATAAGATAATCTCTATCAGCTACCAACTACATATAATTCTGTCTCAAAATCTGAATAGCCTCCCATAAAGAGTGGATCTCTATCAAGGAAAGATAATTGCCTTCCTGCTCATCACTAGTAGGAGAACCCCATCCATAAATTGCTAACAACTGACGAGCAGCATCAAAATGTTGGCAAGTGATAGCAATGTCTCGGTCACTAACTCTTAACTGATTAGACACATGATGGCACTGGCTTGACTGTCTCCTACAAACCTCCTCTGATGCACTGTCTAAAGGAGTATCCTCAAAGTCACTAGTCTCTAGAGTATTACAATCCATACCCTGTGAATCAAATCTAAAGCTCACATCAACATACGGAGTATCAAAAACATTAGCACTGCTGTCCAACTCCTCTGTACCCAAGGAAACTAAGTCTTCAAAACTGCCCACTACATCCTCTTGGATGTCATCAATGCCAATATGATCCTGGGACTCATCTGTACACACTGTCAAATATGAAATATCATCAACACATTCCAGCAAGTATGGTCGACTGGATATATGAACAAAGCCCAACACCAGTGTATAAAAACTAATACCAACATTGGATAAGCTCCTGGCACAAGAAAAGACAACACCATGCAATCTGCTAATCAAATCCATGGTAGCACCCAAACAATCACTTCTACCAAAAAGTGTTAAAGATTTACAGTCAACTGAACCCCAAATGCCAATATAACAATCTCAAGTCCATATCTATAAACTAGAATTAGCTGGTAACTCAAGCAAAATCCTAACTTGAGTAATATGACCAATACCAACTAACTCCACATACCTGTCATGATGAGATAATGTAGTGACAATACTGTCTTCACTCACCTTCAGCTGGCAGGATAAATCATGTGAAGTACTACTAGCCTCAACCTCATGTGACGAAGCATCTAACTGTGCCTGGTACTCTCTCTCAGAAAATTCATGAATGCTCAATGTCTTCTCATCTACACCAGGTATCTCACCATCATGCACAACAACATCCTCATAATCATCATCCTTGAGGTCAAATCTATCTATCACTCTTTGACTAAAATCATCAAATGTAGTTACCTGATCATGACCTTGAGTAGTCATTCCATGATATCACCAATCATAGGCTGCATCTTCCAAGTGTAGACTTGCAATTTGAACAACATCACTCTCGTTCATGGGGTTAAGTGTGAAGAAGGTCTATAATTTTTGTAGCCATGCTCTAGCTGAAATTTTATTTGTTCCATCAAAAGTAGGTGCTATAAACTTGCTTATTTTATTTTTGAGCTCTCTTCCACTTATGTCATGCTCCCTTCTGTACTCTTTCTTGGGCATCAAAGTGTTCATCATATACTACGAAAGTCATCATCTAAGCAATTATAAGTAGCTCTTAATGTAATCAAGTTACCTGTAACCTCTTCCATAGGATTAATGCCTGGATTTGGTACTGGTGGCTCATCTGCAGGCAAGAAAATAGTTTTGGTTGATTTAGATGGTGTGGATTTCAGATTTCTTGGCTCCTCTGAAGTGCTCCCTTTCTCATTAATAGATGCAACTCCTTGTAGTTTTTCTGTCAATATTCGCAAAGCCTCTCTAGTTTCTGCCAAACTATCCACTGTTTGCTTCTGAGTATTTTGGATGTCTTGGAAGAATTTCTTTGCCATCTCATCTGGATCAGCCATACTTTTCCCTTCCTTTGATTTTGTACTTTTACTTTCAATTGGAGGTTTGATCAAAATTTCTTTATTCTTTTCTCGCTGCAAATATCTTTTTTCTCTTTCACTTAGTTGCATGCAACCATAAATTTTGACATGCAGTTGATTAGAAGCAACATGCAACCACCAAATTCACCAAGAACTAACATGCATATGATTAGAAGTAGAATGCAACCATAAATTTTGACATGCAAGATTTGGGTAGTTATCAAAACTGACATGCAAGATCTGGGTAGTTGTCAAAACTGACATGCAAGATCTGGGTAGTTGTCAAAACTGACATGCAAGATCTGGGTAGTTGTCAAAACTGACATGCAAACTTTTACAACCCCTCAGGCTGGCAAGATCATGGCTCTGATACCACTGAAATGTCCCTTTTTTGATTTTGTATGATATTTCACGCCTCTAATTAGATTTTCAAGATCAAACAATTAATATCACAAAGATCCACCAAATTTCTCAAGAAACCCCAAATCGGGTATGCTGAAAATAGTGCCAAAAGCTTCACAACTTCACAGATTATTAATAAATCTGAAAATGGACATTTTTAAAGAAATTTCAGCAGTATAACAGCCTGAAAAATGACATTTCTAGATCCTTATAGCCTTTTCACAACATTTCACAAATGTAGGACAAAAACTATGCTCATCGGGCTCTCGAAATTAACACAAAAATGTCCGAAAACACCACAAAAACACTAATAATCTATCTCATAAGTTTAATCACGTCCCAATACATATATTCAACTCTATTTTAACACCTTAAAGTCTGAAATACATCAGCAACCCAAACTGATATGAAATACTCAACTGAAAACACCAAACTCATACAAAAAACACACCCGAAAACCCACAAATCTGCACTATTCAGCACAAAGGCAAACTCTGTATGAGCATGCACATGGAATGGCTTCAAACTCCCATCCTTAGCCTTCTGGGAAACCTGAAAACTCCCATTCTTGGGTCTCCCTGGAAACCTGTAAACTCTCGTTCTTGGGTCTCCTTCTCCACAAGTTTGGCAGCCTCTGAAGGATAACAAAGAATGAGCAAAAATCAAGTTCTGGAATCCCTCCAAAATGCCTCCAAACCCCTTAAAAAAGGTCATAACCATAACTCACATCCAAGAGAGGTTAATGAAACATATTTTAATAATAATTTTCATTTATTAGTCCAACAGTTTCCAAAGATTAACCCCCTTTTTCCGAAACTTCACTTTCTTGGGCCTGCCTGCCTTAGCAAAGATTATTATTTTTTAATTATTTGAAAAGGGGACATGACACTATTCAACATAGTCAATGGCTCGGATGAATCCATCTTTCAATATTTTTTCTAATTTGGCATAGATTAGGAGTGCAACATGTGGATGCATCTTTCAGAGTTTATGTTTCACAAGCTTTACACATGGTACAATGAAAAGATATTGTATTATAAGATCACAATCTAGACATGTCATATCAAAGTATGTCCATGCAAATTTTCTTTTCCTTTTGCAGAAGAAAGAAGTGAACTATTATTTCTCTTTATCTGACAAGGATTGTGCAAGATGTATGATCTATGGATTTTCCATGGTGTGCAAGTTCATAGGTTATGTTGGTTTGATCAGCATAAAAGAGCTTTCCTAAAAATTACTTGGAAGTGCATCAAATATCCCATCTTTGAGCACCTCGAGGAGGTTTTAACCCTTAGATGCATCTTTTTTTTTTACTATTTTAGGCTCTAATACTACCACAATGTGTTTTACACCATCAGACTGCTTATTCTTTTTCTTCTTAATTGTATGACTAAGATATTTGATGTCAGCTTTAGTATTCACACTATGTTTACTGGTGGAAGACATCATAGGTTTGACAATGTTTAGGTAATATGCAAGAGAATAGTAATTTTGGAACATGGGGACTTCACTAGATGTAGAATTAGAGTTCCAATCTATGAGCTCAAGATAGATGAGTGAAAGAGAACTAACTAGTTCTAATGCATTCACAACATAATCATCAAAAGCATAGACTAGTAAGTCAAGGCCTAGCATGATCTAATCTAGAGGTATGTTTGAATCCCTTTGATCCCTAACAAGGTTCAAAGAGGACAAGTTGACATCAATAGAATCAGACTCATCATAACTAACCCTAGACCCCTCTCCTACTTCAATTTGATCTTCATATGTGTGGATAATGTCTATATCTCTATTAAAAGTAACATCAAATAGCTAATAAAAATCATGCTCAATAGAATCAATACTACATGGAGGTGGAATGAAATATTTTCTAGCAGTCATGGGTATCAACTCTCTATTTTCATTATCTTCTTAATCTTGATCAAGTTTTTTAGCAGTTAGAGCCTTACTAGATTCACCATGTTTGAGTTGTGGGAGTTTATATAGTTTTCCTTGGTATCCATGGTTTTCAATTTGAATTTCCCTTAGCCTATCTTGTATCAGAGTAGTGATGAAAATAGTTTCATCAGAGTCTCTATCAGTGTCAACACTACTGACTCTTTGGATAAAGTCATTGGACTCTGCATAAAGTGTAGCAAATTCAATAGGAATGGGGTAACGAAAAGTATCCCCCTTGTCTAAGATTTCTTCCTAATTTTTAGGCTTTGACTGATCTTTAGGTTTATTTGGACTATTAGGTTTTGGCACAAACTTGTTGAACCCTAGGTGAAATGGTACTTTCTTGAAGCTTAGACATATTTTATCTTGAGGTCTTTTAAATTTAGCTTCAATCAGTTCAATCAAACCTTTTTTGTTTTGTACAAGAGGACCATGTCCTTTATAACCTAGTTATTTCATGAGTTTAATGCCTCACCCATATCTCTCAAGATTTATGGTGCAGGAGCATCCACATAAAGAATTTTGGACATAATTTATGCACAAGCTAACTTGAGGAAATTATCTCAATTTTGTCATTACGATAAGATATTTTCTTGGGATTTGTTCAGGCCATTGTGGGGTCATTCTTCCCTATTCTATATTGATCTAGAGTATTCTATAAGTTGTTTTTTTTATTTTGTAATAATCTATATTGATCTAGAATTTTCTATATTGTAATAATCTAGAATTTTTCATAGATCGTCTTAGAAAATATAAACAGAGTTTTAGGTTTAGGTTTAGGTCAAGCTTGAGAACAAAGTTTCTGGAAACAAAGCTACGAAGAGAAGAAATCTACAGGAGGAGCTAATGTATGTACTGTTCATTTGATAAATTAAATAGAAGAATTTTATAATCTATCTCTTGTTGGTGCTAGTTCCTATTGCTATTGTGTTTGCTTCCATTGTGTTTTACCTCTGCATCATTTTTGGTATCAGAGCTCAGCAAAAGGTCTGGGCAAAGGTGAATTGTGAGTCTGTGTTTACTGTGACAAGTGTTGGGAAGAGAACCTGTAGAGTGGCCACAAGACTAGGTTGAGTGGAGAGAACCTAGATAGGAGACAATGGTCACAAGAGAAGATTTATCTCATAATCAAAAGATACTTTTAGATGCATGGGTTTCATATTGTAATTTTCAAAAAAAGAAAAGAGAGGAAGAGAAAAAAAAAGAAAAGAGAAGAGGAAGCTAGAATGAATCAAGAGATAGAAGAGAAAATGAGATTCCTAATGAGGGAACTTTAAAAAGGGGAAGAAAATTTAGCGAGACTAAAAGAGGATTTGAAGAAAAATATGGAAAAAGAGAATAGTGATCCGAAGAAACAATCCTTTGAGGTTACAAAAGCTTGTGAAGATGGAATAAAGAACTCGGTTGCCATTGAAGAGAAGATTTGTCCATTAAAAGGAAAAAATGAACAAATAGATGCTGATATGAAAAGTTTGCAACAAATAGTTGTTGTTGAACTTGATGATAAAAAGGTTCTTGAAGATAGGAAAGAGGTTGAAGTGGTAATTTTTAATGAGCCTTGTGATGAAAAGGTTCATAAAGATGAAAAAGAGGTGGATGTGTTGGTTCTTGATGGAACCAAGAGATGGCATTTGAGGTTAACAAATAAAGTGGTATGGCCTATCAAAAGGATAATAGTTGCAACAAGGAAGAAGACTTGTAATGAAGCTACAAGGATAGATAAGGATCAAATAGTGATGAATTTGTCTCCAAGCATGGAGATATTGCAGCATAAGGACATTGATAAAAAGGCTGCAAAGGTTCCTAGAGTGAACCAAATTGATGAATTCATATATCATGAGGTCCTATTTGCTTTTTCTAATCCATTTATTGCATGTTTGCAGGAGTTCTATCTAAGTTCTTATGTGGAAGAGGTTTATGAAAATATGAAAGTTGACTTGGATACTTGGCAAAAGTACAAACAACAAATACCATAGAATTGGAAGACAAGAAAGAGGAAGGAAAATCCAAGGGACTAGGATTCTGCTGTCCCTGGGAGTATGGTGCAGGAGCACCCACATAAAGAATTTTGGACATAATTTATGCATGAGTCGACTTGAGGAAATTATCTCAATTTTTTCATTATGATAAGATATTTTCTTGGGATTTGTTCAGACAATTGTGGGGTCATTCTTCCCTATTCTATATTGATCTAGAGTATTCTATAAGTTGTTTTTCCTATTTTGTAATAATCTATATTGATCTAGAATTTTCTATATTGTAATAATCTAGAATTTTTCGTAGACCGTCTTAGCAAATATAAATAGAGTTTTAGGTTTAGGTTTAGGTGATATAATAGAAGATTTTATTTCTTCAAATAGTCTCCCATAGTGTTGGGGAGATGGGGGTAGTGATGTTAAGGATAGTACAGGTCCAATCGTGTATTCTCCCATGCCACTATCTTTCAGTTTGAGAGACTTTTCCATGTTTCTTAACCTTTCTTCATAGTGTTTAGTATCCTCTTAGTTGGTTGGTACAGCTGTATTGGTATCTTGGGTGAGAGTATTACAAGTATAGTTGACATTGGTAGGTATGGCCACTTTTTCCCCTTGAAAAGGGAATTTTATGGATTGGTTCTATATGGAAGGAACTGCCTGTATCCCCTGTATCCAAGCTCTAGCCAATAGTATATTGTATGCCAATGGTATGTCAAGGACTTGGAATATGACATCTCTCTACATATCCTACTTTTATAGGTAGTACAACAAGTCCCTTTGATTTTCTTTCTTCTTCTTCATATATTTTTATGCTAATTCTTTTGTGAGGATCAATAAACTCCTCATCATAGCCAAGTTGAGTTAACAAACAAGTGAAATAGATGTTAAGACTAGCACCTCCATCTATCAAAACACGATGGACATGCATCTCATGGATCATGACTTCAATATGTAGTGGTTGATTATGACTCAAAGAATGATCATCCTCCTCAGAGAAGGATAGATAGTGTGGTGAAGTTAGGTGACCCACCATGGTTGATTAGGTATGATAGACTCAACAAGGGCTTTGCCAAGGATCTCCCTATGAGTAGGAAAGATTTTCAGCAGTTCAAAGATTGTGATCTATGCATTGGTTCTTTGTAGTTGATGCAAGATGTTATATTTTTATTGACAGATGAGGTTTTTGTTTTAGTGTTCTTACTAGTAATGCCAGCAGTAGGTTTTTCTTTAGTCTATTCTTTTTTAGATGTCAAATGTACAAGACCTTTAAGCACTATTTTTGCATGGGATCGTGTGACAACATTTTCACATAATTGAGATTGTCCTTGATCAGCTTTAGGTGATGCAACTCCTTTAAGGACATGTGGAGTTTTTTCTCTTTTTGTCTTTTCATGTTTCCCTTTTATTTTTATGACATCAGAGTATTCATATTCCATAGGTCCAACCATATTGATTATGTTGTCACTATTGGTATATTTAGTTGACCTTGATGTTGTTCTTTGGTTTAGATGTCTCTCCCTTTTCCTATGGAGGAAATAGTTCTTTAAATTCTTTATGATGGTATTTTTTATTATGTCCTCCAAAAGCTACATCACCGTCATCAATTAGGTCTTAAATCTTGTGTCTTAGTTGTATGCAGTTATTTATTTTATGATCCTTCTTATGGTGGTATTTATAGTAGTCATTATCATTCCACCATTTGGGTCTAGGTTGTGGATCATATGGTCAAGCATTGTCTAGAGGACTAATGATTTGATTTTTGAGAAGTGTCTTGTAGATCATTTCCAAAGGTTCACCAAGAGGTGTATAGTCATGCTTGGGTCTAGGATTCCAAGGTTTGTTTTTAAATATGTTTCCAATTTGTTTAGTATTAATGGCAGCATCCTTTGTATATTTACCTACTTGTATGATGTTTGTGAGATTGAAGGTAACTTTAGGCAGTTTGGGAGTGACATTTTCCACTACTTTGTCATTCATCACATCATGATTTTATTTTATATATTTGGAGTTATCTTTGTTGGAGTTAGACCCCTATTTTTGTTCCTTTTGTAGGTTCAACTTACCTTTCTTTACAATCAATTCATCAACACATACACCCTAACTAATCATCTCATCAAGTGTTGTGGGTCCTTGGAGTTGTAGTGTATACCCAAAATCAAGTAGAAGGTCATCCATGAATATGTCAAGTTTTTCCTTTTCAAGTATCTTGCATGAGTATTTGGTATACAATTGTCTCCATCTTTAGATGAAGGTCAAGACCAGTTCTCTTGTTCTTTGTTTGAGGTTACAAATATCCTTGATGTTAACTAGATGTTGGACATTGTGTGATTATTATTGGATAACCTTGTTTTCAATTTTATCAAAAAAATTGATCCTAGTGGGTAACCTTAAAAACCACTCCATGGCTTGGCCACCCAGACTATGTGGAAACAAGCGCACAAGATATGTCTAATCATCCATAAACTCAATGGATAATGCACCAAACTCTCTAAAGTGATCTTGGGGATAATAAGTGTTCATGTATTTGTTGTGCTTAGGTAATTTAACTTTTTTAGGAAAAGGAGGCATTCGCATGTTTTTGTTGAAAGGAATATGTCAAGTTTTTCCTTTTCAAGTATCTTGCGTGAGTATTTGGTATACAATTGTTTCCATCTTTAGAGGAAGGTCAAGACTGGTTCTCTTGTTCTTTTTTTGAGGTTACAAATATCCTTGATGTTAACCAGATGTTGGACATTATGTGAGTATTATTGGATAACCTTGTTTTCAATTTTATCAAAAAAAATGATCCCAATGGGTAACCTTGAAAACCACTCCATGGCTTGGCCACAAAGACCACGTGGAAACAAGAGCACAAGATATGTCTAATCATGCATAAACTTAATGGACAATGCAACAAACTCTCTAAAGTGATCTTGGGGATAATAAGTGCTAATGTATTTGTTGTGTTTAGGTATTTTAACTCCTTTAGGAAAAGGAGGCATGCACATGTTTTTGTTGAAAGGAAAAGGACAAATTGTGTCTAGAGTTTACTATTTAGTATGCTTTTCTTTTTCTTTTATCATTTGCTACAATTATTCTTACATAGCTTGGACATATTTTTGGAGTATAAACGTTTAAATTTCTTCTTCTTTGATCACAATAGTTTCTATATCATAGTTTAGAGGTAACTTGGCTCCCTCTTTAACTAGTTCAAGGAAGTATTTCTCTTTTTCTTCCTTCATCAGGAGTTCCATCATTTTCCTAAAGCCTTTGTCTGCTCAACATTTTTCTATGTCTTCTTGATTTCTTTCCTTGTCATTGTTATCTAGTATGTATTGATATTGTTGTTTATCTTTCTCTCCTCCATTTTCCCCTTTTATATTTTCCCCTTGATTTTAATCATCCATTTTATCTTTGTGTAAGTTTTCAATATGCACAGATTCGGTGTGTAAAGATGTTGTGTTTGAAGGAGTAGATAATGTCATTTTGTTTTTGGTAGCAACATTTGGTTCAAGAGGTGACCTATCAAATGTGTGGTCTCTAGAATATTCTTGAAAAAATGGTTCTAAATCTAACCAAGGTTTATTGAAAAATTACATCTAGCATAAGGTCTATCCACAAGAGAAGGAGACCACGAAAACTTTGTGCTATATGTGGGAGACCATGTGATAGGGGGAGGGGACTATGAAGATTCTTCACTGAACACAGAGTGTATCACGCACCTAGTATGACCTCTACCTCAACCTCTTTCTCTTCTAGGTCTATGTGAAGGAAATACTCTTCCACTCCTAGTTGCAACAGTCATAGACAACAAAAGTGTGGCAGGCTTACACAAAGACCATGCTTAATTTTTTTCTCAAGAATAAGTGGAGATGATAGTAAGAGTGATGTACACCAAGGTAAAAATCATTATATTAATGGCTAGAATAGATGAGATTTTTTACTATCATGATAGTGAGGTGTGACAACAAAACAAGATGAATAGAACAATGCAATGAGAGACTAGTTTGCATGTAGAAAAAGTGTTCAACCTAAGGATTTGGATTCAAATTCTAACTATTTCTAGACATAAAGGTGTACAAGGGATTATAGAATAGAGTCTGGGAAAAAATAAGTGATTAGACAAAAAAATTCTAGCCTCTAGAGGATAGTTTACAGACAGGCTCATATGAGGAATTACATTCCAAGATTAGGGTTTTCTTAGCTCGTATGAGGAAATGCACAACCAAATGAGGATTTAGAAAAAAAAAAATCATCTTGGATAAGTTTTTGGACAACTTTGTGATAGTTTCCAGAAAAGCTTTATATGAGACAAAACTATTGGAATTATTTAGAATAACTGAGAGGGGGATGGATCAGTATCCAAGGTCCATATGTACTTTTAAAACTTTTCACAGCTTAGTGAACCCATAAAACATTTATCATCATGCATGCATCCATAAGATTGTGCAATCACTTAAAACTTGTAGGTTATTGTCAGATCAATTTGTAGAAATGTAAATATGAAAGTAATAGATTCAATAACACACTTGACACAATGATTTACATGGAAACCCAATTTTGGGAAAAATCACCAATAACATGGTACTCTTTCTCACTTTTCTGAAGTGATGCCCTGTGAAAGGCCAGCCTTGTTGAAGGTTACAATGCACATTGTTAAATGTGACCCTATTAAAGGATTTTAATCACCTTTTTAGGAGTGAGCCTTGTTAGGGGACTTTAGATCATTCACTTGGAATGCCATCTAGGTAAAGGATTTACAAATGAATGTTAGGTCAACCTTAATTTAAAGGATTTACCCTAGACTAATGCAATTATTAGAGAGTAACAATAAGACTTGATCTGATAATAACTTACAACTCCATTTGCATATTATAGATCTCTATTTTAGTCCTCCATTTTGCTTGGCTTTCAAACACTTCAACTCTAATAGACTATCACTACTCAGCATCGTCATGCATTCAGTAGAAGTAGAAGCTCAATCCATACTAATCATCTCAAAGTAGTCTTGAACTCAGTCTACATTGGTGACTTGGTAAATACTATGTAACTTAGTAGAAACTGAATTACTTGTTTACCATGACTGCACTTGGTAAACACTAATCATCACATAGCTCAGTTAACACTAACTTTGCTTCACATGAACTGCTAGCTCGATAGATACTGCAAAGCTTGGTAACCACTGAATTGCTCAGGTTGAACTACTGGACTTCACACTGCCCAATTTTGCTTGGTTTGAACTATTATACTAACTAAATTCACTTGGTAACCACTAAAATGCTTGTTAGGAACTGTAAAGCTCGGTGGCTACTAAGTTACATGGCAAACATTGTAGACTGTTCAATGAGCTTCGTAGCCATATAGAATCTAAATAAGTGTTGTCACTAATAACAAACTTGACTGAATGTCAACAATCTCCCCCTTTAGCATTAATGAAAAAAAACAATTATCAGCCAAAACTTATATACATCACAGTGTGGTACTGGCTTGGTATGGTATACTATTTTTTTTAGATTTTTCAAAAATGTTCTTTGTAAGTATATATAGTATACTATATCTACAAATTCTCTACTATATAAACTTTCCTTTCCTTTGCATGATTCTCCCCAATACAATATACATAGTATAACAAGTGTCTCTCCCCATGTATACATACTAAGTGTCTCTCCCCCTTTTGGACAATAATGCCAAATATTTAATCAAAACTTATTTACATGGAGACACCAATATAAGAAAGAAAATTAGAATATACCTTAAGTATGAGTGCTAAAGTATTATCCCAATTTTCTTGCAAAACTTTGCATGTATGTAGAGCAATTTTCACTTCTGCAAAGAGTTCTATCATGTGATCTACAATAAAGAAGTTGTTGTCATGGATCAATGTTTTGGAATAAGCAATATGCTTCTACATTGTATCCATGATGGGAAGGATCATATTCTGAATATCTATCAGTGTAGACTGTATCCTTGCTTCTTCTCTCAACAACTCTACCTACATACCTGACAAGAATCTGATTTTCATATGATATGCAAAGCTTGAACTAGGGTCAAGTTGCAACTGATGTGCACTGGCCTTCAGATCTTCATCAATCTTTGTCAATTTTCTCTTTATTTCCTTTGTGAACTCAGTAACATTACATAACTTTCAAAAAAGTGATGTTACATTTGTACAAGAGGTTTCAAGAGTGGTCAAAATTGAGGAAAGCTCCACTTGCTGAATGGCAATTTGTTGAGCAATGTGCTCAAGAACTTTATTAACAAAATTCCTTTTTGCTTTCTTAATAAATTTGTCCTTACCACTGGAGTCCTCATTAATCTTCTAGACTGACTCTTCTAATTGAAATAGAATGTGTTGAGAAGTATCAACTTCAACACCTATCATCTCAGTCAAAATAGTCTTGGCATGTTTAATGATTTTATATTCTCTGTCTCTCTCTTCTCTCAATTTCTTTTGTTTTGCCTTCTTTTGGAGGAGTTGACCAGCTATATGCATTTGATCTGTAGTGATATTATCAAAATCCCATTTGGGAATCTCAATCTCCTTATCTAGGTCAATATCCTCCTCTATCTCCTTTCCTCTACTCAAAAATATTGTACTTGGTTGAGCCTTAGGTTCAACTGTCCTTGTACTTAATGCCTTTAAATCCAAAATAGAAATAATTGTAGAGAAAGTAGGACTAGCAGTGAAAATTGATATAGTACCAATAGATGGAATATTGACTGGAATTCTTACTAAATTTAAAACTAAAGTACTTACAAAAGTATCCAAAACTGTAGAAGACAAAACTATAGAATCCAAAATTGTAGAACTCAAAACTAAAGTACTTACTACTTAAGAACTCAAAATTGTAAAACATACTGTACTCATTGTGGATTTTGTTGACTTGGGAGCTGAAGAAGAGGGGGGGCTAAAACTTGGTAGATGAAGTGGAAGACACTTCTATCAATGATGTGCTGAGCTATGAGGGAGCGAAGAATGATTGGACATTTGATGCATCTGTTGTGGTCACAATCAAACTTGTTGAAACTGTCTTAGAAACTTGATGATGTTGCAATTTTAGCTAGAGAGTGAAGAAGTGAAGCAATGGCTATGGCTACTATCTTCATAGAATCAGTCTCCTCATCATCTTTGTCTTCCTCAGTAGCTTCTTCCTCTTTATCTTCTTCAACTTCTTCATTGTCAAAATGTGTAGGCTCAGTGTATGTTTCTTCTTCCTCATCATCACTGTCATCATCCTTGACTTCTGTTGGGAAGTCATTTTGTTTATGCAAAGGAGATAAACATTCTTCCACATAGTTGTGGCATTCCTTACCACATTCTCTATATCATTTAACAAAATTAAACAAGTATTAAATCTAAGAGTCATCTTGTCTTCATTTTTCTTTATGGACTCTTTTACCTCAGCATCTATGATGCTCAATAGCAACTGCCTCAGGGTTTATGCATAGATATCTTTAGTTGTTTGCATAGAAAATTCCCATCTTGGCTTTATTTTTTCTAATAATTGATTAGAGATCTAGGAGGCTATTAGATCAAGAGAATACTTCCATTGACCCATCTTGGTTAGCACCAATTCTTCAACCTGTTTCTTCTTAGTCTTTGTCCTAGTTTCATACTTTAATGATTTGAATTTGGTTATGTCATCACCTTCTTCTAATTGTTTTAATCTTTCTTGGAAGGTGGGAGGAGGTTTGCTAAAGACAACTTCACTACCTTTCTTCCTAGATCTTCTTGTGAATACTGTAGTGGATGTCTTGGTGATGATCACCTTGCCTTTCTTCTTCACTGGCTCTTCTTCCTTTTCTAACTCTTCTTCATCCGCTACTTCTTCCACATCTTCTCCCTTACCTTTAGTTAACATAAGAGGTGTGCTGGTTTTTAGTTTTTCTATTCTCCTCTTTCCTTTGTTAACTGCATGTGGAAGCTTGATTTCAAGCTCTATTCTTTCCTTGGCCTCATCATATGTTCCAAAATGTGGTGTCTTTGCATCAACAAGTTCATTTATCAAGGCTTCAATTATGTCCTTTACTCATACAACTTTGGGTTTCACTGTCTGAACGTAGACTTTGTCACTATCTACCATGAAGCAAACATCATCTTTGTAATCTTCAACCAATTTCTGAGGTATCCTGAATCTATTATTCATTTTCTCCTTGAAGACATCAAAATAATTATCCATTATACTAAATAAATTCTCACCCATTTCTGCAATATACTCATTTATCTGATATAGCACTGGCACATCCCTTCTCCATACTATTATGCCTTTTGAAGGGAAAAACTTTTGAACATAGAAAATAGACAAGCCAACAATGATCTAAATTTGCAAGGGTTGTTCTTGGAAGTCCTTATACTTTCCATGTTTTTGTTAAACTACTTTAACAATAAATCTACAAGATCATATGACAGATTATTTTTTACAACTTTGTATGCCAAGTCTACTACTTCACACAACACACTATTTAGACAACTACAAGTGTAGATCTTGTGAGCTATCACATGTATGTCAAATTTTAGTTTTGCATCAGTTACACTACTAATCTTTATACCTTTGTCATCCCACTTAGCTAGGGTTTTCTTCTCTAACTCCACCTAAACAAGGGTTTTAGTTGTTTTGGCCTTGGAGAGCATGGGAAGGCTGGTGATATGATGAATCATCTTCTTAGTGATCAAAACTGGTTGCTCAAGCTGACCATTGTGAACTCAGCTTAGGATGTATCTGATCCATTTGATTTGGAAAGTTTGGGGTAGGTGGGGAATTTGGGTATCTTCCAAGTGCTTATGGTTGGGTTTAAGAACACCATTTACACACAATTCACCTAGGGCATCATCCATCTCTAGGGTTCCAATTTCTTGAATTGCACACTTAAAATGAGTTTGGATATCATTAATGAGTAGTACCTTAGGAGGGATCTACGATTGTGCTCCATTTGGATAGAGGATTTCAGCAATCGCTAGCAGAAGTTTGAAATCTAGTGCTTTCTATTTGACTCCTTGGACCAACATTTCTGACCCTTTCCTTATCTTTATGTTGTTGCTTGATGTTTCCATGGCTACTCAATAAGCTATGAAAAACTTTGAAGGATTTATCTGCAAATTTTGCTCAAAGTTGTTTGATCACTCTGCAATTTTCTTGATCAAAATAACACTTAAAATTCTCAATGAAAATGAATTCAATTTCCTATTTTTTGTTAAAACTTCACCATTAATTCTCGGTACAAAGGTAGTTGTGATGACATCATTATGCATGATAAGTTGTCATCCAGTATCTATTTAGATCACTCGGTGAAGGCTTCATAACACAGTAACCATGTGTGACTTGTTACTCCCAAACTTGCTTGGTAAAGTCTATGACCCAACCTTACTTGGTAGAGAAGTCAACTTGGTGATAATTGATACTGATCTTCCTTGATGATCCTTATGTATCTTGAATACTGATTTGGATCTTTGTCACCTTTCAATTGGAACTGTTTGGATGTAATCATGATAACGTAGTTCCAGTTCTTCCTTAAGAACTTAGTTGGAAATGATGGAGTCACCCACTTCTTGAGTGACATGACCATCATTGCTTGAACTTGCTTCCTTGGTAGATTTAGAAATCCATTGCTACCTCATTTGCTTTTGAATGTTATCTGCTTTTTCTTTCTTTTCATATTCAATTCTACCTATATTCAAGCAATTCTTGGCTAGATGACCAAGTTTTGTACAAGTGAAACATCTTATGGTGGTATCTCTCTTTC
Organism: Cupressus sempervirens; assembly: GCA_028749045.1. NCBI lineage: Eukaryota > Viridiplantae > Streptophyta > Pinopsida > Cupressales > Cupressaceae > Cupressus > Cupressus sempervirens. Next base: position 453,713,833 of record CM053783.1, read on the forward strand.
TTGTGTGTTGTTTAACACATTTTATGTCAATGTGTCCATATTCTCCATAGTAATGACATCTACACTAGGTGTTATAGTCCCAACTAAATATTGTTTTCACAATTTTCTCTGCTGGATTGAATGACTTGGTTCTACAATCTAATGCCTTGTGACCCTGTTTCTTGCATTTGTGATAGTTGCCTTCAAATTTTGGTTTCTCTTTGCATTTATTAGCCTTGTGACCATGTTGATTGCAATTGTAGCATTTACCATTGAATTTTTCTTTACCATTACTCCAACATCTATTTTATGTATGACCTATCTTACCATAGTGATTGCAAGTAGGTCTTTGACTCCTTTGAGCACCTTGTTTGGATGATTCACCTTCTTCTTTGTAGCCAATTCCTACTTTTCCTTTTTGTCAATAGAGATTATGCTCATTTAGTTTATTTAATTGATTCATGTCTGCTTGGGATTTCATCATTCTTTCATTGATTTGCTTTTCAGTGTTTAGGTCATTTTTTAATTTTTCACTAATTTTCTTTTCAGATCTCAGCTCACTTCTTATTCTTTCATTGATTTTTCTTTGACTCATGATTTCCTCATTTACATTGGAGATTTGATCCATAAGATATGCATGTTGAAGGGATTGGTTCTAGATCTCATTATTTCTTCCATCCATTTATTCTTTCATCTTGTTCCTTTGTTCCAAGATTTCACATAGCCTTACTAACTGAATTTCTTGTTCTCTTTTGAGCTTTCTTACTTATTCTTGTAGGGAATCATTCTTCTCTAAGAGTTCTTTGATTGCATCATTTGCTTCAGCTGAACTACTTGAAGGGAAAAAGTCTTCAATCTTTTCTTCAATGTATTGATGATCATTCATTTGATTTACAAGTTCCTTCCTTCTTTTTAGAGATTGGGAAAGTTGCTCCTTAGCTTTCTTGAGTTGTGTCATGGCCATTTCTAGATGAAGCTTTTAATTTTCAATTTCCTTATCAAGTTTGAATATCTCTATTGTCCTTGATCTTTGCTCAAGCTGTCAAAATTTATCCTGAGAATCACAAAGCTTTGATACCAATTGTTGGAAATATTCAAGACTATGCTAGGTTACTAAGAGGGGAGGGGTGAATCAATAACCTTGAAAACTTTATCAAATTCATATCTTAATTGCAATAATCCAATTACCATTTAATCCATTAAATCAGATCTAACTGCATGCATGAGAAGCTATAAACATAAAACATTTATAACACTTGAACACAATAATTTGGTGACCCAAAAACCTTCCAAATAGAAAGTAAAACTGGGGTGGGGATGATACCTACAAAAATTCAATATTGTAGCATAAAGTTGGCCTATTAAGGCTTACAATAATCACTTCTAATGATCTGCCCTATTAGGAGCAATTAGGACTACTAGGTCCACCTTGTTAGAGGTTTTACAAACACAAAGTTAAGTATGCACTCGGTGAAGAGATTTGACAAAATATTGTTAAGTCTACCTTGTTAAAGGATTTGGACTGGTTCACCTATTAGGATGAAACAATAGATCTCTAACTTACAATTGATTTGCTGATAGAGATTCTTTGAAGTACTGATTACCTTTATGGGATAGATATGACTCTGCTACTCATTTGCTGATATGGCCTTCCAATACACTTTGTCTACTACTAATTCACATTTGCATGATTTTATTTCACACATTCATCCTTCTTACGCTTTCATCATACTTTGGATATGATACAATACATTCCATATATATCAATCCAATTTATATAATTACAAAGTCAACCAATATACAAGTTAATACCAATATTACAAAGTCAACCCAAATGAAGACATTTAGGGTCTAAAGACTGACTTGGTGAAGTTCTTATATAGGGCGTCCACTATCACTACTCAGAATCATCATGCATTCGGTAGAAGTAGAAGCTTAGTCCATACTAATCATCTCAGAGTAGTCTCAAAATTGGTCTACACTAGTGACTTGGTAAATACTATGTAACTCAGTAGAAACTGGACTACTCATTTACCATGACTACACTTGGTAAACACTAATCATCACATAGCTCAGTTAACACTAACTTTGCTTCACATGAACTGCTATCTCAGTAGAAACTACAAAGCTTGGTAAGCATTGAACTGCTTCGGTTAAACTGTTGGACTTCACATTGTCTGATTCTGCTTGGTTTGAACTGTTGTACTAACTGATATCACTCGGTAACCACTAAAATGCTTGGTAGGAACTGTAAAGCTTGATGGATACTGAATTACATGACAAACATTGTAGACTATTCAATGAGCTTAGTAGCCATACAAAATCTGAATAAGTGTTGTCACTAATAACAAACTTGACTGAATGTCAACACGACTAATACTGTTTTCTCAGTTATCTATTAAGTTCCTTAATATTCTACTTCAACTTCTTCATTGACCTTGTAAACCTATCACTCAGTCAAGCTTAGTTTTTTACTCAACTTCTTGTCTTTCAACAAACATATCTTCCATAGTTCAACTTATTTGTCTTCTTCACTTTATATAATGATAAAACAACACATTATCTTGTCAAAGACTAACTAATCAAGTGCCCATTGTAATTTCAACATACTTAATCCTCTTTTCTCAACAACTTTACTAGTTCACCTTATTATCTCTTTCTTTTCAAATCATCTTCATCAATCAATTGATATGGCACTCTACATTGTTAGCAAATGTCTTACCAATAAGGTTTGACATCAATGACAATATAAGAATTTTAGTTTCCAATAATCTCCCTCTTTGGAATTGATGGAAAAACCTTTAGTTACCATACAAATGCAAAATACTTCATTTTATTTTTCACTTGCAACTCCATATGTGATTTGTATCAAATCTTCATTAATATCCTTAGTTTCATTCTAATTCTCATCTATGCACTCATTATAATTCTCCCTGTATGATACCAATTGAAAATTCTTCATTCTAACACCAATTATATTAAATCCCTCTTTGATATTTTTTATTACACAACATACATTTTCCTCACACATATTTAGATATTACATTCATATTCTCCCTCTTCATCTATAGCTAGATGGTAATTGTCATACTTTATCTCCCTCTTTGATAGCAATGCCAAAGACATCTTCCATTCTATACACATCATCCTTTTGATCATTTTTTAGTCCAATCTTTGAAATATCACTCCCTCTTTCATCTTTAACTTTTAGCCCTATCTACTCATACTTATGTTCATCTTTTCATAATTTTAGGCAGCTCCTAAAGTGTGACTTCTTATATCTGTCTATAAGATATTCTGATCACAATAATTGATGCAATGTTGCATCTCTTCTTAGTTATCCTCAAATAGGAAAACGACCCCTAACTTACCTCTTAGATACACAAATGTATCCTTTGGTAATGCCTTGGTGAATATATCAACTATATGTTCCTTTGTATTCACATATTCCAGTCTTACTTCTTTATCTTGTACTATTCCCTCAAGTAATGATACTTAATGGAAATATGTTTGGTCTTTGCATGCATCACAATATTCTTAGATATGTTTATAGCACTTTTGTTGTCAAATTATATCACTACAAGTTCAATAATATCTTCCTTTATTCCTTCCAATAATTGTTTGATCCACACAATGTTTGAACAATTAACTATTGCAAAAACATATTTAACCTTTGTTGTGGATTTGTAAATACAATTTTTCTTCTTACTTATCATGAAATAGGCTTCTTTCCTATAAAATAAAGTGCTTCCACTTGTACTCTTTATGTCATCAATATTTCTAGCCTAATCAACATCTGTGTACACTCTCAACTCAAACTTGTCATTCTTCTTGTACCATAAACCATAGTCTTGTGTACCTTCTAGGTACTTGGTATCATTTCCACAAGCATCATGTGATTCTCCTTAGAATTAGCATAAAATCTTACAATAATACCAATAGCTAATGCAATGTCAAGTCTGCTATGAACAACATATTGCAATTTGCCAATTGTTGACTTGTACAATGTATGATTTACTTTAGCAGAATCATCATTCTTTGAAATTTTATGTCCATTAGCCATAGGTGTTCCAATTGGTCCTAAATATTTCATTCCAAAGGTTTTTAGTATCTACTTGATATACATTGATCGTGTAATGTAAATACCTCCTTTCATTTGATAAACTTGCAAACCAACAAATAATTTAACCTCTCCAAACATTGGCATCTCAATTTATTTCTTCATCTCATTAGAAAATGATTTCCACAACACAGCATATCCTCCAAATGTAATATCATCAACAAATATTTCAATTAGCAATATCTCATTCTCATATTCATTTTTCAAATACAAATAGTTATTATCATTAGTTTTTTTAAAACTAGTTTTCACCAAATAAGTATGTAACCTTCCATACCATGCTCTAGGGGCTTGTTTCAAATGATACAATGCATTTTGCAACTAAAATACCATGTTCTTCTTGCTAGGGTCAACAAATCCTCTAGGTCGTTTACTGTGGACTTCTTCTTCCAAAATTCCATTAGAAATGTAGATTTGACATCCATTTCATATACCTTGAAACCTTTGTAAGAAGCATATGAAAGTAATGGTCTTACTCCTAACCTTGCAACTAGGGAAAATGTCTCTCCATAGTCAATTCCTTCCTCTTGTGCATATCCTATACAAACTAATCTTTCTTTGTTACTTGTAACTTCACCTTTCTCTTTCAACTTATTTCTAAATACCCATATGGTTCCAATCACATTTTTGTCCTTTGGCCTTGGTACAAATGTCCATGTCTTATTATTCTCTATTTGATCAATCTCCTCATTCATTTCTTTAATCCAATCTTCATTTTACAGTTCATCTTTAACTATTATTGGTTCAAACTCATATAACAAACATGTATCATTCTTCAATTTTTTTCTTATCATGACTCTTGAATCTTTGTCTCCAATGATTTGATCTAGTGTATGGTGTCTTCTCACATATTTTGCTAAGATAGGTTTAGGTCTTCTTTCTCCTTGTGGTAATTCACTTTATTCATCTTTCTCAACTTCTGCATGTATCTCCTTATGTAACTTGGCTTCCTTTGTTTTTTGTTCAGTCTCCTCTCTTTATAACTCAGCTCTTATAGCCTAATGCTTGATAACATATTGAGGCTTGACATAGCTTTCCAGTTGATGCTTGGTGGTGTTAGTCTGTTGATGTTTGGCAATCTCCTTCTCTATTTCAAGTAAGATACTTGGTTCTCCTTCATAGATGTAGATGAAATTTCTAATATCTATAGGTTCCTTCTTGCATTCTTCTTCATTATTTTCTGCAAATTCATCAACTTTAACATTTTCACTTTTCATAAATAAAAAATTATTGTAAGAATTCAAACACTTGTATGTCTTGATTGTAGTAGAATATCCTAAGAATATTCCTTCATCACTCTTTGCATCAAGTTTCATTTCCTTGCATCTTTCAATATGTAACACTTGCTTCCAAAAACTTTGAAATATTTCACATTAGGTGGATAACCATACCACAATTCAAAATGGGTTTTGTTTGTACCTTTCTTGACTTGAACTCAGTTCAATGTATAAACAACAATACTTATAGCTTCTCTCCAATACTTTTGTGAAACATTCTTTTCCATCATTAGTGTTCTTGCACAATCCATAAGTGATCTATTCCTTCTTTCAATTGTCCTATTCTATGGTGGATTCTTTGGTGTTGACATTTGTCTCTTGATTCTTTTGTCATTATAGAGATATATTTAACTCCTCAAATATGAATTCACCTCCTCTACCTGATCTCAAGCACTTTGAACTCTTACCCATTTCTTTTTCAACTCTAGCCAAATACCACTTAAACATTTGAAAAGCATAACATTTTTCCTTTAGAAACATCACAATCATCATTCTAGAGAAATCGTCAATAAATAAGATAAAGTAATTGTCACCATAATAGATTTGTACTCCAATAGGACCACATTAATCAGTGTGAACCAACTCCAAAATGTCATTAGAAGAATAAGTCTTGCTCTTAAAACTATACTTTGTCATTTTTCCCATTTGACATTGTTTCCACATCACTTTATCATGTTTTCTCGATCTTGGTAATCCTCTAACTCTTTCCATCTTACTAATGCTTACCAAATTATCAAATTTCACATGACATGGCCTCTCATGCCATAACCAAACATCTTTAAATTAAGAAAATAGGCATGTATCATTAGATAGGTCTAGATAAAACAAGTTGCCTCTTATTTGCTCTCCACTTCCAATTAGTAAACCAATAACATCATAGATCTTTGTCTTCTTGCTTTGGAATTCAACATGGTAGCATAAACTATTCAAATGTGCACCACTTAATAGATTAATTCAATCCATCAACCCAATATGAATTGTCATGTTTGATCTTTTCATTCAATACAATTGTTCCTTTACCTTTTACATAACATTATGCATCATTTCCAATCTTAACACAACTACCATTATAGTTTTCTAGCTTTTCAAACTTACTTGTATCACTAGTCATATGATGTGAGAAAGCACTATCAATTATCCATTTATCATTCTCACTCACATGTGACATTAAAATAATTTTATCAAGTTTTTCATCTTCATTGGATTCATCTTTCATTGCAACATAAACTTATTCATCATGTTCATTAGAATCACTATTAGAACCATCTTCTTTAGCAATGTAACAAGATTTATTACCTTTTCCTTTGTACTCTTTCTTACCTTGGTTGTCTGTGTTGTCTCACCTTCCTCGGTGTTTTTTTCTTTCTTTTCCTCCTTCTCATCTTTTTCAGGACATCTTGGAGCAATATGACCAACTTTTGTACATGTAAAATAGATAATAGGACCTGTACCTTTGTATTTAGCTTTTCCTCTTGGTAGCCTTCTTTTGATTAATGCTTCTAGATCATTAAGATCATCATCTGATTCATTGTCACTATCCATAGGCTTGCTTTTTCTTTCTTTCTTTTAGGTCCATCAAGTGTTAGTTGATACTTGAAAGCACATTCAACACTAGAAGGTATATAGTTATCAAAAATTGATAATTCAAATGCAATGAGTCTACCAATTAGACTATCAAAAGTCAAATCATTTCCAGGTGTACATCTCAACTCTTGAATTGCATATACTCTAATGGCATAGATAAGAAGTAAAGTCCTCAATACCTTGAATTTTCATGGTAACTAAAGGTGTTGACATCAATGCCAAATAGGGGAATTGTTGGAAACTACAATTAGAACAACTTTTATGTTGTCATTGATGTCAAACCTTACTAGTGAAATATTTTCTAATAGTGTAGAGTGTCATATTAGTTGATTGATGAAGAGGATTCAAAAAGAGAGATAACTAGATGAAATAGTGATGTTTTTAAGTGAATAAGAGTAGGTATTTTAGCATTACAAATTAGTGTGAACCAACTCCAAAATATCATTAGAAGAATATGTCTTGCTCTTGAAACTAGACTTTGTCATTTTTCCCATTTGACATTGTTTCCACATTACTTTATCATGTTTTCTCGACCTTGGTAATCCTCTAACTCTTTCCATCTTACTAATTCTTACCAAATTAACAAATTTCACATGACATGGCCTCTTATGCCATAACCAAACATCTTCAAATTGAGAAAATAGACATGTATCATTAGATAGGTCTAGATAAAATAAGTTGCCTCTTATTTGCTCTCCACTTCCAATTAGTTCACCAATAACATCATAGATTTTTGCCTTCTTGTTTTGGAATTCAACATGGTAGCCTGAACTATTCAAATGTGCACCACTCAATAGATTATATTTCAATCTATTAACCCAATATGCATTGTCATGTTTGATCTTTTCATTCAATATAATTGTTCCTTTACCTTTTACATAACATTGTGCATCATTTCCAAACTTAACACAACTACCATTATAGTTTTCTAACTTTTCTAATTTACTTGTATCACTAGTCATATGATGTGAGAAAGCACTATCAATTATCCATTTATCATTTTCACTCACATGTGAGATTAAAATAGTTTTATCAAGTTTTTCATCTTCATCAAATTCATCTTTTGTTGCAACATAAACAACTTCTTCATCATGTTCATCAGAATCACTACTAGAACCATCTTCTTTAGCAATGTAACAAGATTTCTTACCTTTTCCTTTATACTCTTTGTTACCTCAATTGTCTCTGATGTCTCACCTTCCTTGGTATTTTTTGTCTTTCTTTTCCTCCTCATCTTTGTTAGGACATCTTGGAGCAATATGACTAACTTTGTTACATGTAAAATAGATAATAGGACCTGTACCTTTTTATTTATCTTTTCCTCTTGGTAGCCTTCTTTTGATTAATGCTTCTAGATCATTAAGATCATCATCTGATTCACTGTCACTATCCATAGGGTTACTTTTTTTCTTTCTTTTAGGTCCATCAAGGGTTAGTTTTTACTTGAAAGCACATTCAACAGTAGAAGGTATATAGTTATCAAAAATTGATAATTCAAATGCAATGAGTCTACCAATTAGACTATCAAAAGTCAAATCATTTCCAGGTGTACATCTCAAATCTTGAATTGCACATACTCTAATGGCATAGATAAGAAGTAAAGTCCTCAATAGCTTGAATTTGCATGGTAACTAAAGGTGTTGACATAAATGCCAAATAGGAGAATTGTTGGAAACTACAATTAAAACAATTTTTATGTTGGCATTGATGTCAAACCTTACTAGTGAAATATTTGCTAATAGTGTAGAGTGTCATATTAGTTGATTGATGAAGAGGATTCAAAAAGAGAGATAACTAGATGAAATAGTGATGTTTTTGAGTGAAGAAGAGTAGGTATTTCAGAATTACAGTGGGAAATAGATCAATCAGTCTTTGACATGATAATGTGTTGTTTTATCATTATATGAAGTGAAGAAGACTAATGCAGGAGCGTTGAAAGAGCATCGGGAAACCAAATATTGAATTCGGGATGACACCTATCAACAGTCAAATTACATTGTAATCAAACCATTAAGGTCATGACAAGGGTTATGGTTTTAATTATCTTTATGTGAACATGCCAAATTTGAATGTAAATAGTCCCCTAAATTCAATAGTTATGAGTCAAATTTTGAGTTAGTGGTTAGTCTATCTGGGGTCAGTTTGTCTATAGCTATCTAATCTCTTTTAAAGAGATAGAACCACCTGATTATAAAGGAGGATACCTAAGTTGAAAGGGCCACATAATGGAGTTAAAATAAGTGGCATGAAGGAATAGGAGACACAAGGATAACTAAGAGGAAATGACTTAGTAAAACAAAAAAAGCCTAATATGTATGGTTTGGGTATGTTGGCACAGAAGAGGGGAAATGGCTTTTGAAGATAGGAGGGAGATTGAGTCTTGAATAGAGGGAGAGTCAATAAAAACAAGAAGAAAAATAGGTCTCTAATGTAGAAGGAGCCCAATAATCATAAAGAGGAGATCGGGTATGAAGCTCGATGATAGTAGGAAAGAGAGAGGTCAGGTTTTGGAGAAGAGAAATTTGATTTGAGGGAAGGGGCAGTCTTGACCAAATGAATGAGTTTTTCATGTTTTGAAATGAACATGGTTTTATTTCAAGTTTTTTTTTTTGTGTGGAATTGGCTTGCATTTCTAAAATAACCCCAAACTTTATTATAAAGATGTGGTTGAAATAGGGTGTGAACCTGATTTAGCATAACATGGTGTAGCAACAGATCAATAAAATGAAAGATATGTAGGTTATATGTTTGGATTATAATCAAATGTCTACCTTGTTTTGATATGCATTTTTTTTAGTGTTTTAAGTTGATGTGTAACCTAATAAGAAGTGGGCCTCAGCCAAGTATTTTTGGAAGATTGGTTTGATGATGATATGTTTCATTCATGACTGAGTTTGTCATTGATGTCAACATAGCATGTTTGATGGCTTCCGTGATATCTAATATAAGAATAGTAGAAAGATCAAGTTGGTATGGAAGGCTAGTTGAGTATGATAACCACCCAAGGTTATGGGAGATACTTCTCAGTATCTAGCAAATGTATTTAACATTGGAAGCAGAAAGGATAAGCCTAGAAGAAGTTATGTAAGTTTTGGTGATGTTTGTTTTGAGATAGAGTTTACAGAGGCATGTTTTGGTAAACTTGTTATATCTCTTAGCAGAGTTGATATATTGAGAATCATGGTGGAGGACATGGAGAAGACATGTTGAGGATGACATGGCTAAGCTCACTCATCATAATATTGCATGTACATAAAAATATTCAAGTTGCAAGGCAGAAGATTAAGGTTATCAATAAGTGTAACATGTTCTTAATGTCGTCCTATAATAATTAATTGAGAATTTCTAATAGCCAACTTAGGAAATTATTTATGGACTTGGTATAAAGGAAGGATATTTTCCTTTATCATGTCATGGATATATGTGAATTGTGAATGTTCAAAAATAAGTAGAGAGTACAGAATGTGAAGTTGAGAAGAGCAGTGTGGAAGTGAAGGAAACTTCATTTCCAAGGTTATGTTGAGCGATCCAAGGTTTGGTATTTGGATCTGAGGTTTGTGACCTAGTTTACAAGGTCTGATAGTGATTGATCTAGTTGATAGAACAAAGGAAAGAACAAGAAAAGAAGAAAATAACAATAAATTATTTGCTTAAGCAGTGAGCTCTTCTTGTAGTTGAAATTGCATGTTTGGGCAATGGGCTCTTCTTGCATACATTGTACCTGAACTCCTAGTAGGGTTGGAATCTCCTAAAAAGGATTCAAAGTCTCCTAATAGGGAATCATTGTACTAAATGTTGTAATAGACTCCTAATAAGGTCCATCCTCTAGCAAGGAATATTCATATTAGTACATCATCTTGTGGGCACCATCCCCATTGATATTTTCCCTCTAATCAAGGGTTTCCCTAGTCAACATATATGGTGTAATTGTTTATGTGCATCTTTGTATGGTTTTTGTTTACCTTTGGTTGAATGGTTAAGTTTGTTTAAAGAAGATAAATGTTTTTATTGTTGGATAATTGATTCAGCCACCACCACCCCCCCCCCCCCCCCCTCCACAAGTTATCTTGGTGGACTATTGTTTCTAACAAGTATGGTGTGTGTATTATAATTAACAAGGATAGAATAGAGCCCCTCCCATATCATTTCCTTCAATACTTATATTGTGTTCAAAGAACCATAGGTAATTTGGGTAGTAAAAGTTTTACTTTTCCATATTCAACATCATGTTTTGTCGAGCATCTTTTGTGCTTCTTCATATACATCTGGGTAGTAGAGTTTTTTGTTCAAGATGGTAATTTAAGCATCACCCAAGGTAATATGATCTATGTTTGGAATCATTCATGTAGAGATTCTCAATTGGAAGTAATCTTGATTAGTAGATAGTATCAATTTCTTGATTCAAAAGGTTTCTATGAGAAGAAAGATGAATTCATGAGTCTGCCCTAGTGCTTTGTGAGTCTGCCTTTGTTTGATTTACATTAGATTAGTATCAAAGCAAGTGAAAGATTTGGGAAGAGATATGTGTGTTGTGATTTGACTTGCAGTTTGTGATTTGAAGATTATTGACATCACCATGGATGAAGAATTAGCAAGAAGGGCCAGATGTTCTTAGATCATTCAATGTTTCATACAAAATGCAAATACAATAAGAAGGCATGCAAGATCATTATTGAGAGTGGTTCTTTTCATAACATAGTATCTAATGAAATGGTTGAGAAGTTGAATCTACTAAGGGTATCTCATGAAGAACCTTATAGAGCATTCGGGTTAAGTGATGATCAGTGGGTAGATTTTTTTGAAAAAGCATATGTTCCTTTCAATAGTGGAACTTACCATGATGTTATTGAGTGTGATATTTTTCCTTTGAGGGATTGTCATTTGATTTTGGGACAAGCATGGAAATCAAACAAATCAGCCATATATGATGGTAGAGAAAATTATTATGCTTTTGAGAAAGACAGAGTAAAGTTTGTGATGAACCCACTGCCGGATGATGAAGAATCATGGCCAAGCAAGAGAAGTGTAGGTTTGATTGAAAGAATTGACTTTCCAATACATGAATCCAATGAGAAATAAGTTATAGAGAAAGTAGTAGAATGTTTGGTTGAGGAAAATGGAGTTTTGGAATAGCCAACTCCAAAAAACATAGAAGTGTCTAAAGATTTCAAGCTCTTAATGAAGACCACATAGAGTCAAAGTTAATGGTAGATGAAAGGATGAGTTTCCAAAAGGAATGGCATGACAAAGAAGTTTAAATTGTGATACCAAATTTTGTCTAAAGCAAAGGGACTATATTACAACTAATGAGAGGCCATGAGAAGCCAAAGAAGCTATGTTTTTTTTTAATATGCAGATGTGGGATGAGGAAGAAGAAGATGTGGTAGCAGGAAGAAAATAAAAAGAACTTGATTTGTCGGAGTAGTATGGAGCTATTATTCAACCATGGACAAGAAATGGTGGTGTTGAGGCTCATGAGGAAGAAATTTTATACATGGGCATTGAGTTTGTTATGGAGACATTGAGTTCCATAGTGTGGTTATAACCTACAAAAGTGTAGATTAGATTGCTTGGTGATAGGATGCAGACATATCTCCTGAAGCATTTCCAATCTTCTATAACACATACAAGGTAACCTAAAGAGTAGCAGGTGAACTTCATTTCACTCATGAAATAATCACAGCCAAGGGTGAAGATGAAGGACCTCATGATGTCATGGAGAATACAAGTAAATTTTTTCAAGCCATGAGTTAAAATGAAGATTTGGTTTCTCAAATTTTGATTACCAATATCATTTCCAAGAGACTTGGAAATTTTTCCACTGTGGGGAGTATGATGCAGGAGCATCAGAAGAGCATTGGGAGACCAAAATTTGAATTCAGGAGGACACTATCAACATTCAAATTACATTTTGATCATATTATTAAGGTCATGACAAGGATTATGGGTTTAATTATCATTATGTGAACATGCCAAATTTGAATGTAAATGGTCCCTTAAAGTCAATAGTTATGAGTAATATTTTGAGTTAATAGTTAGTTTGCTTGGGGTCAGTTTGTCTATATTTATCTAATCTTTTTTAAAGAGATAGAACCACTTTATTATAAAGGAGGATGCCAAAGTTGAAAGGTCCACATAATGGAGTTAAAAGAAGTGACATGAAGGAATAGGAGATATGTGGATAATTAAGAGGAAATGGCTTAATAAAATAGAAATATCTTGATATGCATGGTATGAGTATGTTGGCATAGAAGAGGGGAAATGGCTTTTGAAGATAGGAGAGAGCTTGGGTCTTGAATAGAGGAAGAGTTGATAACAACAAGAAGAAATATAGGCCTCTAATGTAGAAGAAGCTTGATAATCATAAAGGGCAGATCAGGTATGAAGCCTAATGATATGAGGAAAGAGAGAGCTCAGGTTTTAGAAAAGAGAAAGACAATTTGAGGAAAGGGGTAGTCTTGACAAAATGAATTAGTTTTTCATGTTTTGAAATGAATATGGTTTAGTTTCAAGGTTTTTTTTTTGTGGAATCAGCTTGTGTTTTTGAAATAACCCCAAACTTTGTTATAAATATGTGGTTGAGATGGGGTGTGAGCCCGATTTAGCATAACATAGAGTAACCACAAATCAATAAAATGAAAGATATGTAGGTTATGCATTTGGATTATAATCAAATGTCTACCTTGTTTTGATATGCATTTCTTTTAGTGTTTGAAATTGATGTGTAACCCAATAGGAAGAGGGCCTCAACCAAGTATGACATGTGTGTTATAATTAAAGAGGATAGAATCAAGCCCCTCCCGTTTCATTGCCTTTAGTAATGATATTATGTTCCAAGAACCATAGGTAATCTGGGTAGTAAAAGTTTTACTTTTCCATATTCAGCATCATGTTTTGCCAAGCATCTTTTGTGTTGCTCCATATACATCAAGGTAGTAAAGTTTTTTATTCCAGCTAGTAATTTGAGCATCGCCCAAGGTAATATGATTTTTGTTTGGAAGCATTCTATTTGATATTGTCAATTGGAAGAAATATCCATCAGTAGATAAAATTAATTTCTTGATTCAAAAAAATTCTAAGAGAAGAAAGATGCATTCGTAAGTCTTCCCTAGTGCTTTTTGATCTTACCTCTGTTTGATTTACATCAAACACACTTGAGTTAAAGTGTAGAAGGAATGATTGAAGCGAGTCAAGAAGTTGAGTAAAACACAAGCTTGATTGAGTGTCAAATTACTAGGTCAATGAAGAAGTTAAAGTGAAAGATTAAGGAACTTAAGAGATAGTCAAGCAAAAAATATTAGCTAAGTGATAGTTATAACCGAGAAAGATGAAGAAAAAAATGAAGTAGCGATTAGGCATAGTGAAGACTGAGCAAGCTAGTAAAGGCCAAGCAAGACAAAATAGTAGAAACTAAGCTACCCAGTGTTGACCAAGCAGAATAACATAGTGATGACTGAGTGTCAACAAAATAACAATTTGTGAAAGAATTCACTTTTGAGGCTAACATAGTTAAATTTTGGATTAGTCAAAATACGTAAATGATAATGATTGATGAGATGGTTTATTTAATGCATGAATTGAATTTTTTAAGTGATCTAAGGTGAGGATTTAAACAAAATTTTCTAGAAGTTTTAGGAAAGGAGAAGAAGGACAAAATGATGGACAGATTCAATAAATTTGATCAAACCCTAAGATCTATGATGATTTTTAATGGTAAAAGACCAAAGCTACCTATTTAAAGAGGGACAAGAAATGTTTTATTTTTGGTTGGTTCATTATTGATTAGCAAATTTTTGAAGGACTTGTGAAGAACATAGTAGTAGAGGAAAAGTGAGAAGATTGGGGAAGTGTGATTACTTGAAGGGTTGTCAAGAAGGTCAATGATGAAGAAGATGATGAAGTCGATTATATGAACCAACAAATGAGTCAAATGGAGATCTAAACAAGAAAAGTGAGTTGTATCTTATCATATCAAACGTAGTTGTTTCTTTCTAACCATTGTGATAGTAAAATCCTTTAATCAAGCTTGACCTCACAATCTTTTGTAAATCCTTTAATCAAGGTGAAATTGTGATGGAATGATATAAAGGACTCTAACTAGACCACTCCTAATAGGATGATTAAATCCTTTAATAGTGTTAGATTGTGGCAACTGATCAAGAAAGTACTGTACATACTTCATAAATAGTGGGGTCAAAAAAAAAATTTGGGTAGTAGCCGACATATTATGGCCGACATGTTATAACCCTAAAACGGTTTAATACTTGTATAAAAGGGCTTAGGGTTGGGTATTTTTGATAATGTTGTGATACAAAATTGGTTCTTGCGGCGGTATTGAGCTGTAAGGGATTACGGATTGTAATCAGGTTGTAATCACTGGATTGTAATAAGATCGAACTTGCTGTTTGGTGGACGTAGCCCAGGGATTGGGTGAACCACGTTAAATCTTGGTGCCTTTCTGTGTGTTCTATTATTTTCTGTTATTGGTTATATTTGCATGTAGTTTTTATTGCTGTCCGTGGTTTATCCTAACAAGTGGTATCAGAGCCTGGTTTTGGCTTGGTCATGGGTTCAAATCTCCTTGGTGCCTTCCCAACCCGCGTAAGCACATGGTATGCGCGTCGAGGGGGATATTGTTGGGTGATGCGATGCGCTCCCCTGCCCACAGGTGGTTAATTATGTGGTGTTCCATGTTCACTAATAGTCATGGCTTTTGGTGCAACAGCAAATGGGCCCTACAAGTGATATCAGAGCAAGGTTGTCTTTCAGTTATCCTCTGCAGGAAAGTCTCACGATTAAGTGGGAGTCTCATAGTTGAGTGGGAGCGATGGCAGATGAGGGTAAGTTAAGGGTTGATAGGTTTAATGGGCAGAATTTCCAGTTATGGAAGATGCAAATGGAAGACTATTTATATCAAAAGGATTTATGGAAGTCGTTGGAAGGAAAAGCCAAGAATCAGGGAACTATGTCAGAGGTTGAATGGGATCTCTTGGACAGAAAGGCACTCGGAAGCATTCGGTTACGCTTGGCACCATCAGTGGCATTTAATATTACAAAAGCAAAGACAACAGAAGATTTGATGAAAACCCTAGCGATACTGTATGAAAAGCCCTCCGCTTCAAATAAGGTATTTCTCATGAAGAGTTTATTTAATATGAAAATGGCAGAAGGTGGATCTGTTGCAGATCATTTAAATTAGTTTAATACTATTACTAGTCAATTATCTTCTATGGGTATCAATTTTGATGAAGAAATTAGGGCTCTCTTGATTTTGTGTTCTTTGCCTGAAAGCTGGAATGGCTTGGTAATGGCAGTGAGTAATTCTGTTCCTGGATCTAGTACCCTAAAATATGATGATGTGATCAGTGTTATTTTAAGTGAGGAAACTCGTAGAAAATCCTCATGTGGATCTACATCAGGAAGTGCTTTAAATGCACAAAGCAGGGGCAGAACAACTGAAAGAGGAAGTAACTCTGGAAATCGTGGGAAATCAAGAGGAAAGTCAAATGGGAGGAGGTCTCAACTGAGAGGACCAAATGATTTCTGGTACTGTGGGAAACCAGGGCACAAAAAGAAAGATTGTTGGAATTGAAAGAAAAATGAAGGAGATAAATCAGATGGAGACAAGGAGGCAAATGTGGTAAGTAACAAATCCGAAGAGGATGCTTTGCTTCTGTCTTTAGAGAGTGTTGATGATTCATGGGTTTTAGATTATGGTGCTTCATTTCATGCTACACCTCATAGAGGTTATTTCATTGATTATGTCCAAGGGGATTTTGGGCTTGTTTATTTGGGGGATAATGAACCCTGTCAGATTATTGGAAAGGGAAAAATTAAGATTAAGTTGCAGAATGGGAATCATTGGCTACTACATGAGGTAAGACATGTTCCAAAACTAAGTAGAAATTTAATTTCAGCAGGGCAACTCGGTGATGAGGGTTGTGTAGTTACTTTTAATGATAAAAATTGGAAGGTTTCAAAAGGTTCCCTTGTAGTAGCAAAAGGTGTGAAAGTAGGCACCTTATATCTTTGTACAGGTCATATTGTTCCTTCTACTTTGATTGTTTCAGAGAAAAATGAATATTCAGGAACAATTACTGCAGCTGAGCAAGGAGAACAAATAGCTGTTGTAGATTCTGATACAGTGTTGTGGCACAATAGACTTGGGCACATGAGTGAGAAAGGTATGAAAGTACTTCATTCAAGGAAAGTTTTACCAGGTCTAAAATGTGTGAATATGGATTTCTATGAAAATTGTGTGTATGGAAAACAAAAGAGAGTGAGTTTTGTAAAGACAGGGAAGGAAAACAAAAAGGAGAAATTAGAGCTTGTGCATACAGATGTATGGGGACCAGCCCAGGTATCTTCCCTTGGTGGCTCTCATTATTATGTTACATTTATTGATGACACAACTAGAAAAGTATGGGTTTATTTCCTTAGACAGAAATCTGATGTATTTTAAACTTTTAAGAAATGGAAATGCTTGGTTGAAAATGAGACTGGTAAGAAATTAAAATGTCTCAGATCTAATAATGGTGGTGAGTATTGCAGTCATGAATTTGAAGATTATTGCTCCACTAATGGTATTCATGGACAGAAAACTATTCCAAGGACTCCACAAGAAAATGGAGTGGCTGAACGCATGAACAGGACTATAATGGAGCATGCAAGGAGCATGAGGTTGCATGCTGGGTTGCCCTTACACATGTGGGCAGAGGCTGTCAATACTGCAGTATATTTGATTAATAGAGGTCCCTCTACTCCTTTGGGCTATGGTATTCCAGAGGAAGCATGGACTGGTAAGAAGGTGAGTTATTCTTTTCTCAAGACCTTCGGTTGTGAAGCTTTTGCTCATATAGACTCTGAAAATAGAACCAAGCTAGAAGCTAAATCAAAGAAATGTGTCTTTTTTGGATATGGCATTAATGAATTTGGTTATAGGCTTTGGGATTTTGAAAATCTTAAAATTATTAGAAGTCGGGATGTCATATTCAATGAGAAAGTGTTGTACAAAGATCTGTTGCAGCAACATGAGAAGAAAGAAGATGATTATGTAGTGCTGGATGATACTCCAAAAGCTGATGTTCCAGCCATTCCTCATGATGTGCAACAACAAATACCACACACACCAGTGAATGTTAGACAGTCAACAAGGCAAATAAGACCTCCACAAAGGTTTTCTCCCTCTTTGTATTCTATTTTACTTACTGATGCTGGTGAACCTGAAAGTTATGATGAAGCTGTGCAGGTGGATACTAAGATTCAGTGGGAGTCTGCAATGAAAGATGAAATGGACTCTTTGCTGAAAAATAAGACATGGGATTTGTGCAAGTTTCCTGCAGGTAAAAAGGCTTTACAAAATAAATGGGTTTACAGGTTGAAAGAAGAGGAAGGAGGTAAGAAAAGATTTAAGGCCAGGTTAGTTGTAAAAGGATTTGCACAGAAAAAGGGAATTGATTTTGATGAGATATTTTCTCCTGTTGTTAAAATGACTTCTATTCGTACTGTTTTAAGTCTTGTGGCTACTGAAGATTTTCATTTAGAGCAAATGGATGTTAAAACAGCCTTTCTTCATGGTGATTTGGATGAAGAAATATATATGGCTCAGCCACAGGGTTTTGAGGTCAAAGGTAAGGAGAACTTAGTGTGCAAATTGAAGAAAAGTTTATATGGCTTGAAGCAAGCACCTCGGCAATGGTATCTAAAATTTGACAGTTTTATGCATGAGCATGGATATAATAGGTGTCATTCAGATTACTGTGTTTATTTTAAGAGGTTGGATGATGATAGCTACATTATTCTATGTTTATATGTTGATGATATGCTTGTAGCTGGGTCTAACATGGATCATATTAAGGGGTTGAAACGCCAATTAGCACATGCATTTGCTATGAAGGATTTGGGGGCAGAAAAACAAATCGTTGGTATGAAGATTTACAGAGATAGGAAGAACAGAACATTGACGCTATCTCAAGCTGATTATGTTGAGAAGGTGTTGCAACATTTCTCTATCAAGAATGCTAAAGCTGTCTGCACACCTTTACCTAGTCATTTGAAATTGACTAAGGAGATGTGTCCCAAGACACAGGAAGAGGAGGATAAGATGTCCAAGGTACCCTATGCTTCAACTGTAGGAAGTTTGATGTATGCTATGGTATGCACTAGGCCAGATATTGCACATGCAATGGGAGTCGTTAGCAAGTATATAAGTCATCCAAGATTTGAGCATTGGAATGCTGTCAAGTGGATTCTCAGATATTTGAGAGGAACATCCAATAAGTGTTTACACTTTGGGGGCTCTACTACTGATTTACAGGGCTATGTTGACTCAGATTTGGCAGGGGATATTGATACCAGGCGGAGTACTACAGGTTATGTCTTTACTGTTGGTGGGGCAGCCGTGAGCTAGGTTTCTAGGTTACAGAAGATTAATGCTCTCTCCACTACAGAGGCAGAGTATGTTTCTGCTACAAAGGTAGCCAAAGAGATGATATGGCTTCAGTTCTTCTTGGAAGGATTGGGACATCCTCAGAAGGATAATTATTTGTCCACAGATAGTCAGAGTGCCATTCATCTTGCTAAGAATTCAGCTCTGCATTCTAAGACCAAACACATACAGTTGCGGTACCATTTCATTCGGTCAGTTTTGGAGGATGGACAGTTAAAGCTAGAGAAGATACATACCAATGACAGTCCAGCAGATATGTTGACAAAGGTTGTAACAAGGGAGAAGTTGAACTCCTCTTTAGCTTTGGTTGGTCTTTTAGACTAAACATGAATAAAAGAATAGTAGAGTCTAGGATGGTTTGATCTAGTGGGAGCCCCATGTGGTAGTGGTATTGCTACAGGACAGTCTCCAAGTGGTAGATTGTTGTTTAGTGTGGAGCCTGATCAGTCCCCAAGTGGGAGATTGTTAGATTGTGGCGACTGATCAGGAAAGTACTGTAGCCGACATGGTAGCCGACATATTATGGCCGATATTATGGCCGACATGTTATAACCCTAAAGCAGTTTAATACTTGTATAAAAGGGCTTAGGGTTGGGTATTTTTGATAATGTTGTGATACGAAATTGGTTCTTGCGGCGGTATTGAGCTGTAAGGGATTACAGATTGTAATCAGGTTGTAATCACTGGATTGTAATAAGATCAGACTTGTTGTTTGGTGGACGTAGCCCAGGGATTGGGTGAACCACGTTAAATCTTGGTGCCTTGTGTTCATTTCTGTGTGTTCTATTATTTTCTGTTATTGGTTATATTTGCATGTATTTTTTATTTCTGTCTGTGGTTTATCCTAACAAATAGGGTCACAACTAACAATGCATTTTGTAACCTTTAACAAGGTTGGCTCTTAATTTAGCTTAGTACAAAAGAGTGAAAAGTGGTAGCATGTTCTCGGTGGTTTTTCCCAAATTAGGTTTCCATGTTAAATCCTAGTGTCATATATGTGTGAATGTTATTGTGTGATGCATGCTATTTATTGTTATTTATTTCTATTAGTTGACATATACTTATCAAAGAGCTAAATGGCTAATGAATAAGTTAAGTTGCTAATGAGTGGCTATATTGGCCAAGTGAGTTTATGAGTTTGAATAAGTTGTTTGAAGTTTTCAAAAGTTAAATTGGTTCATCTAGACCTGAGGATAACTAATGTAGCCCCCACTCTCTTAGTTATTCTATCATTCTAACATCTTCTTTCTTCACCAACTTGACCATCTCAACTTTATGTACTTCCATTTGAATGAAGCTAGATGCAATTGCAAGTGCAACACTAGTTGACATTATTGTCGTACAATTAGGAATTCTAGGGTTTTCACATAAACTATCTTGGTTGTAGGTAGATCCTACACCAAATTGCTTAGCCTAGATGAAATACTCATAATTTCACTAATTTATCTCAAAATTCAATTGCTCTGCTTAGTTTCTCAAAATTTCTTATATTTTCTTCTCATATGCAAGGTTAAAAAATGTAGTCATTTGAGCCTGTATTTGTAGGTAAAATCACCTCTTGTGGTAGTTAGGGCACAATAAATGCTCCATAATTTGAACTCATATTGCATACTAACTACCATACACTTATCTTAGTTGCATCAAAACACTCAATTGTTGCAACTTTCATCATCGACTGACTACTCAACTCAGTTCGCACTTCATTACCACTAACCGACTGCAATGCTTGATGAAGTCTACAGACCATACTATACTTCAATATTTTATAAGTTGTCCTAATGTATCTTGCAATATTTTGATTTGGATTTCATGCTAAGATTATAAGGAGCTAATGTAAGATACAATAGTTCTAATACAATTCTCATACCTTCTTGTATGTATTAGTTGGACTTAGTGGAGTCACCTAAGCCATTGGATGAGGTGTTGATCTCAGATTAGTTTTGACTAATGAGTGTCTATACACTTAAGTCATCTACTTAGTTTATATCGAATAAGTAACATGTCCTAAGGATAACATCTAAGTTATTTTATGTCAAGTAAATAGTGAGTGTCAAGCCACTCAAGTGCCAAGTCACTCAAATGTCAAGTAGATAGTATGTGCCAAGTGATTCAAGTGGCAAGCAAGCAGTGCATGCCAAGTCACTTAGATGCCAAGTGACAACATTGAAGTTATAGTTAGTTTTGAGCACTAGGGACTTCAGATGTCGAGTAATATAGTTTTTCCATGGTTGTTTGTATTGGCACAAATTTCTATAGAAACCTTTTTTGGGCTGACTTGAGTATTTTTTTGTGATCTTTATTGATAAGGACAAATCTTAAATCCATATGCATGACATGTATCCAATCATAAGAAGGAAAGGCTTAAGTGGCAATATGGGTGAATCACTACCGTTAATTCATACCTAACCCTAAATCATTGAGGACTTCTCAAGGAAGATGAACCCTAAACTTTAGAGATGGTGAAAAGGAATGCTGAGTTAAATTGAAGAAATTTTTCATGCACAAATAGAGCATTCATGGTGATTAAGGTGTTATGAATTGAGTTACATTGCAGAATCAGTTAGAAGGAAAATAGACGAAAGGAAACAGAGGAAAATAGACGTACATCTGATCAAAAAGGATCAAGTACACATTAGTTTAGAGGTGATTTGACATCAAGCAACACAGTGCTAACCGAAGGATCATTGTTGAGACACTTTAACAAGTGAACCAATCAAATCTCTTAACAAAGTAGCCCTAATAGGATTTTGTAAATCCTTTTACACGGTGCTTACTTTATTGTAAGTTAAAGTCCTCTTACCAAGCACATTTTTAGCAAGGTGTTCTAAATCCTTTAACAGGGTAAGATATAACAATCTTGTAAGCCTTTAACAAGGCAAACCTTTCACAAGGTAGATCATATTTCATGATCAAACATTGTAACCTTCATTGGATACACTTTTGTGGGTGTCATCCCCACACCAATTTTACCTTCTCCTTGGAGAGTTTCTGGGTAACCAAATATCTATGTCATACATGTGTTGAATGTTTTACTTTCATGTTATGGATTTATATGCTTAAATTGGTATTTCAATTTATATGCATAAACTATGAGATGGATGTGTCGTGAATAGTTTTAGAGGTTGAAAGTTTTAAGTGTTGATTCACCCCCACCCCTCCCCAAAGAGTTTACTTTCCCATTGTATTTCCAATAATTGGTATTAGAGCCTAGTTCTCTGAAAGAACAGCTTCGCAACTTTGAGGAAAGATCTTCATTGTATAAGTGTTGATCAAACATTGTAACCTTCATTGTAACAGGGTAAGATATAACAATCTTGTAAGCCTTTAACAAGGCAAACCTTTCACAAGGTAGATCATATTTCATGATCAAACATTGTAACCTTCATTGGATACACTTTTGTGGGTGTCATCCCCACACCAATTTTACCTTCTCCTTGGAGAGTTTCTGGGTAACCAAATATCTATGTCATACATGTGTTGAATGTTTTACTTTCATGTTATGGATTTATATGCTTAAATTGGTATTTCAGTTTATATGCATAAACTATGAGATGGATGTGTGGTGAATAGTTTTAGAGGTTGAAAGTTTTAAGTGTTGATTCACCCCCACCCCTCCCCAAAGAGTTTACTTTCCCATTGTATTTCCAATAATTGGTATTAGAGCCTAGTTCTCTGAAAGAACAGCTTTGCAACTTTGAGGAAAGATCTTGGAGATGGAAGTCTACAAATTGGGAAAGACTATTGAGAACTAGACAATTGAAATACAACTTGCCCTACATGAGATGAATGAAGTAAGAGATGAAAGAAATCATTCAAGAGAAGGAAGGAAATTTCTATTCAAGAGAATGACACACATTACCAAGAGATTGACACTACTGAATTATTTGCAAATGGAAACTCAAATGAATTTGATTTAGCAGTTACAAATCTAATGAAAAAGAATGGAACCCTATCTAAAGAGGTCAGAAATTCAAAGAGAGAACAAGATATCCAATCAGTATTGCTATGTGAAGTGACCAAGTAGAAAAAGAAAGTTGAAGAGGAAAAAATCATGATTGAAGATGACAAAAGGATTTTTACCAATAGACTGGAAGAGAAAATGTCAAAGGTAACTAGGATTTCTAACATGCAAATAGAAACCTTGAGCCAAATGATGACTGCAAATCATGAACTAAATGCAAAGGATATTGAGATCACAACACTAAAGTTACAGAATGAACAACTAAGAAATGACTTGAAAAGTGAAAAGGTGTTTGTTGATAGTTTCAAAAAACCTAGTAAAGCCATTGAATACTTTGAACAATTGATGAGATCCCCTAGATCCAAAAGTGATACTTTTGGATTGGGATACACTAGTAGTGAAGAAGGAGAATTATCCAAAAGTGGTGAAGAGAGAAGTAACAAAGGTAAGAAATCCAAATCTACTTGTCATAATTGTGGTAAGATAGGTCATACTGCTAATGTTTGCAGGAGCAAGACTGTAAATCAAAATTCTAAGAGGAAATTCATTAGTCATTGCTATAAATGTAACAAACAAGGACATCAAGCACATGGATGCAAAACCAAGACCACAAGCTCACAAAGATTTGAAGGATATTGCTATAAATGTCAGAAGTATGGACATAGAGCATATGAGTGAATATCCAACTCTAAATTGTCATCAAACAAGCAGACAAAGGTAAGGCATAATGACAACTCTTATAATTGGGATTATAATATAAGGTATAATTTTCACTACTATCAAGAATATGGACATGTTGCTGAAAGTTGCATAAGAACACATTTCAAAAGTGACTATAGTAGATGGTTGAGTCAAACCACATGTTTTAGCTGTTTGGAGACTGGTCACATAAGCAAAAATTGTCTAACAAGGTCAAAGGCACCAAGCAGAAAGTTCAACAAAGACAAAGAAAAGGAAAATATTGAAAATGTCAAGGATGAGATGAACAAGATATGGAAGAGAAAGGAAGATTGTAGTGCATCAAGTGTAGAAGGGATCACTTCACCCAATGGGTCAGGTGATCACACCTTCTCCAATTAAGCAATCAAGAGGTAAGGGGGACTGATATCTAAATGGATATACTTTACATCAGTTCCAAAGATTTAGTGTTGAAAGGATTACATATGCATGAAGAAAGATGGAAAGCATTTTTAAGAATCAAGAAGAAATATTTTAGTTTTGTTAGTTTTCACGTTGTTGTCGAGCATGAAAAGTTTCACTATGGTTGTCGAGTAAAATATTAGTAGATGTCAAGCTATCATAGTTGTTAGTGTTGACTAAGTTCATAGTGGTTTTCGAGTGGAAAGGAAACTTCATGGAAGCTATGTAAGCACTAAGCATTAATTGCAAGGTTTTGAGGTCTATATGATCATTTTCTACTCATTTGACATTATTCAAATTTGAAGGAGAGAACAAAGAGCTAAAGATGAACTAGAGAAAATGTTCTGAGCTTTTGTAAATAGATTCAATAGTCACCCAACATCATTACTACAGAATCATAAAGGTATTTATCGAGTGTTGAGTTACGTAGTTTGAATTTTTACAAAACCTAGTTTTATGAAATGGCATCTAGTTCTTCAACAACCAAGGTTGTAGAGGGAAAGGAAGTTTTGAATGTGCAATTGATAAGTAATGAGATTAAAAAACCTATTTTCAAAGCCATACTTGACATGTCTTATGAACAAGATCCATCTGGTGCATTGTTAATGATATTATTGCAAGTCTTAATGATCCAAGATGTTAGATGTTGTTATACATGTAAGGTTGGAAGCGTATGCGACATGGAAATTAGGGAGACATATGGGAAATTATGTGAAAATAGAGCATTGAAGGATGAATTCAAAATTATTGAGAAGAAAGGGTTAACCTGTGCCCTAGATTTTCCCAACGTCTTCAAGACAAAATGGATAAAGACAATTTTGAGCAGGATACATCATAATTCTATTTTGCTAGAGAATAGGTCAGTGAAAATCACTAAGAAAATTGTACATAGGGTTACAGGGTATCCAACCCTAGATCATCCAAAGACATTGAGAAGTGAAGCAAAAGAGGTAATTGAAAGGAATATAGGGGTTGTGTGGAATAAACAAGGAATAACAATAGATACAATGACAAATCCTTTAATTGCTTTTGCAGTGAGGATAATAGCACGTAAGTTCTATCAATCCAGTGAGCTAAATAGTATTCCATGTATTGCAGTGGATATAGGATACAAAATAGTGATGAAAGATCATACTTATGATCTTTTTGAGTTGCAGTTACAACAATTGACTAAGAATTTGGGAGCCATAAGGAAGATCAAAAGTGCATAGTGAAAATTTGGATCTATTCTTGTATGTATATTCTTTTATATACAAAATACATTTCCTACTTTTGGTAAAGTTGCATGGAAGGTAAATAGGTCTATTGCAGTGCAAATAGGTGAATTCATTGAGCAACTAGGAGATAATTTTGAGTCATTCATGACAAGATACTTTGAAGACTTCAAACAGTCAATGAAGAAGAGACTGAGGATACTAGTTTAGCTAGTGGAGAATCATTTTAATGATGTTTGCTTCCTAGTTGACACTAATGTCCAGCTAGCAGTTCCTAAATTTAGATGGTTAAGACCATTGGGATATTAAATCAACATTGATGAATCCTCTACAATAATAACAAAATTACTTATAGAATAAGTGGACAAGGAGGCTACAACTTTTGGGAACTATGATGTGGCAAAATCAAAAATCACAACGGACTTGAAGACTACTTCAGTCATTAGAAAGAAGAATAAGATGGTAAAGAAACTGAAAGAAAAATTTGGTGAAGGGGAAGAAGAAGATGAAGATGATGATGATGAAGAAGAAGAATAGAATGCACCTACCCAAGCACCACTTGCCATCACCCAAGGTCAAGGAGAGGACCAACAAGAAGAGGAAGTAGAAAATTTAGAAAGTGCAAAGGGAGAGAAGCTAGTGAAGCACCTACAGTTACTAAATAGAAGAAAAAAAAAGCTAAGGCACCTACAACAAACAAACCAAAGACTCAACCTATAGTACCTACAACTAGGGATAGCACAAGGGCCACTACACAAAAGGCTAAGGAAGTAGCCAAGCCAAAGGAGAAAAGAGCTAGTCAAGCTAGCAAGGGTGAAGAATCTCAGAACAGACCAAGGAGAAAATATGTTGCTCCAATTGAATCTAATGAAGAGAAGATTGAATTTGATGACAATAGCTAGTTTCAAGTGGTAAGTCATAGTTCTTCTTCAAATTTAGATAATCTATGTGAGAATATTAGAAATCATGTTGATTTATCTAGATTCTCTCACATTGAGTTTGACAAACTTGGGAAGATTGAAATGAATCAAGTTAAAGAGGCAATATATGCCATGATGGCAATATTTAAAAAGGCTCTTCTTGAACTTGCCAACTCCATACCCATGAGTTTGTATGAGAGAGTTGAGAAAAAGTGGCACTATTGCTTGGATACAAAAAAATAAATAAGAGAAAAAACATTGGCCCAGGTAATGCCAGAATTAAGTATGGATGTAATGGAAAAAAATTAAGAAACATACTAGAAAATTTGCACCAAAATATAGGGCATTCAATATATTACATAACAACATAGAGGATGTTGTACAAAAGACTACTTTAATGTGGAAATCACTATATGGTTTCACAACATCCTAGGCAATATTGCAAGCACCTATTGAGGTAGGTGAAGAAAAAGAAGATGGCACTAAACAAGATATAGTTGAGGGAGGCACATACATGAACATAGACACATAGGCGCTAGCTGAGGATGAGAAGCCAACAGAATAGAGTGTACTAGATACACTAGTGTCGAGTGCCAATCCATCACATGAGGTGAACAAAGATGACGATATTGTAAAGATAAAGGATGTTTCTAATTCTATCACTCAAAACATCAATCCCCTCATAATAGATGATTTGAAAAAGATAGTGGTGGAATCCACTATGTAAGACCAACTTTGTGAAAATCCTGTACTAGTGAGTGTTGATAAGATTGAGAAGGGAGATAATATATTTGTAGGGGAGGAAGTACAGAAACAAGTTTCACCTATTACCCCTCCTTAATTTTCTATGATACAACCTACATTACCCCTTGTGTTATTTCAAAGGAAGGAGACAGTTACTCCTATCATCAGTATAATGGCACAACATACTTCAGTCTCAATCACTATAGAGGAAAGTGTACATGATAAAGGTGAGACAAATGGAGAGCTAAAAAATGAGATAGAAAAGAATGAAGAAACTCAAATTCAAATAGGTTAGGTAGATAGTCTTGCACCTACAACACATAATCAAGGTTTTACTGTTAGTACAAAGAAAAAAAAGGACACACCTAAAGAATCAAGTTTGACAACAAAGTCAAAGGAGTAGATAGCAATACAAACATTGGTAACATTACCAAAATCTGTCACTCCTCCTAGTCAAGTTCTTCAGAGGCCAAGCATAGAAGCCACACCGTTATAATCCTCAGCGCCAAGTCCAAGTGCATCCAAGGGAGTTGAAGTTACATCATTTTTTGATGTAAACCTGGATAAAGTAATTGAGTTTCCCAAATTTGACTATGCAAGTATTACTATTGAGCAGATGGGTATACTCCAGGAAGCTCTAGCAAAGAAGAAGCATCAGGAATTTCTTGAACATAAGCATAAGCAAAAGAAATCTTTGATTGATATCAAAGAAATTTTTATTGATGCATGTAGTATGCCAACTCCAAAAGAAGACATGCCAATAATTAAACAATTAACCATCTTAGTGGAGAAGTTTAATGACACAAACCTTAACTCTAATGTCAAATTACTTGAATGGTCTAAGAGAAAGTTCTTGCATTAGGTTGATGAAAAGATATCAAGTTTTATTGCACTGACACATGTTGAATTAGCAACCAAAATAGAAAGTGTGAAGAAGACACTAGAGAATATTTTCTCTTTGTATACCAAACTAAATGAGAGAACACTCTTCACAAGGGAAGTTAGTAGTCATATCCTAAACTTGGAGAGTGTTATGCACACATCTGGCATAACTCTACCAAAGTCTCTAGCCCAAGGTGAGAAACACCTCAGCACCCTACTATATTCCCAAAGTTAGTTAGCAACATTACATGTAGATGAAGCCAGCATCAGGGCCAAACTGATATACATCCAATCGGCATTGAATTCACACATGGAGATACTACACAAGGAACTAGCCTATGTTGAAAATATCATGAAGAAATACTATCATCTTTCTACACATGAAGGCTTAGTACACCTTTTTTCCAAGTTGGCCATCCAAATTAAGTCATTAGAGGTAGCTTGTGATAATTGGGATGTAGCTCTAAAGATTATCCTTGAGATCCATAGACCATTTTTGGACAAATACACTATTAGTGTATAACCCATTGACATAAGTGTAAAAAGGGGGGGTGAGGATAAAGGGGGAGTAAGGAAAAAGGGGGAGTAATAATGAGAAATATTATGGGGGAGACAGAGATAGAATCAAATAGAGACAGAGCCCAACAAACATAAAATCTACTCAGCGAGGAAAGATTTTGTACATAGTAAAGCATAGAAGAATCAACTCAGAAGGAGCTATGAAAGTAAATTTTGAGGTATGACTAATAATTCATGTGTTGCCAAATTTTGTATAGAAGCCAAATAGATACTAGTTATCTATGTTATGCTTGTAAGCATAAGATCATTAATGTATGACCAAGTGTTTTTGATACTCATGTCAAAGGGGGAGATTGCTGATCTCATATTGGTTTTGACTAATGAGTGGCTATACACTTAAGTCATCTACTTAGTTCATACTGAATAAGTAACATGTATCGAGCATAACATATAAGTTAGTGCATACAGAGTAAACAGTGAGTGCAGAGCCACTCAAGTGTCAAGTCACTGAGATGCCGAGTAGATAGTATGTGCCGAGTGATTAAAAAGCCAAGCAAGCAGTGCATGTCAAGTCACTTAAATATCATGACAACATTGAAGTTACAGTTAGTTTCAAGCACCAAGGACTTTAGATGCTAAGTAATATAGTTTTGACATGGTTGTTTATATTGGCACAAACTTCTATGTAAACCATTTTTGTGCTGACTTAAGTATTATTTTACAATCTTTATTGATAAGGAAAACTCTTAAATCCCTATGCATGGCATGCATCCAATCAGAAAAAGGAAAGGTTCAAGTGACAATATAGGTGAATCACTATCATTGATTCATACCTAACCCTACATCCTCGAGGACTTCTTAAGGAAGATGAACCCTAAACTTTAGAGATGGTGAAAAGGAATGCTAAGTTGAATTTAAGAGAGTTTACATGAGAAAATAGAGCATTCATGGTGATTAATGTATTATGAATTCAGTTACATTGCAGAATTAGTTAGAAGGAGAATAGAGGAAAGGAAACAGAGGATAGCAAAGGTACATTTGATAAAAAAGGATCAAGTACACATCAGTTTAGAGTTGATCTAACATCAAGTAGTAGATTGTTAACCATAGGATCATTTCTGAGACATTTTAACAGGTGAATCAGTCAAAGCTCTTAATACAGTAGTCCTAAAAGGCTTTTGTAAATCCTTTTACAAGGTGCTTAATTCATTGTAAGTTAAAGTCCTCTTACCAAGCACACTTTTAACAGGGTGTTCTAAATCCTTTAACAGGGTAAGATCTAACAATCTTGTAAGCCTTTAAGAGGGCAAACCTTTTACAGGGTAGATCATGTTTCATGATCAAATATTGTAACCTCCAATGAATACAATTTATTACTATAGTAGTGAAGATTTTGGGTGTCATCCCCACCCCAGTTTTACCTTCTCCTTAGAGGGTTTCTGGGTAACCAAATATCTTGTGTCATACATGTGTTGAATGTTTTACTTTCATGCTATGGATGTATATATTAATTTGGTATTTTAGTTTATATGCATAGACTATGAGATGGATGTGTGGTGAATTGTTTTAGAGGTTGAAAGTTTTAAGTGTTGATTCACCCCTCCCCCCCTCTCAAAGTTTACTTTCCTATTGTATTTCCAACAAGTATCACCGACTAATACATTTGATGTTCCACTCTCTTCAATCTTCTTTTTCCATATCTTACTCATTTGATTAAAAACCATTTCAACATCAACCTTACCCTACCCTTTGGTATTATCTTAATTGGGTGCTAATGCTCAATAGTTATAGTCCCTTCTTAAGTGACCAACCTTATGACAATGGAAACATGCCATGATAGTATTCCTCGAATTTCCAAATCTTCTTCCAAAGTGTAACATTATACAATTGGTTTCAATGTGACCTTATCTTCCACATATCATGCAGGTAATTCTTATGTTGTAGCCCTAATTGATAGTGTTGTCTTGCTTGCTTGGTATCTAGTTGGACTTATTATGTTATCTACAATATTGTGACTTGTGTCCATACTTACTACATATGTTACAATAATCATTGAACTCATGTTTCCTAGGAGAATTATTAAACTTGGATCCATAGTCATATACTTGATGACCATACGTATTGTAGTTATAATAGTAACTATCAAATTTAGGAGTAACAGTTGTCTTACCAACCTTGCTCCTATGAAAATTGGTTGTGTCTAGGTTTTCCATAGTGATAGAAAGTAGGCTTCTTTAGCTTTGGATTCACATACACATTCCTTTGTTTAGCTTGATCTGATGACTCTCCTTTATTAGTTGTAGAGTGCTCGGTAAAGCCTAGTCTAGTGGTGTCCCTCGATCTTCTCTGACCTCTTAATTATTGATCTAGATTCCTCATGCTTTCTTATAATTTTTTCAGCCTTTCATTTGGATCCTTCTCAAAAGTTAGTTCATTCCTCAATTTTTCATTCTTAGATATCAGCTCAACAATTTCTTCCATCTTCCTACTAATCTCATTGTTAGCACCAAGTAGTCGCTCTACCATATCATAGTAGCTCTAAGTTAACCTTATGATTCCCATATCCTTTATATACAATCTTGCACTTATCTACCTTTTTTCATCTTCTATAATTCTTTTTTCCATCCTCTTCTTGCCTCATTTTTTCCAAGATTTCACACATCCTTTCTAATTGTGCTTCTTCCTCTTTCTTCAATGATTTCACCTTCTTGGTTAGGGTTTGATTCTTTTCCATCAGATTTAATATAACTACTTCAAATTCATCAAACATATTACTATCAAATAGTTCCTTAATCACTTCCTCCTGATATTGTGTGTCATTCATTTGATGTGTTAATTCCTTCCTTCAGTTCAATGTCTTCTTCAACTTGTCTCTCATTTCATCGATATGACCTAGGGAAATATTTAGATCCAACTTCTTATTCTCATCAAGCCTATACCTTTCCATCTTTTAGATCTTTACTCTCAAGTGGAAAAACTCCTTAATAAGAGAACTAGCTCAGATATCAATTGTTGAAATTTGGGGGATGGTGAGGCATTGTGGTTGGGGGGGGGGGGGGGGGGGGGTGTATCAATACCTTCTAAAGCTTTTGTCTAATCTTCTTCATTAAAAGCACATAAACACTTCATCAAATCAATAAATTTGACATAATGATTTGGTATCACATAAACCCTTGCTTAGAGGGAAAACTATGATGGGGATGTCACCCATAAATCCTTTACTATTGCATCATAAAGGTTGTTTGTTAAGGCATACAATGATGTCATTTTTGGTTACTTACTCTATTAGGAGTAATATAAATAGACCTACTAAAGTCTACCTTTTACAAGGATTTTGCTACACTCTTCAAGTGTGCATAATGTTAAGAGATTTTCAATAAAGGTCTATTAAGTCTACTTTGATAGGAGATTTTGCTGCTACAATGGTGAGAAAGTAACAATAGTGATTTGATTTAAATGCAACTTACTATTCTTATTCAAATCTTCTTTATGCTCATTACCTTCATATATCACCTTCAATGATTGATATAACTAGTTCTTCCTTTATTGTTGCTTGGTAACTCTACCCTGCAATAGATTCTCTGCTCTGTCATTCCATCAACATAACCTTGTCTTATAATCCTCTCAACATCTCAACAACAACTATTAATATGTCCCAGATATGCCCTTATATAGAAATATTTCACTTTTGCAATGTATAACCTAATTAGGGTTTAGAAACTTTTGGAGTTCACATCTGATCAAGATCTATGATTCAAATTCATCCTTATCATCATGTTTATCATCCTTTTATTTCATTGGTTTGTATTCTACATTGGGATCATCAATAATAAAATCTATCTTCCCAATAAATCTCTTCAAATCTTCTCCTCAATCTTGGTAACATGATTTCCCATTCAATAGAATAGAAATACATTAATTATAGTGAATTCACAAACATTTATATCCTTCATATGTAGCTCAGTAATGCCTCTTATGCTTGCTTGGTTAGGATGTTGTCCTTCAGAAATAACATTACTTGGCTACAATACTTGGCTCGCTCGGTTAAACCTTCACTCGATCAATATGTATTTTCTTGGTAGCTATATCACTTGGTAATATCTATACTCAATTATAATTATGTTTAGTGTTCATACTTTTCTCGGTACATGCAGGTTTCCATAGTAGATCAAGATAATCACACTACTTTTCCTCTAACAAGGGTACTCTATCCATTTTGAGAACTATCTATTCCACTATGAAAATATATTTGAATTCTCAACCCAAGGACATAGGACTTGAAATGGATCAGCATAGTATGTGCACCAAGTTCCTTTAAGAGTCTTAACACCTATGTTGTAGGAAAGTAAAATGCATGAAAGGAATCTATACTACTGATATAGAATAGTAAACATACTTAGATTGTCAACAGAGAAATGTGGAAACTACAAAAAAGCGAATTCTAAACTAGTTAACAGTTCAAACATCCACTATGAAAGTTTTCCACAAGTGTTGTAGGAACTTTCACAGTAACTATGATTCAGGACTAATACAATAAATCTATCATAAACAGGAAATTGCAAGAAAAAATTCTACTCTACCTAAATTTATTCCACCTCCCAAGTGGGCCCCCTTGGTTGGCTTCAACCAACTAAGAACACAATAGATAATCCAAAATTACTTTCTCATTAGAATTCTTCTTTTGTTACATGACTGAACAATTTGTAAAGAACACAGAAAACAACTTTAGAATCTTTGAATCCCCAAAACAACTCTAACTTTTCATATATATAGAGGATTGGAACTTATTACAAAACATAACATAAAAACTCGTTTACAAACATCATCGGTAGAAAAAGGGCAAGATGTCAACCATGACTTTTAGAACATTGATTGAGTAACAAAACAATGATCCATGGATAATGTAACAAGTCAACTTTTCGAAATAACTCCTTTCCCAGAAGCAGCTTATCACCCAAAACTAACCTATGCTTCTCATGCTATGATTGGTCTTCATTATTCCTTTAATATGGTGCTCACCACTCTTCAGACCCCTGCTACATTTCTTGAAGATTAGCAACATTCGAATACATACAACAACATTTCTACTCTCATTCAAATATTAAAACATAGTTTAAAACATTTATATGAAATACTGCACTTTATATATAATATTAAGTAAGGTACATCATATCCACTATCCATAGGTTTAATAGGTTCTAACTATATTCAACATAAGTTCACAATACATTTAAAACAAGTATTTTGGAAATGTTTTCCTCATGGCTCAAAGAGTAAGTTCAGACTATATAAAAACTATATCAAATTTGAGACATTAATATTCCTTATCATCTACCCCCCACTATGCCAATGCTTGTCCTCAAGCATTGTACTTCTTTGCCATTGCTCTGAAATCTCCCACTATTGTCTTCCCCTATTTCCCACTTCTAAAGGTGTAGAAGTACCCTCTGGATCATCTCCAATGCTCACACAAGTGTTCTTCAACTAATGGATCTAACCTAGTAGCATTGCTTTCATACAAGGGCCAGAGAAGGGTAGGAGGTTGGAAGGTTATTGGCATCCATAATTCTTTCCTTATTTTCCTTCTGAATTGCATGTATTTAGGCACTCTATTTACTGTTGCCTTGAACTTAATTGGGTTGTGTGGTTCGGCCTTCCTGAAAGATTCTAGCAATCGAATCCACCTATTTCTAAGCCCTGCAATTGCTCTCTGTTGTGTAAAATTAGAAAGTGTCTAATACTCTCTATAAACTTTTTTCCTTTCTTCAAAAACTTTCTCTCTGATTTTTGGTTTTGTCCATCCACAAGTTAATTTGAACCAATCTCTCAAGGGGTCATAAGGCTTATGGGATTTAGCCCAAAGTGGCAATGGCTCAGATTTTTTGAGGTCTCTATAAATATCCAACTATCTATCATAATTGGTTTCATTATGCATCCATGACATTAGAGCTCTTAAGTGAACATCCCTTATGTAGAGCAAGGGATTCCACTTTATTTCTTATGGAATTATTAAATTGTGTAAATAGAGCTCACACAACAAGTTCTTTTTCCATGAAAGCAAAGTTTGATACACATTATAAAAATCTCAAGCATTCTTAAATTCACAATCAATATTTCTCATTGTCATCATCAACTAGAACAACAAAAATGGTTCTTTCAAACACATAGCATACACCCTTGGGGGTAGTCTATAGGCTATAGCCTGATCAACTAGCTTTAAAGCCTTATTCAGTTGTTGCTTTTGCTTTTCTAGTTGCTCCTTTAATGATTCAATTTCTTTGTCTTTATCAAATATTGCCTTTTGCATCTGGTCTCTCTCTTGCTTCCATAAGGTTT
Source organism: Cupressus sempervirens (assembly GCA_028749045.1). Lineage (NCBI taxonomy): Eukaryota > Viridiplantae > Streptophyta > Pinopsida > Cupressales > Cupressaceae > Cupressus > Cupressus sempervirens. The sequence goes on from CM053783.1 coordinate 453,748,957, forward strand.
TTTGAAAAATAAAATGATTGTATAGACCAAACAATATTGACTAAATTGTTGATGATGAACATTCTCGAGTTTTAGATTTCATCTTTTGTTCTCTAGAAACTTCTAGGAAATAGTGGGTGTACCAAGAAGATTTATAAGGTATAAGGGAGACATTGGAATATTCAGAGACTGATGGCACGGTAGGTTGGTCATTGCTGGGTGCTTTTTCTGGAACAATAGTAGGAATTGAATTTCACATTTCTGGATTCTCTTGTTGTGTCTCCTTGACAGACTCAGCTTCATGTGTTTCTACATTTTGGGGCTCTACTTGCACAGGAGAATCATCTGGGAAATTTTCAACTACTGACTCTATTTAAGATTTTAAAATAGGGGCATTTGGGTTTTCAATAGGAGCTAGAGAGACTCGACCTTGCATGCGAGGGCTTCTATGTACAGGAACTTCTTCAGCTTTGACCACTTTACGGGTTCATTTGGGTTTAGGCATGACTGGAGTAGATGCTACAGGATCAATTACTATAGGAACATACCTCTTTCTTTTTGTTACCTTAACAAAGGGATTTTGCACTTCCTTTTCAAGGTTAGGGCTAACCTTACTCTTGCCTTTACCCCTAGAAGAGCTCAGCACATCATCCTATAAATTAGGCTTAGTAGACTTATCAAGAGAGGAATCTTTTTCCTTCTCAGCAAGATTTTGAATTGGCTATGTGGTTTCTTCCTCATTTTCTAAGTTTTGAGGAACAGGGTTAACTTGCGGCTGTAAGGTTTTGGATTCAAAAAATTCTACCCATGAAATAGGAGAAGAATCCGTAAGAGATCTTTCAACTAGAAGTTTAATGAGGGCATGATGGGAAATAGAATTTGGGTTTCCTCAGCACTAATACATAACATATTGTAAGGAAAGTTGGGAATATCAACTTGCATGTTTTTTATAAGAAAAATAGGTTTTACAGGGACCTTGAAACCCAAGAGTTAAAATATATCAAAAGGCTGATAATAAGCAGTTAAAGCCTAGCCAAAAAATGAAGGCCAACCAAAAGACCAATACAACAGACAGACAAAAAGCCAAAGGCTGATAATAAGCAATTAAAGCTCAGCTAGAAAATGAAAGCCAACCAAAGGGCCAATACAACAGATAGACAAAAAGCCAACTAGCCAAAAACCTATAGCAGTTTACCAGTCCAAAAGACAGGAAAAGAAAAACCAAAGTTAATCCTCTATCTTTCTCTTGAGCTCCTGCATTGTTTTTGCTACTTCATAGGCTTTGTTAATCTCCTTAGCCATCTGCTCTTGCTTCTTCTAACCATCCTGATCCATGTTACTGAAGGTAATGTCAATCATCACATCCTCTTCTATTCTACCTCTTTCTCTATCCTTTTCCTTGTTTTCATCCAGAAGACCTTTGGCTTTCGGCATTCTAGTAAGGGACGAGATATTATCATTGATAGAAGTCAGAATGGATATCATCTAATTTTCCAATTATGATTATATTTTTCCAAATTATGGATTCTCTTCTTAGCTAAACTAAGTCAATCCCCCTATTCATTCAAATTACCACAATTTGGCATCTTCCTTTTTTTTTCCAGTTGGCCTATTTTTTCTCTGAACTTCTCCAATTCTTGGTAAAGCCATTTGATTGACCAAAAACTATTAATCATATTGTTTCTAGCATTATTAAGCAAATTCATGTCATTTTCCCTTGCATTATTCATAATGGCCACCATTGTTAGATCAATGAGATCCTCCAACTGGAGATAACCCTATTTTTCTTCTAAAATTTGTGGGTTCATAGCCTCTCTGACAAAACCCATTTTGGAAGTTCTTACATAAAAATTTCTCTAGGCCATGTGCTTGTCCTTAAATACCACCTCTCCTCCGTCACCATCTTTCTTCTCCTTTTCCTATTCCTGAGGATGAATTAGGGAAAGATGAATGTCAGAGAGCTCCAGATCATAATCCAAAATCCCCTCTGCATCCTTCTCTTTAGACCTCCTCTATTTTTTAGCCACTGACTCTTCTTTCTTAGTTTCCACCTCCTCTTCATCCTCTTCATCAATTTTCATATCATCCCCTTCCTCGTTATACTCTTCATCTCCCTGGCCTAAAGCTTTAGACCTATGTGCTCTAGGGCTCTTCCTACTTGAGGTTTTAATTGACAAGGGCAATTTCTTCTCTAAATCCTTGGCCTTCTTTCTAGGAGAAATGTTTTCTTCACCCTCCAAACTAATACTTTGGACATCCTCTGAATTAGATGAAAAGCTAGAACTTCTTGTATCCATAGATGTGTCCACACCCTATAGGAGGGTTTTGCTTATGATCTGAGCCTTGAAATGCTCATAAATTAGAAGCAATAACCCCTCATGCAGGGTTGGATTCACAGAGGGTTTCTTCTTGTGCCCAGAAATACCCTTACACATTGAAGTACATAAATAAAATGGGAATAAAATCTTGACACCATAGTGAAAGTGATTGAGTAAAACAAAATGGTGTGTTCTTACTATATCAAATCTAGTGTCTAAAGAAATATACTCTATAATAGCCCGTAAAACATACCTCCATAACTTCTTGATTAAATCCATTTTGTAGTAAGTTTCACACTTTACTAGTTCATTTCTCTCCTCAGTATTCTTTGCAAAATCCTTCATAGCATTCATTAACACCTTGTTATCTCTATAAAACTTCAACCCCTCTACCAAGATTTTAGTTACAAGATCAATGACTTCCTCAGTAACTTGAAATGAAACCTCATCCACTTTAACCCTCCCATCCTTCCATGAATCAACCATACTATTAGTGATCGTAGGGTCAAAACCATGAAGTTTAGTAATATAGTTGGCTATACCACCCTTCTCTAACTCTTCCCAAACTTTAGTCCTTTGCTTCCATTTATTTGCTTCACCAACAGGTTCCTTCCCACTTATATATTTTCAACAATAACTATTCTCATAAACTCCAACCTCTTATATCCCTTCTCCAACCTTTGAAAACCCTGATAGCTACCTCCCTAATAATCGTCGATATGTCTTTCATTTCCCCAAAAATGGTAAAGGAAGAGAAAAAAATTGACCCAAGAAACATGTCGATTTGACACTGATAACCTCATTTGAAAACATTTTTTGTAAAAGCCATAATTATAAATACTCAAACCCCAACTCTCATTAATAACTATTAGAACAATTAGATATCCATTATACCTCCCTGGATTTTTTCGAGCTTAATTAGGCTTTTCACTTCTTCCAGGATATTTCCACCCAAATTCCAAATCATCCCCTTTTCTTGCCTAACTACTTCGTTGGCAAACTAGTTTGCCACAGAATTTGCCTCCCTGTATTCATGGGTGATGTGGACACTTTTGAAATTGCCAAGAAAGGAGCGGGTCTCTTCAATAATATTAGCTATGGACCATGATGGTTGGGTGACCCCTTTAATACACCTTATGATGTTATTTGAATCCCCCTCCAATCATAATTTTTAAACTAATTTCACCATGTGGCATGTAGCACTGGCTTTTGCATAATGGTTTGTCTGATAACCCAAAGGATGGGAAAAAGCCACCACCCCTCGGCCATAACTATTTCTAATGATACCTCCACAACCCAAAGGTCTAGGGTTTCCTTTAGCTGCACTATCAAAATTTGCTTTATGCCATCCCTCAGGAGGGAGCTGCCATTTTACCTCTTGTCTTTTAGTCCTCCTGTCCTTATCTTTCTCCTTCTTAGTACCACCATTTTCAATATCTCCCCCCTTTCTAACTTGGTAATTTTCTTTCATGCTTCTATCTATCTTTTCTACTAGAAAAAAAGTAGGTTCCTCTCTATCTCTGAAGATTGTTTTCTTTCTTAACTTGCATGTTATACCTTATGTAGCTAAGCAATTTAAAATGATGAGCATGTAAGTTCAAAAACCTACCTTCACAAGTTAAATATCTGATAATGTGGGTTGCTAGCTCTGGATATGGAGGTGGAAGAGAAAGTCTCTTACATCCTTGTTTTGTGATGTCTGATTGAGGGTCACCTTACTGAGTGAACTATGCCCTTGAAGATCTAGCATCATGCTCATATGGATAATGTTCCCCAATTTTTGGTAACCCGATAACCTCTGTTATCCTTTCCTTAGTAGCAACCACTCTTAATCCCCAAACTAAGGCTTCTCCTTCATCAAATGTTTTCATGAACTCCATTGCCATTTTCTCATTGAATTATGTTAATTGTAAGAAATAATCAAGCCATCCACAAGCATGGAATCACCAAACTACTTCAATATCTATGAGTAAAATATTATGAATGACTGGCTCAGACCTCTTTAGCTATCCTCCCATCTTCAAAATGTTTGGCTTCCACTCTTTCTACTATGACAAATTTTTGTCCCTCTTACCTCTGCAAATTTTCTTTTGCTCTAAGCTTCAAAACTAATTTTAAAAATGTTGTATGTTGTTACCACTTCTCATCATCAAGACCCCTTTGTTTTCGACATGTAGAATAATGATGCTATAATGATGGAGTACATTGAGGCTTTAACTACAAATGTTCCCATAATAGCTCTTAGTCCTTTCAATCATGCCAAGTACAAGAGATCTTTTCCCAAAAATCACAATAAAAGGTATGGCAGATATATAAATTTTTTAAAGATTAATGAAGTGAAAACTATCAAACTTCCACCAAAGTAAATTCTTTAATGTAGACATGACTAGGATAACATGGAGGTGACATTTGGAAATTACTATACTTTCTTGGCCCCCCACTAAAATTTGGCAAGTCTCCTCACTTAAAAAATTTGGGCATGGGAAGGAGAAGATGGCTTAAGTCTTATATGATATATATAATGCAGTATTAGATATAAATATTGAAACCTATATTTTAAAAATGAATAAAGAGGAAAATAAATTGTTGTACCTACAAATTTGAGATTGTACATCTGCATGCAAGTTGATGAGGTGGTGAAGGCTGATGATTGCAAAAAGTGTCGATGATTTTGTTTATTAAAAGCAAGAAAAATAGAGTGTGGGTGATGTGGAATGTGGGTGGATGGTAGATAAAGAAATGAGATGGGTTGATATGAAGAAAGAGAAAAGTGAATGGAAGAATGGGGCCTCATATTTAAATGAGGTTTTATTATGAAGGTTCCTAAAATTGTATCATTATATGGTTGCAGGAAGAAGATTTTCATCTTTTATTACAGGAACTGTGTTCAAAAGAATGGGTGCACTGGTGGTTGAAATTGCTGAAGGAACTATGCTTTAGTCTATGGCTTATGATAGAGATGTAACCTATGGCCATTTACAAGTAACCTGAATTGAACAGGATCAATGGTTGTGAGTTGCACCACACCATTGTCAAATACATGCTGAATTTCATAAGGCCCTAACCATTGAGTCTGCAATTTCCCTAGATTCTCTTTAAAATGACAATCATAGAGGAGAGCCCAATCTCTTGCTTGCAATATTTTATTCCTGATATGTGCATCATGCCACTACTTTTTCTCATGTTGAATAATTTATGTTCTTTCTAAAGCTTTCTTTTGTATTGCATCCAACGAATTCAAATGGAGGAGTCTCTCTTGTTGTGCTACAAGAAGATTGATGTTCAACTCTAAGCAGTACGCAATGTCTTGTGTTCAAATTCAATGGGTAACATTGTTGCTTTACTATATACAAGCTCAAATGGAGTGAATCCAATTGTTGTCTTCCATGAGGTTTGGTATGCCTAGATAGCTTCAATTAATCTTCTTGTCCAATCCTTCTTGTGTATGTGTACTATTTTTGTCAGAATGGCTTCAAGGTCTCTATTAGTAACCTATTCTTGCCCATTTGCTTGAGGGTGATAAGGACTAGATTTATGGTGCCTTATGTTGTACTCCTTCATAATCTTAGTGATCAAATTTGATGTAAACTAAGCTTCTTGGTCTGTGACAATTTCTCTAGGCACTCCATAACAGGTGAATATTTATTCATACAGGAACTTAGCTACTTTCTCATCTCTGGCATTTTTCATTGCTCTAACTTCCACCCATTTAGTTACATAATCTGTACATACTAAGATGTAGGATTTTCCACATGATGGTGGGTCAATTGGACCTATGAAATCCATGCCCCTCTTATCAAAAGGTGTGACCACAAACTATGGAGTGAGTGGCATCTCATTAGTTTTGGTTAGTCAACCCATCCTTTGACATTTGTCACAATTAGTTGTATATGTCATTGCATCCTTATGTAAGGTTCGCCAATAGTACCCTATTTTAAGTATCATTAGTGTTGTTTTTTTGTCCTACAAAATGGCCTCCACAAGGTTCATCATGACAAGCATGTAGTATATCATATATCTCATCTTCCCTAACACACCTCCTGATGACTTGATTTGGCCCTACATAGAAGAGATTGTTATCTATCCAAGAATATTGAAAACTTTTCTCTACTAACTTTCTCTTTTCTTTATAAGAGAAGTGTGGGGGCAGTCTATTTGCAACAAGATAATTTGCAATGTCTGCATACTATGGTGTATGGGTTTCTATATGGAACAAGTGCTCATCTAGAAAGGTGTCTTCAATTAGAGTTGGATTTTCATTAGCAATGGTCAATCTAGACAAATAATCTACAACTATGTTGGATTTTCCTAGCTTATCAATAATGGTAATATCAAATTCTTATAACAACAAGAGCCATCTTGCCAATCTACCAATGACAATTGGTTTGTTGATTAAATACCTTATAGCTAAGTGATCAGTATGAACAAAAATAGGATATCTAGTCACATAGTGTCTAAATTTGTTCAATGCATAAACTATGGCTAAAAGTTCTTTTTCTGTTACTATGTAATTTAGCTTGGGTCCATGAAGGCTTTTACTAATATAGTAGATGGCATTCTCAAGATTAGCAAGCTTTTGTGCTAATATAGCTCCTACATCATAGTCTAATGCATCAGTATGAATATGAAATGGAATTGACCAATCTGGTCCTTGTAAAACCGGTGTCGTGGTGAGAAGTTTCTTAAGCTGCAGGAAGGCTTCATTGCATTTGGGTGTCCAAATAAATTCAACTTCTTTAGTCAACAATGTGTACAAAGGACTAGCTATTTTGCTAAAATCTTTTATGAAATGTCTATAATATCCATTATGACCTAAAAAAGATCTTACATCTTTCAGTTTTGTAGGTATGGGCAATGTTAGAATTACCTCTATCTTAGTTGGATCCACTTGTATTCCTGCAACTGATATGAAATGACCAAGTACCACTTCTTGCATGAGGATGAAACATTTTTCGCTATTAAGTGCTAGATTATGTTCTTTACATCAGATAAGAACCTTTTCAAGATTCATCATGGCTTCTTCAAAAGTGACTCCAAATGTTGTGAAATCGTCCATATATATTTCCATATAATCATGTGATATATCAACAAAAATATTGATGGCAGCTCGTTGAAATGTTGCAGGAGCATTACACGGGCCAAATGGCAAAAAAAAAATGCAAAAGTACCCTATGGGCATGTGAATGTGGGTTTTTCTTGATCTTCAAGAACAATACTTATTTGATTATAACCATTGTACCCATCTAGAAAAGAGAAATACTTCTTTCTAGCTAGAGTGTCCAGAACTTGATCTATGAATGGTAAAGGAAAGTGATCCTTTTTGGTTGCTTTATTCAATTCTCTATAATCTACACAAATCCACCATTTCCCTCCTTTTTAGGCACTATGACTAGGTGTGACAACCATCTACTATCAGATATAGGATAAATAAAACCAGCATCAAGCAATTTTTACAATTCAATTTTAACTATTTCTCTAAGAGTTGAATTAATCCTTCACTGGGGCTAACGGAGCGGCATGCACCCTTCATTGATGTATATTCTATGAGTACATAATGTAGGACTCAACCTCTTCATATCCCCATAGTCCCATGCACAAGCCTTTTCATGTCTTTGAAGCAGCTCTGTTAATTGTTTCATCTGTGTGGAAGATAATCTAGGATTGACGTGAAGATTATGACCTTTTGACAGCTCAACAGTAGTGGTAGACTCAATTATAGCAGCTTTAGAGATTGGACTTGTATCTAATTCACATGGTAAGAGTTGATGAATAATGTTTGGTTCTTTGAACATAATACAATTCTCATTACATTCCTCATATGTGGTTAACTCTAACATGGAACTGTCAAATACATCTTTTTCTACCACACAAGTGTTAGTAAGGATACTCTAAATTACTGAATCCGCTTCTTACAACTTTAGGAAAGATTGTCTATGTAACATCATAAGCTATGCTATAGAGTTTAACTCTTCTTCTTCATCCCCTAAATCTGGCTAGACAGATGTGCTTAAATCTAGTTGTTGTTGTGCTGGAGAATATAAATCAAATTTCTTTGTTGCTTGACCATTAGATATGGTCATATTCCTTGACCTACAACTTATATTTGCATTAGCTATAGCTAACCATGGTTGTCCTAGAATGACAGAGTAACCAGATAAATTGACTTTGGGAGACAAAATCATGAAATTTGTAGGGTACTCTAGAGAGTCTAGGGTTATAACTATGTTTTCTATCATCCCATCAGGAATGACAGTAGAACTATCTGCAAGTTGTAGAATTGTTGGTGTAGCCCTTAATCCTTCTATTTTCAACTTCTTCATAGTATCCTTGGTCATGATATTTATAGTAGCACCAAGATCAATTAAAGCATTTTTAACAAACTGATCATTTATAATCACATTCACAACTAAACTACCTAGATTAGAATATTTAGGAGTGATCAATTTTCCTAACATAATGTCAGCCAATTGTCCTACAACATGGACTGTAGTTGGGTCCTTTTTCTTCCTCCCAGGCTTCTTTAGGCAGGCTTCTCAAATGGCTTTGCCATAGATGAGAACATCTTTAATAGCTTGGAATAGGGGTATTTGGACATGCATATTCTTTAACTGATCAACAATATCAAAATATTGTTCCTCTATTTGGTCAAATTTACTTTGTACGAGCTTCTCTAGAAAAGGAGGTTCAACTGTTGGCTAGGCTTGAGTTGAAATAGTGACATTAGTTGGTTCAACCTCTTTAGAAAATGTAGGTTTTGATACTATAGGAGTATCTAATATTTTAGTTATAAGAGGTGGTTTAGGCACTGGTATGGTTGTACTAGATCTCAAATGTATGTTTGCAACATTCAGAGCATAAGCAGGATATTGTTGAGCATCAGCAGAGTACATGGGTTGTTGTGACTACTAGTTGTTTGGATTTGGTTGAGGTTGTATAGGTAACTAGGTCTGCTTTTGAGGTCCAGGACTCGCAAGTGGTGGCATTAGTGTAGGTTGTTGGACTGGGGGTGGTAATTGTAAAGTATTGGTATTTTGGTTAGGCCACTGTTGAGGTCCTCTCCATTGATTTGTACACTGTCAATTCCCCTGGGGTGGTTGCCATTGGTTTTGATGGTTTTGCCATTGATTATTTTGTTGGTTTGGCTAGGACGGTTGGGAATTTGAGGCCACTAGGGCTGTTGTGGATTATTTTGCCAAGCATTATTCTAATTAGGTTGACTATATTGTGGAGGACCTTAGGTATTACAGTTTTTCCATTGATCACCATATAGATTTGAATTTTGCAAAGTGTCCTGAGGCATACCTTAATGTTGGGCCCATGGCCGACATTGAACAAAAAAGAATACTTGTTCATCATCTCCATCTATCTTGATGTACTCAGTTGGAAGATGTTGGTTTTCCATGCTAGCAACCAGTTTGCATTGGCAATCTTTCTTCTGCTTATTGCAATGGGGGTAGTACTTAGCTAGTTGTACTTCAACTTTTGCATGTTTTTTCTTTGTAGTCATTGTGTTGAGATGTATAGTGACATCATTTATAATATCCTACTTAAAATTTGAGATTAGGTTAGATATCTCGAGCTTTGAAATACCCTGACTGATTCCTTTAATAGTTGTAGTCTAGTTTCCTTTTCCTTTCTTCATGGTTGATCTTGAATATTTAAGAAAAAATTTCTTGAGCTCATCCCAAGAATTGATACACACCCCCTCCAACCATCAAGTCTAATGCTTCTAGACAACTATCATTCACACCTCTCAAAAAGACTAGCTTTTGTGAATCCTCAGACAACACATGCTGAGGGTTCTTCTAAAGTGTATACAAGAAACATGAAACATAGTCTTCCAATGTTTCTTCCTCCTTTTGTGATATTCTAAAAATATCATATCCTCTTGAATCATTTGCTTTGCAATACTTTTAATATTTATCCAAAAATAGAGTTTGTATTTCATCCCAAGTACCTGCTGCATTGGCTCCTAAACCCATGAACCATCGTAAAGTTGACTCTTTTAGTGTTGTTGAAAATAATTTGAGCTTATGGGCATTAGTGTTGTAGTCAAAGCTACAATAGAGTATGTCAAACTCAATCAAGAAAGTATCAGGATCTTCAATTGAGAGGCCATAAAACTTTGGAAGAGCATTCCGAGGTATATTTTTGAGATTAGCATTGGTTACAAGGCTTGGGAGAGGAAATGGAAAAGTAGGTTGTGCCATTATTGGAGGCATTTGATTATGAGGTTACTACTAAAAAGGGATATTGTGCACTAGATTGTTAACAACTGGTGGATTTGGAGCAGTACTATCAAGAAAACTGGCCAAAATTTTAGCAAAAGGTTGAAGGCCACTTGTATCCAAAGGTTCTACCCTTGAGGATGATTCCATAGAAAAAATAGGGCTTGTGTCTGAGAAAGGCAACTTAGCTTCTTCTTCAATTTTTTCATTCAGATTAATAGGCTATCGTGGAAGAAATCTCCCATATTCATCTCGTGGTCTTCCTCTTCGATGCATGCAATTGAATTGGTGACTTGTGAATCAAGCACTCAATCTTGAGGTTTCTAACTAACACACTAATCTAAAAACAAAGGAGACATGAAGGTTCCTAGTTTGACATCATCCCCAAGAACAGTACCAAAAATGTAGGTTTCCATAATAGATCAAGATAATCACACTAATTTTCCTCTAACAAGGGTACTCTATCCATTTTGAGAACTATCTATTCCACTATGAAAATACATTTGAATTGTTAACCCAGGGACATAAGACTTGAAATGGGTCAGCGCAGTATGTGCACCAAGTTCCTTTAAGAGTTTTAACACCTATGCTACAAGAAAGTAAAATGCATTAAAGGAATCTATACTAATGATACAGAATAGTAAACATACTTAGATTGTCAACAAGGAAATGTAGAAACTATAGAAAAGGGAATTCTAAAGTAGTTAACAGTTCAAACATCCACTATGATAGTTTTCCACAAGTGTTGTAGGAACTTTCACACTAACTATGTTGCAGGACTAATATAGTAAATGAGGAGAGTTGAATACTTGGAGGTTCAGAAGGTTACTGGTTAAATAGACAACGGTGAGAAGAACACCATAGTTGGGGAATAACACAAAAGGGAGTCGAAGGATGAAGCCCAGAAGTAGAAAAGAAGAATTAAGGTGTGGACCACTCTGAATAAGGGTGAAATAACAAGCTATATTGATTGCCTTCACAAATAGAAACCCTCGATAACCAAAAGCATGGTCAAAAATTGGAATGAGGGTATGGTTGAAATTGATGAGGTGGAGTTCTCTGTCATAGAAGAAATCATCTCCCATGTCACCGACATCCCTATTATAGGAAAGAAATTCTATAGAGATTAGAAGGTCTTTGGGCAAGCGGTCGTGGAGTTCACAAAGAACAAAGAGGAGAAATAGACATTGGTGAAGAAGGGCACCGACTACCTCCCAAAATCTATCAAGCCTCTGTGGAGATTCATGCTTTGAACCATCATCAAGTATATTACTCTTGACGCCAGGTTCTATTGCATTTGCACATACCATTTTGTGTTGCTCAATCATTTCAGGTATGAAGTGAAAATCTTTATCTCCTTTTACCTTTATTCTTCCTTGAATGAGAATATTAATGAGTATCAAGATAAGAAAACAAGGAACCCAATGCTCCATGAGGGGTTGTTGTTGTTAATCTATGAATACTTTAAAGCTAGGTCTATCAGTAAACATGTCAAATATAGGAAAGAGGGCAAGAAAATCAAAGGGGACTCTGATGAGTCAGAGGAGATGTACTCGCCTTCGGATACAGAGGAAAGTCTTGATATGTATACAGATTTGGAGGACTCAGAGATCACATAGAGGGGCTCCAGAAAAAAAAACCCTCACTGATAGCAAGGGGAGAAATGCGCTCCCTAATCCCACTCGGGATATTGACACCTCTTTGGACAAGGGCTATAATGAATGGGAAGAAGGGATGGACATGACAAGTGAAAGTGCAAAGGTAGGGGAGAAGATCAGGTAGGGGGAAGGTAAGGAACAAAGAAAGAGCAAGAGAACCATAACTATTAAAGTGTCAGCTAGCAAAGAGAAGAAGGATACGGGGACTGGAAAGTGCAAAAGGAATACCTCAGAGGATAATAAGGAGAAACAAGGGGAGGAAAGTAAGAAGGTGGAGGAAGTCCCCATTAATAAGGTGGAACCTAAACAAGGCTATGAGGATGTGGGTACTACCACTTACAGATGTTCGGTTACAGGGAAGGATAGGAAAGTGGTGTGGAGGAACTTTGACCATGCCTCAGTTAAGTTGGGTATCAAAAGGGAACTTATCAGAACCCAGGTTAGAGAAAATGAGGAGGGTAGAATCTAGCTAGAGGAGTTAATCGATCCAAGTCTAGTTATCCTTAGTGACATTACTAGGGAGAACCCAAACATGGATGTTCTCAACAATGCAAAAAATAGTGTGGTGGATAGTTACCAGACCACTAAATGGCTTTTCCATGAAATCCTTGACCTTAAACATAGATTGGGCACTCTAGAAAGGGAGACCTACATCCTAAAGAACAGGGTTAGTGAAGATGAACAAAGTATGGACAGAAGAGTGGATGAAGTGAATACCAAAACTCTTAAGATGGATAGGACTATGCAAGGCATAGTTGAGCAGAGTATTATCATCCTCAAGGACAATGAGAACATTAAGAAGTTCATTCACTTTATGGAAAACCAGAACATCTGTAGGGAGTAGGATCCAGACACCAGCCTTAGGGACAGGACTCTTGATGAAGGAGCCAGGAAACGAACCAAACCAAGCACTAGGAAAAAAGATACCTCAACCCCTGATCAGGAGCTTACTGAGACGAAGGAGGCGATAGGCGAGTTGATTGAGCTCGAGATCAATGTTGCTGAAATGTTGAGAGACATTTTCTAAGCACCTTGGCCTTTTGTGAGCTGCCCTAGTTTTTTGGCATCTCTCCCTAGTTTTTTCCTATTTATTTCTTCTTTATGGAGTTGTTCGTTCTTTTTTTTCAAGCTCTTTATAGCCTTTTTCATTGCACTATTTGACTGTACTTTCTTTCTTCAAGTTTCAGGGACCTTTTAAAGCCTATTTTCCTTAATCAAAAACTTTAGAATCTTCGAATCCCCAAACTAACTCTAACTTTCCATATATATAAAGGATTGGAACTTATTAAAAAACATAACATAAAAACTCGTGAGCAAACATCATCAGTAGAAAAAGGGTGGGATGTCAATCATGACTTTTAGAACATTGATTGAGTAACAGAATAATGGTCCGCAGATAATGTAACAAGTCAACTTTCTGAAATAACTCCTTTTGTAGATGCGGCTTATCACTTGAAACTGACCCGTGCTTCTCATGCTATGATTGGTCTTCATTACTCCTTTAATACAATACTCACCACTCTTCGTACCACTACTACATTTCCTGAAGATTAGCAACATTCAAATACATACAACAACATTTCTACTCTCACTCAAATATTAAAACATAGTTTAAAACATTTATATGAAATACTACACTTTATATATAATATTAAGCAAGGTACGTCATATCCACTATCCATAGGTTTAATAGGTTCTAACTGCATTCAACATAAGTTCACAAGACATTTAAAACAAGTATTTTGGAAATGTTTTCGTCATGGCTCAAAGAGTAAGTTCAGACTATATAGAAACTATATCAAAATTAAGACATTAATATACCTCATCAATACCTTCCTATATTTGGTAGCTATGCTCTAGATCAATAACTATGTTCACTGACCATACTTTTTGCACTAATGACAACACTTGAATGCTTATAGTGGGGAAGAATCAAACCAAGTAAGTTGGTAGGAACAAGTATCTCTTGAACACCATCCCTTAATCAAAGCTATATTTTCACAAAACTCCTTATAATGGAGTAGGTACTCCATTTGAGAATCCAAATACCAAATTTATCTTTGAGATCAAACCATATAATAAGGAGGCTACCATTAAAAATATTATAAAAACTCCAAATCCCTCTTTCTACCCATGTTTTTGTTAAACAACCTTGTACAAGAGCTATATATTTAAACCAAGTTCCAACAAACTAGTTCCTGGCCACATATAAGATCATTTTGTTCATAACTTCCAACACCACCAAACAAGTGTTTGACATACCTCTAAATCTTCCAAATAGATTTAAAGCCATTGGATCCTCCATACCTATCTAAAAATAGAAAAATTTATATTGTAATTAAGATGATAGGCTTTGTGTGAGAACTTTGCTCCCATAAATTACAATTTTGACGAAAAAGTTTTCAGTCTTGTTTTATGATTTTTTTAATAATACACTTAAAACCTACATTTTAGATATTCCTAATAATGATACATTACTCAATAATAAAAAATTTCTTTATTTATTTTAATTCTAGTGGAAACTTTCTTTATTCTTTATATAATTTTAGCATTCTCAATTTTAATTCTAGCGGAAAGTTTCTAATCAAAATATAGAAGTGGGTTTTAGTATTTTCATAGAGATCAATTTGGTTATTGTGACTTCTCCAAATTAGTAGCATTGGTTTCTTTAAATGCTCATTTCTAATGGTTTTATGATTTTTAAAGTTTGCATGATTAAAATATTCTACTATAAAATTTAACCCTCGTTTCTAAATATCTTTTCAAGTTTAGATTTTAGTCATGGAGAGGGTCTATATAGTAATTGTTTAAACATTTCTTTTTAATTACCTTGTTTATGGTTTTTTCCTAGGTTTTTACTTTTGCATGTTCGGTGAATGGCGAGACTATAATATGATGAGTTTATTTGTTTATTTGATTTTACTGAGAATTTATCTACTGCATGGATATGTATCTAAATAGATTTTATTTATTGGTAAATTCCTTCTAGTGGATTGAAGGGTATTTCTCCAATTGAAGTCTTCAAGTTGGCTGGTGATTTGGGTAGTCCATATCATTCATTTTAATTGGTAGTTTAACTAATTTAACATTTAATATTTTTATGTAGTGGAATTTAGAAATAACCTATTCAAATTGTTTCAAGTCTAGAAGATCTTTATATGCTTAAAAATAATTCTTTTGGTATCACTATAATACATGCTTTAATATGGTTGAACATAGACTAAGGAAGGCTCACCTTGTTTCAAAAGTTATGACATTTAAAATTTAGGGTTAGCAAACTTTATTGTTTTATACTCTATATTGAATCCCACTATATATTTGGGAAGTCTATTTTTTTATTTTTCAGCATTATCTTCCTTGCCTTTCTCATAGTCTTCCTCTAAGTCTCCTTGACAAAATTTTCAGTTAACCTTGCTTTCACGAGCATATACTTATGAATCAATACTGTCAAAACCATTTTTTGTTACCTATATACATGACTAATTAGAAGTATGCAAATTGTTTTAGGCTTTTCCTTGTGTATCTAGTAAGAACAAACAAAAAGGTTGTATGATGTAGGCTAATAATAACTAATGCTTTTTCATATAAGTTTCTTAAGTTATTCTAAATAACCACTTTACCAAAACCTTGCAAAAGAAAAAAAAGATCACCACTCCTTGTTGTTGGTATATTTATCTCTTTCTATAAACTTAAAATCTAATTTTCGAATAGATCTTGGTATTGATAGTTGAAGATTTATAGTTTGTGGGCGTCTTAATAGTTTCTTCTTCCTACATAATTAAAAAATTCTTATATGTTATCTATAGTTTAATCTCATACATATTCATATACCTAAAACCATCATTCAATTTTCATAAGTGGTAGCTATATTCAACCTTTGTAGTAGAAATGACAACTATGTTGATATTCTGTAGTAGAAAAAAATGCAATAAAAAAATATTTAGCCTCTGTAGTAGAAATGGGAGCTATGTTCAACCTTTGTAGTTGGGAAGAAATAAAATAAAAAATAACAGTGAGTTGTCTCTTGAATATCCAAAAATTGCTCATAGAACCAAAAATAAATGTATAATCAAAATAATGCTAAGATAGATACCACACATTTTCTTACAAGAACTTATTTGCAATTTTGCTTCATACTTTACCAAAATATAATAGAGTAGAAATGTCAATAGTTCAATTTATTGTAAAGCATAGAGTAGATTTTCAAACAAAACTCAATACAATATTAAAACTAATGAATTTAGTCGATGGACTTGCAGTCTTTTAAATGAAAGTTTCTAAAACAATTTACCAAGAAGAAAGTCTTATTTGTTGAATGTAAGCCTTAATGCTTAGTTCAACAAAAGAGATCAAAGGTTCAACCTAGGATTCATGCTTGTATATCACATAACTAAAATTAATAATGAATAAAAAATCCTTGAAAGTACAATTAATTAAATTTTTTTAAAACTTTTACACTTGTATTGCTTGTATCAATAGAATGTACAAATTCAATTCATATTGATATTAGATGTTACATGTGTTGGCAATCTAAAAGTATAAGTGCTCTTTCTAAGACTTGAATCCTTATTGATATGGTCATGGTAAAGTTGATTATGAGTTAGTAACATTTGGCATTGCAATTTTTTTGGCTTTTTAGGGGATACGCACTAATCACTCAAGGCCAGTTGATCTCTATAATCAAAGAATTATACCTTATTGCATACATATTTGAATTCTTAGATAATTTAGAGGGCACACCAAAAATAATTTAGATCTGTAACACTAAGACATTTAGAAACACTTTTTGAAGATTTTATCATGTAACTCTTTTGACTTGAATGATTCCTTTGTGCACTATGCATGCTATAACCATCCTTCATCACTCCCTATAACTGACTTTTTTTAATCTACTCTCATTTAATTTTCAAATGTATTTTTATTTCCTTTGCAAGGGAGCTACTTCTTTTGTAGCCTTAAATCTTTGTCTCTTCTCTTTACATTGGTATAAATCTTCAATCCATGTTTTAAATGTTTTGATAAATGAATACCCTTTTGTTTGAATAGCATTAACTTTTAGTTAATACTTATTATGAGATTTTCTCTTATGACCATCCAATACAACTATTGGTTGATGCTTAAACATTGTGTTATGGTACTCCTTATGAATAAAAATTCCTCTTTTTGTAGCTACAAGCTATCTCTAGGCATTGAAGCAACCCTCTAAAGTCTCTATCCATTTAGTCAAGCTGATCATTGATTATAATAGCATGAGACTATATGATTTTGATCTTGTTGTTTTTTTTGTTTATTACATCTTTGATATTGTAATTGATGTTGAATTCCTTTTGCAGTCTTTAAATCTTTAGGTAATGATGAATATAGCCTCATACATGTCATTACAATATCCATTTTTTTTCTATTGAACAATAGAAAGTATTAAATAAATCCATGTTTATTTCTAATGAAAATATTGCAAAAATGTGATAGTCCCTTTCTTGAATCAATATTTATTGTCTACCTTTGTGTATTGATGTAGTATGATGTTCTAACAAGCAATATGATATTGAGACATCTTTATTTGTGATATTTATTATCTTGTTTTCTTTCTTGTTTTGCAATTAAATCAATAGACTTTGTGTACCATATCCCATTCCACCAATATCTGTATATAGGTTGTTTCCTCATAACAGTCCTATAATCTCAAACGACCTTTATACTTTATTTCTTTACATGAATAACCCTTCAACATTTATTGCATACAATGTTGAATTCAGAGATAATTCAGAGGGCACACCAAAAATCCTCATTGAAATTCATTCAATCAAAGTTATATCAAAGAATTCACTATTGACTCCAACTAATCTGAACAATTATCTTCTAAACAATTACTAATTAGTAATAATGTTTATTAGCATTCATTTTCTTTTATCATTAGTACTAGCTTCCAATTTTGGTAAACTTTCTTTTTATCATACATTTTCTATTTTTGACTCAAATTTTTAATGTCATCTATTCATTATTGAAACATTAATAGTCTATAAGAACTGCTCATCCAATGTTCCTGCCACATTTACAATCTTGTTTAAAATTGATTTCACACTCAACTCTCATTGGGTTTGTTTACTTTTAATCTTTCTTAATATGTCAACTCAACATCTTATATCAAATTTAGATAAGTACAATCGACATTTCAGTTTGCATTGCTACCTTTTCCTATCTAGAGTAGCAAAGAATGATTTTTTTGTTGATAGACATCTTTAAAATGAAATACTAGGTCATGTTAAAAATTACATCACTTTCCCAAAACTCTATAACAAAACCACATTAAATTGAATTACAGATGAAATGCAAAGTAATGTTGTCTCATATCAACTTAGATTGACTTAGAAATAATAACTTTTATCCTCAAAACCCCCAAAAACAACACAGCTATTGTGTTGAATTAGATGTTCTCTCAATGCAAGTCATGTTATGCCAAATGCTGATTGTTTGACCACCATGTTTTGCATCATCACTGCAACAAACTTGTCAATTTTCAACATGTATATGATGAGCTTATCATCTTTCAAGGTACATCAATTTATGTATTTTTCTTGGCCCCTTGTCTTATCCTAACATTATTTTGCAGATCAAAATAAACAACTTCCACTATTTTATTTGTGTTATTTGGGATGACCTTTTATGCTACTTACAACAAATATAATATCATTTTTTTTTAGAAGTCTACTTCATGGTAGAAGACAAAACTCCCATCAACTGCTTATTGCACGTATATAAACACACAATCCCTAGTTATTAGTTTATTTAAAAAATAATAAAAAAAAATGAAAATAAAATAAAATGAATATAATTTTTTTAATTAGCATAGGCTTTCCTTTTGGAGTTACCCCCAACCAGAAATTGACTCATGTTGGGAAATAGTTGTCGAAAAAGAAATTCAAATTATGATTTCTAATGACAATTGACTCACATAGATAAACAAGTTATCAACAAATGGTTTACCCGTCATGGTTTAGTGTATTCATTAGTGGAACCTTTCCATTCATGTGAATAAGAAGTATTGATGGTGTCCTCATTGACAACAGTCTCTACAAACAATAGGAATTGTATTGGAAAATTGAAAAAGATATGGAATGATGTGCTTGTTGTCCATAATACAGGTGAATGTGGATAGCAATCAAGTGGGAAGGTAATGTTGATAATAGTTCCTTAATGAGGAAAGAGTGAAGGGGAGCTCAAACATTGAGCCAACTTCCTCCTCTATGTTCATCTCTCTATTTTACATAGTCCCTTCTATGTTTTATCACTCAAAAATCCCCTTGTTTTAGTTTGTCTTCAGTGGCAATACCCAATAAAATTATTTTGCAAATTGTTTTCATTGAATCCACTCTGTAAATCTGTTCATTGCATTTCATGTTCTCTCTTTAAAATATTTAGTAAAATCAATTCATATACCTTTCCCGTGTAGTTACATCATACATACATTT
>CM053783.1:453773608-453911108 GCA_028749045.1 Cupressus sempervirens
TTAGAATTAGTGTTAACGTTAGGGATAGGGTGAGAATTAGAGTTAGAGTCAAGGCTAGAGTTAGGATTAGAGTTATAGTTAAGGTTAGAATTAGGTTAGGGTTAGGGATAGAATTGGGGTTATGGTTAGAATTAGAATTGGAGTTAGGGTTATATAGGGTTAAGGTTAGGTGTAGAATTAGAGTTAGAGTTGTTAGGGTTAGGGTTAGAGTTACAAATATAGTTAGGAATAGAGTTAAAGTTAGGGTTAGGGTAAGGGTAAGGGTAAGAATTAGAGTTAGGGCTACAATAACGTTACAAATATAGTTAGGATTAGAATTAGGGTTAGGGTTAGAATTAGAGTTAAGGTTAGTGTTAGAGTTAGAATTAGAATTAGAGTTAGAGTAAGGGTTAGAGTTAGAGTAAGAGTTAGGGTTAGAGTTAGGGTTAAGGTTAGAATAAGGGTTATGGATATAATTAGGGTTAGAGTTAAGGTTACAACTACAGTTAGAGTTAGGATTAGAATTAGGGTTAGGGTTACAATTAGAGTTAGAGTTAGAGTAAGAGTTAGTGTTATTGTTAGTGTTAGTGCTAGTGCTAGTGATAGTGATAGTGTAATGACCCTTTTTGGGACATTACGGTTTCTTACTGTAAATATGTTTTCTCCTGGGTCCTTTCATTTGTAATGACTTTTTAGGGGTCATTCGTTTGTGACTTTTTCTTTAATTTGTATCCCCTTTTTCCATATCTTTTCTCTGATGTATTTTCCAATGCGTTGATATATTATATATATGAGTATATTCATAGAGTCGTGTCCTTTCAAATTAATATTAATTATATTAATAAAGTATTTTATTATTTTATTAATTATATATTATTTTTAATGATTATAAACTATACTATTATATTAACTATATTATATAAATTATGTAAAGACTATTACAATATTATGTAATCTTAGATATTATGATAAATTATAACTATATCATTATTAAACATACCCTAAGATCATTATATTAAATAATGATATATTATTATATGTATTTATATATATATATATATATCATGTATATTTAATATTATTTATCTTATTTATTATAATTTAAATGTGATAATAATTAGATATATTATCGTCTTATTGATTTACATTGTAATTATAACGTTTATTCCTTATATATATTGATATTATTATTATGAATAATAATTTCATTATATTCATATAAATAATATAAATAATAAAGTAAAATAGATCATAAATATTTATAGTTTATCAATATTATTTCTTTAGGAATAGTATATGAATTATTATTATATTTTATCCCATAATTATAGGATTCTCTTTAGGAGGGGTCATGACAAGTCCACCCCTCTTGAATTTGCTTGTCCTCAAGCAATAAACTTTTTCATATTTGTTTCACCTTATATAATGAAATTGACTACTAGATCCTATTCAAATTTTTACTTGTAATATTACTTCATTTATTCTATAAAGAGTCACATATGTAGTGTGCATCTGAATGCAAAGTATACACATGAATGTATGAAAACACAAAGCAAACAGGAAGCATGCATGTAGTAGACACGTGTAAACACAAAGCATACACGATGAAGACAGATGATGCATGAAGGCATGAAGTAGACACGATGTAGAAAGATGAAGACACGGAGCAAACACGATGCAAACACATCATACATAACCTTGATTAGATCCTAAAATTAACAATGCGCAATCACTATACTTCTTCATTAGGCTTATGAACCCTGCAACCACAAAATAAGCATCAGTACATGATTATAAATTTATATAAACTTCAAAGAAATTTGAATAATAATAATTTAATCCAAGCTAATTCCATACTAAGCCCAAGAGCGGACTTTGGCCCTCTTGGCCCCGGTGGTAGGTGTTAGGCATCCACACAAGGTGGTCTACTTAGTGGATTGCTTGTTTGGCTAGAAAGGTTCTTGCGAAAAGGAGCCATTACTATCTTTCCATTAACTAGCACTACAATAGGGTGTTTTCTCTTGATTTCAGACTCCATAGGAAAGTGGCAGGGTTCCCTTTTCTTATTTACATAATCCTTTGGAAGGAATATTTCTCCCTTTCCTTATTACGATCATCATAAGATGGTAGATTTACGATGCAGAGGACACATGAAACAAGCTCCAAGCGTATCCGACAAGTGCTCAAAATTACTCCGCCTCTCCTTCCACCAACTCCCTACCTTAGGATATCATAATGTGGATGAGAATATGAGTATTAAATTTAATTTACTTAGTTCATTTGAAAAATTTCTTCTTATAGTACACAAACAACTTTCTCTCTCTTTGTTACAATCATCTTGATGGTAGAATGACGGTGCAGAGGGTGCATGAAACAAGCTCCAAGTATATCCAACAAGTGCTCGAAATTACTCTGTCTTTCCCCCCACCAACTCCCTATCTAAGATTACATAATTTGGACGAGAGATAGACTCCCTGTACTATAATTGAAATGTATTCTAATTACTATATTTTCCTTAATTCAACATATTTATATTTCTTTTCTTTTTTTCTTTTTTTGTATATATATTTTCTATTTATATTTCACTTTTCATATATTCTGATTTCATTTCTTTGTAACTAGAATCATTGATAGACTATTCAATATTCTTCACAATAACAAATCTGTCAGTAATAAGAAAGACATTATCAATTATTTCATAGCAATATATGCACAAAATATATATCTTACCTCATTACCCTTATGTGTTGAAGTGGTGATTATAAACACGAAGTAACCTTCATATCCATTTTCCATATTGAAGTCTCTTAATTTAGTCGAGCCAATGAAACTCCTCTTGTGACTTTGCTTTATCAAGGCCTTATTATAGGTCTTTCTCATCGATACTACCTTTGGCATGAGGATTGTATAATCAAACTTTTTTCCTTAATGTTGATTTACCTTTATCAATGCCACTTGGTGAGTAGAAGCCATTGGTTGCAATTTGGGAAAGTTTTGCATCTTTACCTTGTTCATAAGAACAACCTTTCTCTTCGTCAAATGATGTGGATGCCTTGTTACTGCTCGGTCGACAGTGATTAAGTCACTTTCCAATAATTTCACTTTAATTGATCTATTCAATATTGTTGTTGATATTTTTCTTTATATTTGTTTTGCTAATGAACATTTATTTCAATCACTTCCATATAACTTCATGGTAGACTTATTTCTAACACAATGTTTAACCATTTCTTAATACTAACCCCCCCCCCCATAAGATTGCTGCTTTTGATGACTTATCAGCATCCTAATGCAATTCTTTGTAACTTTTATTTATTCAATATCGATGGTCTCTATCAGGAAGTTGTTATTTGATACAAAGCTTATTAATTCCTTTCTATCATGGGATGAATATGAAGTTGATTTCCACTCCTTCTGAGCTACTTAATGTCCATCTTACAGCTACCACCTGATTGGACGAGAAAATGAGCAATATGTTCTCTTCAAATCTTCCTAGTTGTCTAGCTTATTATTTCCACTTCTGTAATGGAGAAATGTGTCAATTGACAAGAATACTTTCAGTAAGGAGAATAATAGTGAAAGGATACTTCAAATGGGTTCCATGTAGAATCAAATCATGGGTTATTTTCAAGTAATCAGTGGTCGATTGATAATGCTAGTCACCACATTATTGTGTTATCAAATGTGATTAGATGTGGTCAAGACTTCTGCTCATGTCATCCACGAAAGCAAAATGGCATATTCTTCCTTAAAACTCGTATCTCCTTTTAATCCATCTCTTTGATGATAATTTTATGCATCAATATAGATTTTTCCATCTTGTCTCATTAATAGCCTCATATTAGTTATGTAATACTATTTGACATTTATATGTCATCTTGAGGAATACTCAAATCACGATGCTCCTATAATACATCAAGTTCATTTTAAAAACATTTCTTCTCATAATGTATGCTGAAATTTATATGCATTTCTAACATATCCATCTCATTGTCTATGATGTCATGCTTCTCGCACAAGTTGTGTGGATTCACGAAATTGGACCCTAACTTTGGTTTTGGCAGTAGTACTCAAATTTCGATCTGGTTATGTCCATATTGTCTGTCCCAATTGGTTATACTTCCCATGTGTTACTTCACATGATGTGATTCTCTTAAAGTAGTTTGATATAATTATTGTCCATTGTATCTTATATCGAAAATAGTTCAAGATGGTGTTACTAGGTGGATGTCATCCTTGGCTCCTTGCTCCCCTCGTGGCCACATGCAATCGATCTTTGTAGATAGGCATGCACCAGAAGCAATTGCAAAAATTGCAACCGCTGTAATTGCCACGTTTGTTATTATAGAAGTGTCTGTAGCATGTAAATAACCACTCGTTGCAGCCGCTGCAAGAGCAGTCCCCACAGTCATAGCACACTTAATCAACACAAGAGGTAACCTCTGAACTACAATTTTCTCTAGAGCTCGTCTCACTTCAACCCTGCTTCTCATCACTTTATTCTTATTTAGCCCCTGACAACAGTAAGTGTACTTTGCGAGTTTCGAACGCTGGATTACCATAGGATTTAGCAGTGTCAAGCACTGACCTAGACCTATAAAAGGCAACTGTCTCCATTCAAACTTTCTTGGTTCCCCAATATTGCATTACTCTTTTCTATTGTCACATATATCTTTCTGGTCCCAATGTACATATGCACAGACAATATCTTCTTAGCAGGCTTCTTGTAATGTTATTGTTGCCACTTTACATTGGTCTCTCCTTTTGGTTTGCATCACTTTCGATCATTGAATGGACGTTGGATTGGATATCGGTGATCTCCTTGATGTAAGAAATTTTACATTTTTTCTTTTTCTTTTTCTTCTATATTAGATATATACATAATCTGCCAAGCATATTGCAACGATTTCAATGTGAGAAAAGTGTATTGCCACCTTCTGCCAATGGTTTTTAATACATGTAAAATTTTGATTAGACGGATCTTTATAAACCTTGTCTCAAAGTGATCATGCTTAAAATCTCTTAAACTTGCCGTATATCAAATGCTATTATGACACCTCTGAACTTTGGTGGTTTTAGTTTGGAGGACCATTATTTATACATGGCTTTGTTCAATTTTCTAAGACATTACTTTATAGTTTCAGATATCTTCCATGATGGATACGTTTTTCATTGTTTTATTTATTACTTTTTTTTTGTCTATGTATTTCATATTTTCCATCTATCATAAGTGTCTTCACTTTTGTAAAATATGCATAAGTACAGACTTTTATTTGATTAAAACCCTTGACACTTATATTAGGTCAAGTTCATTTCAAAATCACTCTTCATAGTGGTTTTTTCTAAGTTTGTGGATTATTACATGAATCTTTAGATTGATTTGCACTTTTCCTTTTATCTCATTCCTCATCATGACCACAATCTGTGCCTCCGTGTGTGTCTTTTTCTTTTCATGGGGCTGAGAATCTAATAATGTAAAGCCATGAACTTTGGTTTTTTCTGCTCTCTATTTCGTAACACAATAGGTACAATTTCATACTCAATATCTTTCTCTAACAAGCATGTAGGAACCCTTCTTGTGTAGGCAGATTGGACTTCTCCAAGCACCTTGACAATCATTATGCTTTTCTTTCTTAATGCAAAGGAAAATGATTCTTTTCCAGTTCCCAAATTGGTGCCCTAAATGTTGCTATGCATTTTAGAGAGTTATAATTGGAAGACATGAAGTTATTAAAGAATTTTTCCAGCTAAATTAGCTTCTGCTTCCAAGAATATGAACAAGAAAAATCACTTTTGTTCGTGTGGATATGGACATGAGAAAAATGATTAGTTTAGCTACTTCTACAGTTTTTTGTTTTTTGGTATGGTAGGGTAATTGTTTTGGAGACTTCCATATTTCTTTACAATATTGTAAAGTTGGTAGAAGTATTTGATTGTACTGATTAAAGAATCATGCCAGCTTTTTAGATGTTCTCACAACTTTCTTTACATCAGTTGTGTTCTTGTATTTAGAAATTGGATCTAATTTTAAAATTGTATTTCACCTTTATCTTAAACTTCAAATGGCAGCCTATAATTGACAATTTTGTGCCATTTTTGACCTTTCCAATGTTTTCAAATCATCAATAACATGAAGAGAATGTCCCCTAACGGTAACCAAATAGTATATAAAAACCATCATTTATAATTCATTTTAATCCCTAGCATATTGGCCAAACTATTTTCACAGGAATATGACTTTGCTTCCATTATCGAAATGAAGAATGTGTTTTATATAGAAGAATATGTAATCACCTTGCCATTATACTGAATAAGCTTTTTGCATATTCTTTACACCTCTTCTATAGTTATTCTATGTCGATTTTAATACAATCACCAATTTGTATCAAGCCCCAAATTATTAGCATGTTCCTTTATAAGGTTGTTGGTGAGTTTGGAGTTGATCTTTGATCGTGACTATATTTTCTTTTCTTATTTGCCATACCACTTTGTTAATGTTGTAGTAGCTTCAAGATGTATTATTGACTTGAGAATTGCTTTGTTTAATTATGTTGAAGTTGAGGAAAGCCAACTCCGAAGACGCCAAGATCACCTGCATGCGAAACCTGTCAAAGAGAAGCCATAGAAGGGAAGAGCATGGAGCATGGGCAAAAAACCTTAAATGGACATGAGAGCCATCATAATGCAAACACAAGAAGAAATGTATTTACAATAAGAAATGATGTTATGATTTTATGAAAAATACAAAGAGGGAGCCCGAATATAAAGAGCTCCAGGAATCTTCTAGAACACACTGGAAGGTTGTAGAAGATAAGAATGACAACTTAGCACATATCCACAAAAAAGTGGAATATGCTAAAAAAGGAGCAAACTCCCGAGTTGTCAACAACTAACCACTACATGCATTAAATATAAAATATTAAATAAATGCATGACCTAAGTAAGCTTAAGCAATAGAATAAATAATTAATAATTAATTATTTACTCTAACACCCCCCCTTAAGTGTAACTTAGGGAAATGCCTTAAGCTCACAAAGCTAAGATGAAATGCATAATGGGTCCCGGCAACGAGGCCATGTTAGGTACCCATGTACAATGCAAGAAGAATGCAACCTCTGTAAGCGAGGAAAGAGAGAAAACCACGTGGGAAAAACCCTCCCCCAAAAAGAGGTAAGAACCCAGTGAAGAGCTGAAGAAGTCTCCAACTAGGGAAATTGTCCCCTAAAATAGGAACAAAGAGTGATCATGAAGAAGCAGCATCACTGAAGCATGAAGAAGCCGCAAATCTGTCAAACTGTTGATCAAAAGAACCTCCATGGAAGAAGAAGGCACGAACTGAGCATGTCTATATGGTAGATGATCCATCTTACCGAAATGCATAGGTAGCCAGCCACTGCAATCGCCTTGTACATAGGATCAACCACTGAATACATAGTTCACACTATCGAACCATCGAACCAAGGATGCATTAGAATACAACATAAACCCCCTTAATGCAGACGAGGTGTGATGACAGGCAACTGAGAAGGTGAGCCAAATCTCCTGCAAACGAACCAAGAACGAGGAGAGAGGAAAAGAGGTACAGACACCGATAAAGACACGGTCTAACTGACTCTGCATGGGGCTAATGTAGTGGAAGGGACACTCACTTGACAAAGGGAGAATGCCTAAAACAGCAAACAAATAATCCCCCCCATGGTGCTTTATGAAATAGTGCAAGTACAACTGACTCAAAACAACGTTCATGATCCCCGGAATGCAAAAGTGGCACTTTATCTCAATGCGAAACAAAAAAAGTGCTTCAAAAAGATAGCTACAATGATCAAAAAGGAAAAAGAGCTGCAACAAAAGAAAGTACAGCCGAAAAGAAAGCAAACCATGCTAGGAGAACGATCCTCGGGCCTAAAACAGTCAAAATATCCAACATATAGCTAAAACGCCAAAACTATGATAGAAAGAGCAGAGGCCAAAAACTAAGTAAAATGACTTCATTTTTGAAAAGATGAGAAAACCAGCTTTCCAAAAATATAAAGTTTTCCAAAAACAGACATGGGACGCAAAAGATATGCATGCCGGAGTAAAAAACAGGACTTCGGACTTCAATAGAAAAAACAAGAAATAAAAAAGCATCAAAACCAAAAAATACCTACATCAAAATCTCCATCTCGGAACCAGCTTTTCGACGCTTCTTTCGTATCGGAAAAATACCTCCGTATGCAAAAGTTATGGCCAAAAAACCAAAGGTAGGTCCAAAAGCAAATCGGGAGAGGTGCATGCAAGGGCTGATGTAGCACTGACCTCATGGTGACGTCAGCAATTTAGGGCATTAAATTTGATGGCCCGTCAGCCGTTGTCGCAAAAAAGGATGCCACGTGGCAGTACGGTAGGCTGACGTGGCAGGGGCCACGTGGCAATGTGCCACGTGGCGCCCGTGCCACGTGTCACGCACAGAATGGCAGCAAAGGCGCTGACGCGGACTGCAAGCTGGCAGGCGGAGGCGGCTGAGCGGAGGTGGGAGGAGGTGGCCGCAGGGGCGGCGGACGCAGAGGAGCCGCCGGCGGAGGGCGGAGGACCGGAGGCGGCCTGGCCGTGGCTGAGCCCAGGCGGCGCTGCCTGCTGCGACCGTTGCGGGCTGCGCGCGGGTGGCGCGTCCTTTTTTAAAAACAAAATCGCAATAAATTCTATTTTTTCGTCCGTACGGCTCCCCGATCTAAAATTTTTCTGCCCCCTGGAGCCCTGTCTCCAAATTTGACAAATTTTATATGAATCCTGACTGCAAACGGCCTTCCGGATCCAATGGTGATGTCCGTTTGGGCTGAAAGTGCTCTGAAAATATGCTGATCCCCTGATTTGAAGAAAAATTGCACAAACAAACTAGGGTTTGTGACTCCAAATCACGGCTTCTAAATTTCTTCAACGAAGCTGCAGCAGGAAGGCTCTGATACCATGTTGAAGTTGAGGAAAGCCAACTCCGAAGACGCCAAGATCACCTGCATGCGAAACCTGTCAAAGAGAAGCCATAGAAGGGAAGAGCATGAAGCACGGGCAAAAAACCCTAAACGGACATGAGAGCCATCATAATGCAAACACAAGAAGAAATGTATTTACAATAAGAAATGATGTTATGATTTTATGAAAAATACAAAGAGGGAGCCCGAATATAAAGAGCTCCAGGAATCTTCTAGAACACACTGGAAGGTTGTAGAAGATAAGAATGACAACTCAACACATATCCACAAAAAAGTGGAATATGCTAAAAAAGGAGCAAACTCCCGAGTTGTCAACAACTAACCACTACATGCATTAAATATAAAATATTAAATAAATGCATGACCTAAGTAAGCTTAAGCAATAGAATAAATAATTAATAATTAATTATTTACTCTAACAAATTGTTCTTCAATCCTATGTTATCTGAGAAAATTATGCTGAACCGTGTTGTCATGTTCTGTGACTTGCAAAAGGTTGTATTATGTAGGTCTCTTATTCTCTGTGACTCTGATTTATTGGTTCACTTACAACTTCCTATTGCTTATTGTCAAGCATTGGAATAAAAATAATTCCTTCATGACAATTATTGTCATTTCATATTAAAGGTCTAATTGAAAGGAAGTAGTTCACACAATTGATGAAATAGAGCGGCTTACTTGTAACTGCCATTAGGTGTTTTGATGTGCCCTAAGCTGTTATTCTTGGCTCCTGATGGTACTAGGCTTATGGTGTAATACCAAGCACGACAAATATGTTCTGGTGGTCATCAAAGAGAGAAATGTCTGATGATATGCCATATTTTGTCAATTAAAAACTACATAGGATGGCAAGATCTAAGCTCTGATACCATTTGTAATGACCCTTTTTGGGACATTAGGTTTCTTACTGTAAATATGTTTTCTCTCGGGTCCTTCCATTTGTAATGACTTTTTAGGAGTCATTCGTTTGTGACTTTTTCTTTAATTTGTATCCCCTTTTTCCATATCTTTTCTCTGATGTATTTTCCAATGCGTTGATATATTATATATATGAGTATATTCATAGAGTCGTGTCCTTTCAAATTAATATTAATTATATTAATAAGGTATTATATTATTTTATTAATTATATATTATTTTTAATGATCATAAACTATATTATTATATTAACTATATTATATAAATTATGTAAAGACTATTACAATATTATGTAATCTTAGATATTATGATAAATTATAACTATATCCTTATTAAACATACCCTAAGATCATTATATTAAATAATGATATATTATTATATGTATTTAGAGATATATATATATATATCACGTATATTTAATATTATTTATCTTATTTATCATAATTTAAGTGTGATAATAATTAGATATATTATCGTCTTATTGATTTACATTGTAATTATAACGTTTATTCCTTATATATTGATATTATTATTATGAATAATAATTTCATTATATTCATAATAAATAATATAAATAATAAAGTAAAATAGATCATAAATATTTATAGTTTATCAATATTATTTCTTTAGGAATAGTATATGAATTATTATTATATTCTATCCCATAATTATAGGATTCTCTTTAGGAGGGGTCATGATAGATAGTGCTAGTGCTAGTGCTAGTATTAGTGGTAGTGTTAGAGTTAGAGTTAGGGTTCAAGTTAGAGTTAGAGATAGAGTTGGGATAATGGTTAAATTTAGGATTAGGGTTAGAATTAGGGTTAGGGTTAGAATTAGGGTTACGGTTAGAATTAGGGTTGGGTTAGGGTTAGAATTAGGTTTAGGGTTAGAGTGAAAGTTATATATAGTTTTAGGGTTAGGATTAGGGGTAGGGCGGGGTTTAAATTAGGGTTAGGGTTAGTGTTAGGGTTACAATTAGAGTTAGAGTTAGAGTTAGAATTAGAGTTAGAGTTAGAGTTAGAATTAGAGTTAGGGGTAGGGTTAGGGTTAGAATTAAAGATAGTTAGAGTTAGAGCTAGGGTTAGGGTTAGTGTTAGAATTTGAGTTAACATTAGGGTTAGAGTTAGAATTAATGTTAGAGTTAGAACTAAAGTTAGAGTTAGGGTTAGGGTTATAATTAGAGTTATAGTTATAGTGAGAGTTATGATTAGAGTTAGAGTTAGAATTAGGGTTAGAATTAGGGATAAGGTTAGGGTAAGAATTAGAGATAGAGATAGAGTTAGGGTTAGAGCTAGAGTTAGAATTAGGGTTAGGGTTAGAATTATCATTAGAGTTAGAATTAAAGTTAGAGTTAGGGTTAGAATTAGTATTAGGGTTAAGGTTATGGTTAGAGTTAGGGTTAGAATTAGGGTTAGGGTTACAATTAGAGCCAGTGTTAGTGTTAGTGTTAGTGTTAGTGTTAGTGTTAGTGTTAGTGTTAGTGTTAGGTTTAGAATTAGGGTTAGGGTTATGGTTCTGGTTAGATTTAGAGTTAGAGTTAAAGTTAGGGTTCAAGCTAGAGTTAGAGATAGAGTTGTGATAATGGTTAAATTTAGGGTTAGGGTTAGAATTAGGGTTAGATTTAGGGTTAGAGTTAGAGTTAGGGTTAGAATTAGGGTTGGGGTTAGGATTAGAATTAGGGTTAGGGTTAGAGTGAGAGTTATATATAGTTTAAGGGTTAGGATTAGGGGTAGGGCGGGGTTAAAATTAGGGTTAGGGTTACAATTAGAGTTATAGTTAGAGTTAGAGTTAGAGTTAGAGTTAGAGTTAGGGTTAGAATTAGGGGTAGGGTTAGGGTTAGAAATAGAGACAGTTAGAGTTAGGGTTAGGGTTAGAGTTAGCATTAGAATTAGGGTTAACATCAGGGTTAGGGTTAGAATTAATGTTAGAGTTAGAATTAAAGTTAGAGTTAGGGTTAGGGTTAAATTAGAGTTATAGTTAGAGTTAGAGTTATGGTTAGAGTTAGAATTAGAGTTAGAATTAGGGATAAGGTTAGGGTAAGAATTAGAGATAGAGATAGAGTTAGGGTTAGAGCTAGAGTTAGAATTAGGGTTAAAATTAGGGTTAGGGTTAGAATTATCGTTAGAGTTAGAATTAAAGTTAGAGTCAAGGTTAGAATTAGTATTAGGGTTAGGGTGAGAGTTAGAGTTAGAGTTCACATTAGAGTTAGAGTCAGGATTAGAATTAGAGTTAGGGTTAGGGTTAGGGATAGAATGAGGCTAGGGTTAGAATTAGTATTAGAGTTAAGGTTATATAGAGTTAGGATTAGGGATAGAATTAGAGCAAGAGTTAGGGTTAGAGTTAGAGTTAGAGTTAGGGTTAGCATTAAGCTTAGGGTTGGGGATAGGGTTGGAATTAGAGTAAGGATTATAATTAGAATTAGAGTTGGAGTTAGAGTTAGAGTTAGAGTTAGAGTTAGAGTTAGAGTTAGAGTTAGGGTTTGTCTTATTATTGTGAATAAAGTTATTTTGGGGGACTACTCCTATTACAATTGATGTTAGTATTATTATTATTATAGTTTAGGTTAGTGTTAGGATAGTTGTGGGTTAAATTTTTTTAATGCGTTATTGTGATACATATTATCAATTTTTTTATATTTTGTACTCACTCCCTCTCCCATCCCTTCCCATGCTCTCTAGAGATTTCCTTTAATCACTCCTCTCCCCCCTCTCTCTCCATCTCTCCCTCTCTCTCCCTCTCCCTCTCCCTCTCCTTTTATCTATCCCTCCCTACTCTCTAACTACACCTCTTAATCTCTCTCCCTCCCCACTCTCTAAATATACCCTATAATCTCTCTCTCTAGTCTCTAGCTATGCTCCCTAATCTCTCTCTTTCTCTACGAAAAAATCTCTCTATAAGAAACATAATATGTGCCCTCTCTTGTGTCTAGATATGCCCTCTCTCTCTCTCTCTCTCTCTCTCTCTCTCTCTCTCTCTCTCTATATATATATATATATATATATATATATATATATATATATATATATGTATATATATATGTATATGTATATGTATATGTATATGTATATGTATATGTATATGTATATGTATATGTATATGTATATGTATATATGTATATATGTATATGGATATGTATATGTATATGTATGTATGTATGAATGTATATATATATGTATATATATATGTATGTATGTATGTATATATGTATGTATACATATATACATACATACATACATATATATATACATACATACATACATACATACATATACATATACATATCCATATACATATATACATATCCATATACATATATATGCATATACATATACATATACATATACATATATAAGAGATATGGTTAAGGGAGGCATGAGATTTAGATGAAGTGCTAGAGTATTTGGAGTACAACTATGGTCAAAATTGGGATATAGGTTTGTAAAATGACTCGAATAGTGGAAAAAAGTTAATTGAATCTTGTTCTTGAAAAGGAAATTATAAGTCCCAACACAACTATTTAGATGATGTAAAAGTGTGAAAGAATAGATAAGAATCAATTTTATGCAAAGTATTTCTCCATGATGATGTGAGAACATTATATATTGTTGAATTTTTTAAATAAATCTAATGCAAGTTTTATTGCAATGATTAAGATTTGTAATACATAAATATGCCTATCATGAAGGGCAGCTATTTAGACTTTTGATTTTCTTTCTTAATTAACATATTTAGTACCACATCCATTGGATAAATCTTTTGTACAAAAGAAAATTTATTTTTTCTTATTTTCTTCTTCATGAAAGCTACATAGAACAATGGGGAAACAACACTCCCAATACAACTAATTAGAAGAAGTAAAATTTTGAAACCAGAGACAAGAATTAACTATATACAAATAAATTCTTTGTAATGGTGTAAATACATGTCACATTCTTCAATGATTAGGATCCTTTTGTGACCTTTATTTGAAAAATAATTGTGAAAGACTTCTTTCATCATTGAGGTAAAATCATCCACTTTTGCAAACATGTCACACATAAATATTTATGCATCTTCACCTACACTACTTCCATTTCCTCAACATTTGGCAATATTGCATTCTTCACAACTTTAATTATAGTTGTGCACAACTCTTCAATTATTTTTAGGCATTTGTCAAACTCAATCACAAAGAAATCATTTGAGGCCATTTAAGTAGTCAGGCTAGTATCAATAATGTTTGAATCTTTGTTTGAGGCATCCATAACTCAACTAGTAACCTGTAAACTTATAAACAAACATCAACATATAGAAATAATCATCTAATTAGAAAGTATTAATAATTAGCTTGAATTCTTTCAAATGAATAATGTTCAAAATAAGATAAATAAAAATCAAAACTATTTCAAATGAAACATTTAGATTGTAATGTTTGAAATATGGTGGCATTGCCTTCCACTTTTCAAATATTACAAACATAAACATTAATTTAATATATACTATGAAAAATATTTACATAAAACCCATACATAATCTAATTAAATAATAACAAAATGTAAACTAAATATATGATTTGTCTATTTTAAATTAATCATTACCTTTAATAAGATACAAATTTTATTGATATGGCAACCTTGTCATCCACATTAATAATGAAATTTAATTATGAAACGTGGAAATATAAATATTTGAAACATGCAAATATAAAAGTATTATGAAACATACAAATCTAAAACATGCAAACCAAAAGCATTTTGAAATATGCAAATCTAAAATTGATACGAAACATGCAAATCTAATACTAAATCGAAACATGCACATTAAAAGTATGCAAATGAAAAACATTACCAAATATATAAACTAAATAGATTTTGAATGCAATTCTAATTCTAAGTCTAAATCTAAATCAAACATGCAAGGCTAAACTATTACAAGCAAATCTAAACAATTTTGCATACAATTCTAAATCTGAAATGAAACTGATTGAAATTGAAATCTAAATCAAAGTAGAATATTATAACTAATTTTGAAACTAAATCTACATCTAAATCTAAATACATAACTAAATCTAAATCTAAATGCAAAACTAAATTAAAAATAAAAAATAAAAAATGAAAAAATAAAAATAGAAATCTCACCTACAAAAAAATTACTCCAAAGTTTTTAATCTACTTATCTTCAAAAACTCCAATCTACTCCAATAATCTCCACCTCTTCCTCCCTGCAAAAATGTAAAATGAAGATGAAATGAGGAGCATTTGTTTTATAACCTATGACAGGCTCATATTTGCCAATAGATGTCTCTTAACATTCCATGATTTATTTCAAATTCCTCCACTCCCCACACAAAATAAGCATGAATGTGCCTCCAAAAATATATTTAACTTAAAGAAGATGTTTCATATTTAAATTTTTAATAAAATTATTTTAGTCCTATTTTTGGGGTCCTTTTTTTTGGCCCTATTTTTGTGGTCCTATTTTTCTGGCCCTATTTTTTTGGGCCTTATTATTTTGGCCAACTATTATTGGGAATGCTTTTTAATTTTTTAATTTTTTAATTTTATATTTAATTTAAATTTTTTAAACTGCTCCTATTTCTTTTTTATTGATAAGGAATCTATTTTGGCATATTCCCATGCTGGGCATTTGTGTTGCCATACAAATATAAAACTATTATGAAAATATAAAATTTATGAAACATACATATATAAAATTATTATGAAAATATAAAACAATTATGAAACATGCAAATATAAAACAATTATGAAACATACAAATCTAAAACATGCAAAAGCATTCTAAAATATGCAAATCTAAAACTCATATGAAACATGCAAATCTAATACTAAATTGAAACGTGTACATTAAAAATATGCAGATAAAAAGTATTATCAAATATATAAATCAAAGGTGGCAAAATGGCAGAGCGTTGGAGGACTAGTTTCCAGAAGAAGTTTACTGAAGGTTACATAAATAATGGAAGTTTTGGTCAGTATGGGGGATGCTCAGAGTTGTTTAGAGGGCATGAGGGTAGGAACTACTGGGGGAATAGGAATGAAAGGTGGTAGAATGGGAGCCAAAACTTTCAAGGAAGCTTTTAGTGGAAAAGAGTGAGACAAAACAATGGAGGTAAATAGAAAAATGATAGAGACAAACATAGTTTAAATGGCCTAAGAAGTCACCCAATGCAAGATTCACATCAGTCAATCTTGGAGGGAAAGTGGTTTTTAAAAAATAATACCAAAAGATTGAGGAAACCACAAATTGTGGAAAACCAAGAGAAGTAGCTGATAGAGGAACAACAAATGACAAGATGTACAATGGAAAGGGTGGTGTTTGATAGAGGCCCTATGAAGGAGAAGAAAGATTTGTTGGAGGGAAATGCTTCTTTCTTGAAATGGGGAGGACCATGGCCAGCAATAAGTAAGAATAAAACTTGGTGTGATGAGAAGTGGGAAGGTGAAAGATTTCAAAACTTTAGAAAATGGCTTTTGCATGATAATGATGGAAATGGCTCGAGTCAGAGATTGTATTGTGAATAGTGGGCCATATTTTTTGAAGGGTTTGGGTTTTATATGGAAAAATAGGTCCCAAGCTTTGATCCTACAAAGGAAATAATAAATGAATTCCCTCTTTGGGTGGGGTTGAGAAATTTTCCTGATGAATATTGGCAAGAACACTATTATAAAGCTATTGGAAATAAACTAGGCACATTTATTAAGGTTGTAGAATTGGTGGATAAAGAAACTCTTCAAATATTTCCAAGAATATGCATAATGTGGAATGATTTCCACCCAATTCCTGAAATGGTTGAGATCTTTAATGAAGGGGTAGTTTGGAGATAGCCAGTGTCTTTGGAAGAAGGTCTGATGGTGTGTGAATTCTATTTGTATGAGGAACACGATTCAAAAAGTTGTAAGCAAGAAGGTCATCATAAAGGTAAAGAAGAGGAAAGATTACTCTATAAGGTGATAGAGATGACCCGAATAAGGGAAGAGGAGAAAGATGTGGCTACAAACTTCTTAAAAAGGGATAATGCAGAGGTGGAAAATGCAATGATGTTAAAAACTAAAGCAAATAATTGTCAAGAAAATGGGAAAGGGTTATATGAGAGTATAGAAGTGACACAAGAGGACCTTGGGGATGTTAATGGTAGTGGTTCCAACAAGCACTACAATAAGAAAAGGCTGGGGGTGAGGATTAGTAGGGGAGGGTTATACATTAAAGTGATGGAATGGGGGAAGAGCAATGGCAAGGGCCAGTGTTGGATGTTGGTGCTGTTAGCAGGTCTCTAGTAGGGGCAGAATAGAGTGGGTGTAAAGACCAAGAATAACCTCAAATGCCTCAAGGAGATGGGGTAAGGTAGGTAGAGATGTCTGAAAGGATGGAGGGAACACATAAGGGTTGGGAGGAAGATGAAGGGTATAAGATAGTTTCAAAAAGGAAAGAAGAAAGAGGGATGGGAGAGAATTTTAAGGACATCAAAATCTCTTTAATTTGAAACTTGAAAGGAGGCTCAAGGGAGTCAAGCTTGGAGGAAAGCTCAAATGAGGAAGATTTAGACAAGGAGGCTGAAGGGGGAGAAGAATTTTTTGGTATAGAGGAGACTATGGCCCTCAAAGAAAAAAAAACCATTGAAAAGACTGAAAGTAAAAAGCATAAAGCCCAAATTGGGGAGAGCCAAAAAAGGGGGAGAAGAACACTAAATGCATTGATCCAAATTGCAGGAAGTGCAAGGGGCTAGAGTAAATTGAAAATGGGAAGGGGGAAGTACCCCTCCTGGAAAGGATGAAGATCCTTTTGTGGAATGTTAGGGGATGTAATGCCCCTGATAAAATGTGCTTGATCAGGAGAGGTCTTAATCAAGAAAAACCAGATGCGGTCCTAGTGTAAGAACCAAAGATAAAGGTTGAAGGTGTCGAAGTTGCAAAGAGGAAGTTTGGAAGATGACATAGTGAGTGGGCTGTAGTAGAGGGGGCTTTGAGAGGGATTTGTGTCTTATGGAATCTGGATATAATGGCTGGAACTGTAATGCAGATGGGAAAGAATTGGCAATGGATTAAGGTAACCTAAAAACAATTAGGATATGAATTTAATGTTCTTAATGTATATGGCCCAATTCAAATTAGAGAGAAAAGATAATTATGGAAAACTTTAACAAATGTTTTAGAAATTCTACAAGATGAAATTACTATTTTGGAGGGGGAATTCAATGCTATCCTCTGCACGAAAGAAATAAAGGAGGAAAGGGGTGGAAAATGACCAAACAAGAATTTTTTTCAACCTTTGTAATTGAAAATGGTCTCGTTAATATTCCCTTTAAACAAGGGGGATTTCACTTTGAATAACAGGAGGCCAGGGTTTGTTAATATAGCTGAAAAATTTGACAGGTTCCTTTAAGGGGGGGACTAGATGAGGGAGGATTGAATGGTTGAAGCTAAAATGTTACCTATCTATGGTTTAGACCACTTTCCTATAAGCCTAAGAATTCAGGAAGAATGTGCTCTTGAACATTACCCTTTCAAATTTGAGACAATGTGGCTAAGGGCAGATGGGTTTAAGGAGATGGTTGAACAATGGTGGAAAGAGGCCCTTGAATGGGAAAGTAATAAGGCTTTCAAAATTTTCAAGAAGCTATAGCATATAAAGGGTAAGCTGAAGGTTTGGAACATAGAGTCTTTCCAAAAAAAATTAAGAGAAAATGTGAATTGGAAGAATCTCTTAAAACTTTGAATGAAGGAATAATTCAATAGGGGAAGAATGAGAAGGTTTTCCAAGAAGAAAAGAGGTCAAAAAAGGAATATGATGAAATCCTTCTGAGAGAAGAAGTGTTATGGAGATAGAAATCTAGAGAAACTTGGTTAAGGAGGGCAATAGGAAAACAAAGTTTTTCCATAACTTAGTTAAAATTAGAAGAGCTCATAATAAGATCTTCTCTATCAAGAGCATGGAAGGGGTAGTGTTAAGTGATCCAAAGTTGATTAAGAAAGAAGCAGTAGACTTTTTCAAAGGAAGAGGGAGGGCAGAGGATGAGGGGGAGGCTTTAGGGGAGGAGGTTTTGGAGCGCATTCTAGTTTATGTAACAAATAGGCATAATTTAATGTTAAGTGTTGAAGTCTCAAGAGAGGAGATTAAAAAGGGTTTATGGGGTTTACCAGTTTGTGTAACAAATAGGCATAATTTAATGTTAAGTGCTGAAGTCTCAAGAGAGGAGGTTAGAAAGGCTTTATGGGGTTTAGGAAAAGATGAGAGCCCAGGGCTGGATGACTTTACAAGAAGTTTTTTCAGATTACCGTGGGATTGCATGGAGGAGGAAATTTGGGGGATGGTTGAAGAGTCTAGAAGACAAGGGTTTATTCTAAAAGATATAAATAATATTTTTTTTGCTTTAGTTCCAAAAAAAGAAGAGTGCAAATTTTTTAAAGATTTCAGAACTATTTCTTTGTGCAATATCCTATACAAAATCATTTTGAAGGTGATTGCCAATAGGCTAAAGTTGGTTCTCAGTGATGTCATCTTAGAGGAACAAAGTGGATTTGCTCTAGGGAGATCTATTTTTGAAGGAGTGATAATTGCTCATGAAATGATCCATTCAATAAGAACAAACAAACTCAAAAACTAGATATAAGGTGAGCCTATGATGAGGTAAATTAAGAATTTTTGTTCTAAGTTCTAAAAAAAAATTGGTTTCAACGAGGAATGGATAAAGTGGATGAAGGGATGCCTAAGCTCTATCAGATTCTCTATTTTGGTAAATGGAGGTGACTGATCAAAGAAAAAAGAGTGAGAGGTTTATGGAAAGGAGTTAAAGTGGTTAGGAGTGTAGACCCTATTTCACATATGTGGTTTGTGGATGACACTTTTTTAACTAGAGAAGGTTCAGAGTAGGAAGCAAGACTGATGAGAAAGACTTTAGAAATCTATGGGAAAACTTTAGGACAAAAGATTAACTAGGAAAAGTCTGACATTTTTTTCTTTAACACTCCTTTTAATAAAAGAATAGCAATTGGTAGAGTTCTGAATATTAAATAGGGATGTTTGTCAAGAAGGTATTTGGGGATCCCTTTATTTCAAGGGAGAAATAGAAGTGAAGTATGGAAGAGTTTGGCCAAAAAATGCTTTAGAAAAATGGAAGGATGGAAGGGTAAATGGTTGTCTTCTACAGGAAGAATTTTGATGCTAAAATTGGTAGTCTTAGCAGTTCCTATTTTCTCAATGATGTGCTTAAAAACCTTGAAGAAGGTGACTAATATAGTGGAAAATTAGATGAGGAAACTCTTTTGGAGTGGTGTGAGAGAGGATAAAAAATGGCCACTACTTAAGCGAGAGGAAATTTGTAGACCAAAAAAGTTTGGAGGTGTTGGAATTAGAGATTGGAACACTATAAACATTGCCCTAGGTGCTAAGTTGGTCTGGCATATGTCAAATGATGGAGATCAAATGCGGATGAAGATCCTAAAGGCCAAATATTTATACTCAAATGAGAACATATGGGTTTTAACTATTCAAAACTTGATAAGAGGTTCATCAATCTGGAACTTCATTTTATCATGCAGGCATGTCATAACAGACCATATTTCATGGGTCATAGGGGATGGTAATTGTGCAAAGTTTTGGGAGGACTCTTGGAATGGTAATAAATCTTTAGATGGAGAGGGAGTGGATAGAGAGCTGAAACAAAAACTCTATGATTTATGGGGAAAGAATGTAAAAAACTATGTTGTGGAAAGAATCCTTGGTAAAGGGTGGGAGTAGACAGATTGGAGAGTTGATGGTCTCTTTGAAGGACATCAACAATCTTTGAGGGAGATTTTCACTAGAAGAAAAGTGTGCATAATTAATCAAGAAGATAGGATAAGTTGGTGTGCGGTAACATCTGGGAAGTTTTCAGTTAAACTTGGTTATGAAATAATTGATAATAAAGAGGAAGTGTGTTTTGAAACTGGGGATTTATGCTGGAATAAAGAAACACTCCCAAAAGTGGGAACTTTTTCATGGCTAACAATACAAGGTAGAATCCTAATAGGGGACAGAAGAAGGAAATTTGGTTACCAGGGTCCTACAAAATGCGTTATGTGTGGAAAAGAGGAGGAAAGTGCTGATCATTTATTGTTGAATTATGACTTTACAGCTAAATGTTGGAGTCATATTCAGGGAAAATTGGGGTGGTTTGGATCATGGAGCCCTTCTCTTAAGGTTTTCTTTACCTTGTGGCCAAGAATGAGGAGGAGAAACATGTTTGAATGTGTTTGGTGGGTGAGCCCCTCAATTGTCATTTGGGAAGTGTGGAAGGAGAGGAATAGGAGGTTCTTTCAAGAAGTGATAAAGACAATTGACCAACTAATGAAAATAATCGAT
Source organism: Cupressus sempervirens (assembly GCA_028749045.1). Taxonomy (NCBI): domain Eukaryota; kingdom Viridiplantae; phylum Streptophyta; class Pinopsida; order Cupressales; family Cupressaceae; genus Cupressus; species Cupressus sempervirens. Next base: position 453,794,812 of record CM053783.1, read on the forward strand.
CATTTAATAGAAGAAGTTGTTAGTGTTTTAGTGCTTAGGAAAAATATGTCAAAATGTGTGTTTATGAGTCATGATAGAGCTATTTAGAAAGAGTGGCCCATGATAAAAATTGGGGCAGTAGGAGCGAAGGGGAAGTATTCTTCTAAGGCAAATAAGAGGGATTGTGCAAAGTGGGAAGCTCTAGTAGAAGGTTGGATCGAATTTATTTTTGATGGGGCGTCGAAGGGAAACCCTGGAAAATTAGGTGTGTGATGCACTATTAGGGATCATTTAGGGGAGACATTAGCTTTTGGCACATTAAGATTACCTGACAAAACAAACAATGAAGCAGAGTTTCAAGCTACACTTTTGGCAACAAAATGTGCAAAAAAAGTAGGAGGCAAAGTGATTTTAGAGAGTGACTCGATGGTTATAGTGTAAGCCATAAGAAACAACTTGACTTTAGCATGGCACTTAGGAAATTTGTTGGTATATGTAAATGAAGAGTTAAATGCTCTAGCAGATTTTCAAATTTGTCATGTCTACAAAGAAGCTAATAGAGAAGCAAACACCCTTTCAAAATGGGCAGCAGGTTTTATGGAGTAAGGAATGTCAAGTTTCAAATAGTGTAGCCGTTGGGATGGATTAGATGAAAATGAATAATGCTTTTAGAAGTTATTGTGTTTTTTGAAGGTGTGTGAACGCAAGGAGACTGACGTCATAAAGGACTGTCAGTAAAAGCAAAAAGAACAGATCTAGGAGATCTATAATAAATGAACTCGTAATGAAAGGATGTGCAAACAAAAAAATGCATGATTAATTTGAGTGGCAATGAGAAGATTTACAAGAAAGGAAACCATTGACAGGTTTTAAATAGAGGAGTTAAAAAGGTCTTTTTCAACATTTTAAATAGTAAATCAAAATAGTCCTAAAAGTGATAGAAAAGATAGGAAGGATGGAAGCTACCTAAAATGAATGTGATTAGGATCAGGGATTAGTAAATTTTTTAAGAGTTCGGTTATAGGTTTACACCATGGTTAGGACCTTGGGACTGGATTTAGAGTTTAATATCATGGTTATCCATATAGGTAGGTTTAGGATTTTGATCAATATTTTGGAGTTTTTTTTTACATTATGGTTAAGGGTTAGATTTTAGGGTTAGGACTATAACCAATATTAGTGTGTAGGTTTTTGGTTTGGATTATGGTTTGGACTGAGATTTTCGTTATATCAATAGGGATATGTTTTAGTGCTATAATTATAGTTTAATGTTGGATTATAGTTAGATTGTACATCATTGTTGGGGCTAGGGCTAAGGTAGGGGTTGTTGTTAGGGTTAACTAAGGATGACAATTAGGATGGTTTATCTTTTCAAGTAGAAAAAAAAACTCATATTGATTCAAAAACAAAGAAATTATACTTCGAAAATATTTTTCTATGTCATAATAGATTCATTTATTTTAATTATTGTATTAGTTAATTAGTTGTTTGATGTTTCAAAGTAAATATGGCTTATTTTATTTAAATTTAAATAATATTATTGTTTTGAATTGAATTTAGCTTAATTGTTAATGATCATATTTATATTTCTAATATTAACTCCAATTTGATCAAAGACCAAATATATTTTTGGTATTTTTGTAAACGAACTTGCTTAACACTTCCCTATTTCAAAGTTAATAAAATATCATTTCTATTGTCTTAGATTTGAGAGTAAGTATATTAAATAAGTAATAATAAATGAACATTATGATTAATATATTTCTAAAATAAAAATATATTACTTAAAAACTTGTTTACTTTAAATGAATAAAGTACTCATTTACTTGTAAATTTTAAAAATAGAAATTAATCTACATATATATAAAATATTTATTCTTTTTCCTATTTGCATACAAATTAATTAAAATCTAAACTTTAAACTACATAAATATTTTTAAAATATATATCCATCAATAAATAGTTTAGAATAAAGTAAAATCTAAAAATTAGACACATATAGAATCTTTTTAATTTCTATATACATGTTTTTCTAATTTATTTCTACAAACATGCAACTGATATTTCTATTATCCATTTTTTTCCATTCTAAAAAAATCTAGATGTAAATAGAATTTTTTTAGATGCATGCAATCTTTCTAATTTTTCCTACATACATATATTAACATTTCTATTTTATATTTTGTTTTTACATTATGGTTATTTCAATCGAAATATGTAGATGTAAATAGAATTCTTTTCAAAAAAATTTATTTAAATTTAAATAACATTATTGTTTTGAACTGAATTTAGCTTAATTGTTAATGATCATATTTATATTTCTAATATTAACTCCAATTTGATCAAAGATCAAATTTATTTTTGGTATTTTTGTAAACGAACTTGCTTAACACTTCCCTATTTCAAAGTTAATAAAATATCATTTCTATTGTCTTAGATTTGAGAGTAAGTATATTAAATAAGTAATAATAAATGAACATTATGATTAATATATTTCTAAAATAAAAATATATTACTTAAAAACTTGTTTACTTTAAATGAATAAAGTACTCATTTACTTGTAAATTTTAAAAATAGAAATTAATCTACATATATATAAAATATTTATTCTTTTTCCTATTTGCATACAAATTAATTAAAATCTAAACTTTAAACTACATAAATATTTTTAAAATATATATCCATCAATAATTAGTTTAGAATAAAGTAAAATCTAAAAATTAGACACATATAGAATCTTTTTAATTTCTAGATACATGTTTTTCTAATTTATTTCTACAAACATGCAACTGATATTTCTATTATCCATTTTTTTCCATTCTAAAAAAATCTAGATGTAAATAGAATTTTTTTAGATGCATGCAATCTTTCTAATTTTTTCTACATACATATATTAACATTTCTATTTTATATTTTGTTTTTACATTATGGTTATTTCAATCAAAATATCTAGATGTAAATAGAATTCTTTTCAATAAATCTAGATGTATATAGAATTCTTTTAATTTTTTACATACATAAAATCTTTCTAATTTTTTTCTACATACATAAAAGAATAATTTCTATTTTCTATTTAAAAAAAAAAGCTATCATAAAGATTGATAAAATAATTGATTGCATATGCATTCTTTAGTTTGTGCACTAAATGCACAAAATAAATTGTATAGATTAAAACTTCCCGTGCTGAGCACGGGAATATACAATAGAAATATCAGTTACCAAGAATAGTCGGCCATAAGCAATCAAATCTTAAACTCTGCAAAATTTCCTGCAAGCAATCTTTGTTCTGTCTTCGGCTGAAAAGGAAAAAAAGAATTTCAGATCTGAGATTGTTTAGATTGCCCTATTCGATTCAAAAAGCCATGGAAGTCACCGCAATTACATCTCCAAGAGGCCTAATGTGCCTTGATTCAGTATCCACATGCTTATCTCCACGAAAAACTCTGCACAGGTCCTCCAGTGGCCTCAATTTTGGTCATATGAACAGAATTCTAAATCTAAATGAAATTAATTAAAATTGAAATATAAATCAAAGTAGAATATTATAACTAATTTTGAATTTCAATTTACTTCTACATCTAAATCTAAATGAAAATGTAAATAAAAAATAGAAATCTCACCTGCAAAAATGTTACTCCAAAACTTCAATTTACTCCTATTCAAAAACTCCAATCTAATCCTCCAATAATCTCCACCTCTTCCTTCCTGCAAAAACATAAAATGAAAATGAAATGAGGAGCCTTGGTTTTATAACTTCTAAGAGACTCCTCATATCCCCCAACAGACGTCTCTTCACATTCCACGAATTTGTTTCAAATTCCCCCACTCCCCGCAAAAAAAAAGCATAAATGTGCATGCAAAATTATATTTAACAAAAAAAAAATCATATTCAAATTATTTCGCCCCAATTTTTTCGGGCCCTATTTTTTCGGGTCCTACTTTTTCGGGCCCTACTTTTTCGAGCCTATTATTTCGGCCAGCTATTATTTCAGGAATTCTTTTTTAATATTTAATTTGAAAGTTTGTAACTGCTCCCAATTCTTTTTTATTGACAAAGAATCTTGGCATATTCCCGTGCTGGGCATTTGTGCTGCCATTGTATAGAACGCCTCTCGGCGTAACTAGCACTTTACCCAAAAGCAGGTGTAAGGGGTACCCAAAAAAACAAAAAAAAAAGGACAATTTCATTTTAGAACGCCTCTCGGCGTAATAAACCTTAACCGTAACCCTAATATATATATACCTCTATATATATTACGCCGAGAGTAATCGTTCTCGAGGCGCCTATTTTTATTTTCATTAATCCCAACTTCGATTAAAATAACTTTGGGATTAAATAAAAATAGTCGCCTCGAGAACGATTACTCTCGACGTAATATATATAGAGGTATATATAGCTAGTTATGGTGGAATGAAGTTACTCATGCATCCACTTTCAAAGTACAGGATACTAAATTATCCTCTTCCTTCAATTCATGAATTTTTTTGTTGCTTATCAAGGAAAAAAAAAAAAAATTATAAAATTTTGCATTTGAATGTTGCATTTTATTTGGACATACAAAAAGCACAATAAACCCTTCTATAATTTTAGCTCTTTGAAAATGTGTGTTACTATGTACACTAATGAATAATATACTGATATATGTTTGGAAATTGACATTAAAATGAAATTGTCCTTGTTTTTTTTGTTTTTTTTGGGTACCCCTTACACCTGCTTTTGGGTAAAGTGCTAGTTAATCAATAATTAGAATAAATAGGTCAGTTTGGGAGAAAATGGTCTTTGAAACAGTAGGTTATGGTCAACTTAGGAGAGCAAATCCTTGAAAAAAATTCACTCGACCACATTGTGCAAATATCTCGAGTTTGGAGGGATAGGGGAATAACTGTGTGAAATGGGATTCTCCCATGTCCTTACAATACGGATTAGCTTTGTCGTACGTCCACGTCACTCCCTGAAAGTACGTCCACCCTGGCGGGCTTCCAGAACCATCGTAGGGCACCGACTATAAACCCCGGGTTAAGTCAACCATAATCTAACTCCACACCTCACGCCTATATAAAGCCCTTTCAATGCAACTATTCCGTCATTTCATGTGAGCCAAGATATTTATTTGTCTGAACTCCGGTGTGAGGGTTTTATTCTCCTTTGCAGTAGCACAGACGTTCACAATTCATGGGCTGATCAACCAATCTCCTCCTCGGATTAGCTCTTTCCGAAATCCCTGTTATTTAGAAGACGTATTTCTTCTCGTCAGGAGGGGGCTTAAGCAGAAATCACATTACCATCGGCCCTGATTACTTGTGACGGTATTTTAGGGGATTTTACAATGCCTGCAGCCTTTTGCGGGTGTGTTCGAATCTCCCTGCAGGGCTTGTTTGTCTACAGGAGCGTTTCTTCGCATCGTCTGAAACAGTGGGAAAGTTGGAGTAAGCGTAGTGCTATTAGTAGTAATTATTAACCCTTTGTTTGCATCCAGTTTTGACTGAATATGGCCGATCCGTTGATCTGGTAATCCAATTTATGATTCGGGTTTCCTACTTTTTAAAACTGTCTACGACTCTTTGGACGTGCGGAAGGAGAGTTTTATCGGGCGCATACCCGACCTGTGGTTTTATTGAGGTGAAAGAGTTAACAGTGTGAATTTAGTTTTGGATCTTGTCGATTTGAGTACTGCGATCTTTATAATCCCCGGGCTGGTGATATTCTGTAGCGGCGAGTACTTGAGATTCTGAATTGCTGTGGGGGTCGGTTTCACATATTATCTGGTACGAGAAATGCTTTTACACCCTATTTTTTTGAGGGCTCATAATGGCTGGAAATCTATCTCTCTGAAAACATAGATCCATGAAATCGGGATGTAATCTCTTTTTAATTGAATATTTTAAATAATTGGACGATCCGTATCCTCATGGAATTGTGCATTTGTAATAAGATACATCTTTCGTTTTAGCACATTGTGCTTGTGTCTTGTCCTCAGCTAGGCTTTTTTATATAAGTTAGTAGCCCTTAAATTTCTGTAGGTGCTCTGTTGTTGCTCGAATTGTAAGGTTCTTTATTCTTAAGCTTGGTTTTCCTGTGATCTTCAAGAAAGTCCTTACTTTTACCATTGAATGCTAGACTTCACGGTTTCACCACAGAGCGATACGACCAAAGTAGTAAAGAACACATAAAACTTATCACCGACAGGAAAGCCATCTAGAAATTGTGCAATATTTAGTTGTAGAGGAGATAATATGTAAATTATATTCTTCCTTCGATTTATATTTAATAGTAAGTTCCATAGTGGCTATAATATGTAATTTTTACCCCTTGGATTGAAATGCTTGTGGTTTTAACTGTCAAAATTGTGATCCAAGTGGTGGGTAGATTGTAGATACTTTAAATAGGAACACCTGAAATGCCCAAATATTTTACTACACTGGGCTGCATTAAATGCTTAAATAAGAAGATCAACATTGTTGAAAGGATCAAATTAAATTTGTCCTTCTAAATAGGGAGACCTGAAATGCCCAAATATACGACCGCACTGGGCTGCATTAAACGCTCAAATGAGAAGAGCAACATTGTTGAAAGGATTAAATAAAATTTTGGTTTGGGAATCTGTAATATCTGCGTTGCTATAATATCTATTTTACTTTAATTAAATGAAAGTAACCAACTTATGGAGTATCTAAGAATTTTATTTTTAGTTCTAATTTGAACAAGAGCTCTTAGAAGAGCTTGAGTCCCTGCCTTTGGACTATTGATAATTTATATTTAAAATGATGTCTAAATCATTTAATTAGTTTGTATGAAAAGCCACTAAAGTGTGCTGAATGCAGAGGCAGCGCAGCAACAGAAGAACAAAACACCCCAGAAAAGTACGCTTCCACAAAGCAGGGCAAACGCCGCCTTATTGTATCTAAGACTGTCATTGTATTTTTTGGATTATATCTAAGGCTTCGATCATTTCTCAGTTACAGCCGACTTCTTCTGTGAAAAATTGAATTGGGGTGAAACTGAAAACCCTAAGACGATTTCCTCCTGTCCAAGCGGAGGCTATTTTGCAAACAGAACAAAATTGTTACAAATTATTTTATTTTTTGTGTAAATTAAATTAATAATATTTCCACTCAATCATTTGTTTGTAATGTTTGAGGGACTCCTCTCTCTGCATCTTCAGATTCTGGCGAAATTTGCTTATGAACATTTCTGCCGACCGATCAACATCTTTTTCTTTGCTGGCTATCAAATTGAAATTGAGATTAGAATTTTCAATCTTTGTCAGTTTTCTGGCATTATCAGGAGGAGGAGGAGGGGAAACTACTGTTGCTGCAGCGAGTGAATTGAGTCTTTCAAGATGTAGACTTTGGCGAAAGCTGCGGATGAACCGCTGAGCCTCCTCATCGACATTACCATCTGCAGAAGAATGTTTCGACATTGGCTCTGACATTTATCGCCTCTTTAATGTTCTCAATGGACATTAATGAAAATGTGTTCGGATTTTTAAAGAAGAAATCTGAGGAGGAGAAACTTTTGTGTAAATTAAACTACTCCCGAAATCGAAAATGGGGCTCTAATTAAAGGATTAGCATCACTCATAATATTTCCACTTAATAAAGAGTAGAGACTTACCTGAAACGCATGATTTGCCTCAAGAAGAGGAGACAAAGATGCAGACAACTTGTCAACATTCTCTTTAAAGTTTGTGGAATCGTCCAAAACTTTAATGAAATTTCGCTTTTCAGGGATCAATTTCAAACCCACCTGTGGGTTGGCAAAGTTATTGTGGTAGGGGTGAGAAAGAGAGAAAGTCTCACATTGGAGGCGGCCATGGAAATCCATCCATGCTATTGCTTGAGAGTGGCAATTTAGGAAAATTCAACGGCCTCCTTGAAACTCTACTCCGCCTGCTCCCCTAGAGCCCTCAACAACACAATCATGAACTCCATCGCCATCTCTAAATCTTGGCAGATTTACTGCCTCCAGAAGTTGCCAGTGCTGAAGGAAAGGAAAGTAGCTCTTCAACATACTAGAAGAGTTTAGAAATAAATTTTGTGATCGCTAGGTGATAGTTGTGCTGAGCCATGTCTGTGCACGTGCTTCACCTGCTCTGCTTCCATTCTCCCAGTAAACTATGCCATGTGTGCTATACTTAAATTAGGCAACACTGACAGGCTAATAAATTCCTGACAATGATATTTATTACATTCTTATCCCTAGATTTTCTGAACATTTTCCATTTGGAAAAAAAGATTTTATGCCCAGGAAAATGGCCCTCAACCAATAGGAAAAAATATTTTTTGTTCTAGTAAATAAATTTAAAAAATATTCAGTTCAGAACTTTAGAAAATAATGATTGAACTTTAGAAAATGATGATTGTGTACTGAAAAAAGAAATAGGAGGGGGGGTAAATAAAAACATTAGTTCCCTGCCCTATATAAGGCAGGGACTAACAACCAAGCAACTGAGTTGCATTAAAACAGCATCCTAATTATTTAGGACTTAAATGTTTACAGCCAGATTTCGCTAAAAAATATTCATCTTTCTTAAACATTGTTGTTAATCTGACTTCATCCACGATATTAGGAAATCAAGGAAGTGTTACGGTACTCTATTGTCTTTATTCCCTATTTATAATAACTAATCCATGAAAAAGGTTTTGGCAGAAAGTAATGACATATCAACATCCTGGCTTTCTGTATCTCTGTTTTATATTTCAGTGTATGCACATAAAGGCGTATGAACTTTATCATTGTGCAAGAAGAAGTCTTGCTGCATTCACACTAATGAACTTACAATAGTTTAACAGAGTCAAGCTCCTATAGGGGTCAGTTTCTGGTCAGGTGTGGCCTGGGTTCGTCTATTTATTGTGGGTTCAGGCAGTGTACTGTTAATTCCTTATAACCTGGTTGAATTTGAGGGGTAACTGCACTAATCTGTCGGCTGTTCACATCCTATTTTATAAACCCCTGATGATGACTTCTATGCGCAAGGCAGAGGTTTGAGGGACGAGTAAAGTCTATTACAATGTTTGGGCAGGAGTTCCAGTTCAACAGAAATGTTCTTTCATTCACCCCAAATAGTAGCTGTATCCCCTTCAAAATGTAAGTCACTCTTAACAGGTAGTTACCTATGTCAACTTGCACATATAAGCCAACTAGTGACTATGAGGTGCTAATGCCAGTGACATTATTTAAATTTATTTGTGGTTCTTATAATCTACCCCTACCTATATCATTTAATATGAACTATATCATTTAATATGAATGTTGATGATATTTTTGAAGAACAGTATGATAAGTGATGAATAGGATACTTGATAAATGGTAGCTGAGTTGATATTTAAATTTTTTATTATTCTTACTTAAATTGACATTTGAGTTTTGAGTAAAATTTGATTATTGATATTGTAGTTTACTTATTATATAATATATGAAGCTAATTTGGATTGGCCACTAATGGAGGCTGCTTAAGCTACTTTACAGATTGTGTTGAGTTTTACTTATGTATTCATAGAGTTCTGTCACAGTTTTAGTGGTCGAATACAGGTTGTGGTCTTTCCATTTGTGACCATTTTAGTGATGTTACACATGCTATGTATATTTGAATTTTAAATTTGTATTTTTTGATGCAATGGGGTGTTAAATCAATTTTTTATGCAAATTACCAAGAAGCAGGCAGGGAGTGGTGCAGTTACAGGACTTGCTAGTTTTTTGGAGATGGTGGGAATGATTTTCTTTTAAATTTAATGGAATATTGTAAGTAAAAATACTGTGTACCATAAATGTTGTTTGTGTTAAATTCGAACCAGAAATATAGAAGGAATTGCACTTGCTCGAAACACACAATAGATAATTTCTAAACACTAGGCACAGAATTACCCTGGGAAAAAGACCCAGCTACATTGAAAATATCACTTTATCGAGTAATTAAAGAGTCTGAATATTACAATACCTACACATGGAAAGTATGCTAAACAATAATGAATCTGTAGTCTGTATGCTTCATGCTAAAGACTTTAACAACTATCAGCTGATAATGTCTACAATAAAATTAAACATAATAAGCTACAGCATAGACCTTGCAACCAGCAATTAAAGATTTTAACCAAAGAATATATGCCATTGTGGTACAGAAGCCTGATGCTACAGGATGTCTCTCCAGTTACAAGGCGGCGATGGTCCATTGTTTAGTATGACTCAACAGCTAGGTACACCAACAGTTTAATAATGGCGGCTCTCTGATGACCAACAGTTATGCAAGCATAAGTCTATTTGCTTATCAAAAGCCATGCAAGTTTATGGCTCCTTAATGACGAATGTTACTTCTTCAAAAACCTGAGATTTTGCAGTCACGTACGAAGTCTCCATGAAATACTAAACTGATTGATTGATACCTTTCAGCCAGTGAACATGAAAAAACAAATGCTGAGGAAGATGCCAGTTTCAGATAGAGATAATTTTTACAGGTAGGAAAGATAGTTTCTGAACCTACTCAGCTTTAACAGATGATATATGCCACACAAGAGTAAACAGAAATTAAGAAAATGCTACATAATTTAGAGTATTTCAGTTTTATAAATTATGATGTAGGGTCCAGGATAGTTCTTTCTCTCTTTGTTTTTAGTAAACCTGCGGGTTCTCAAGAATATGGTGTGGATATTGTATAACTGTTTGCTTCATTGGAGATCTTAAACTAGGACCAGCAACAGAACTGTGTTGCTCTGGGCATGCAGCAGGTTATGGAGAATCTGGTAATGTAAATTCTAATTTGCATTGAAATGTTATTTATGAAATGATGTTTTAGTATAACATACCAGATTTATTCTTGAAATACTTGAACATAGCAAAATTGCAACATGACCTAGAGACATTGAGCATTCAGAATATTAATGTAATACATAGTAACATAGCCAAGGGCCAATACTATGGTAAAAGTCGGAAAACAAAATTTAAATAGAAATTCAAATTGTCAACAAATAGGATTTTCATTTAAATTAGTTCTATTAAAGATACAAATATCATAAAGATACCAAGGACGAACCATGGTAAGTTAGCATTGAACCCATCAAATTGAACAACACCAATCTTGAAAATATTGCTGCTTTTTGTAGAGAGGAACCTTTGAACAACTGTTGATATATTGCTTGAATAGTCTGTAGGTGGGTAACTAATTAGTTTGAACTTTGGAGAAATTTCCAACCTTGTTTGTGTCTTGCCCTTACAATTAATAGCCAATGGCATAGGAAAGGAGTTAAACCCCCAAGAATTGGCTGTTGAGGCTATAGTTGCTAACTAATTAGATTATGGGATGTAGTCGCTACAGTTTCAAATAGAGGGAGGGCATTGAAATGTCTTTGGGTAGATGTGTGAGAACGAAAGTGCCATCACAAAGCCACTTCGGTGCCACATTGCACATATTGATTTCCCATTGTCCCAAATCATAAGTCATGTGACTCTTGTTGATATGCTAGTGCATCACAACATAAGATACATGAATGGAATTTGAAATTGCCATTGCTAAAAGTCACATATAGGGTGAAATTGTTTGCCATTGGTTACAAACAAGCCGCCATGGAGAAAAGTGCTTTATCCTAGTTGTGGCAATGCACAATTGGGCTATTAGGGGGGTATGCCATAGTATTGCATATGATGTAACCATTTTGAAAAGAATGGATAATTGTTGAGCATGTTGGGAGAGAAAAATGATGTCCAACAAGGTGGAGGTAACTCAATAACTAGTACATAAGAGATATTATTCTTAGGAAGGTTTGTTGTGTCCTACCAATGGGAGCATGAAAAAAAACAATGGGGACAAGTTGAAGTGGCAAGTGTAGGGAGTGTGTGGGGTTTATGTGTTAATGTTTTGCCCAAAAATAATGACAAATAAACAAGAATAAGGAAACATTTGAATAAAAATAGGCATGAACAACACAAGATGATGCAATATGAACGTAGATGAACCCTTAATGGAGGTGATCTAGTTCTCAACAATAAACATGCAACGGAAACACAACAGAAGACACAAGATCTGATACCAGACTTAAGTCTTTATTCATAAAACAACTGATTACATGCAATGTGTCTGGCTGTAAGGCCTTCTCGGTTTATGACCAAATACATTGCAACTAGGAACTATCCCAATCATCGAGCAACATCCCTACTTTGACCGAGTTTTCCAACTCCAGGGTCCAAAGTATTCCTAACATACATAATTGCCAACTACCTTAGGATGCTCTTGCATTAAGCGCCCTAGGTGCAAAAAGAAGAATATCTTGTGGGATTCAACACATAAACCCCGAATTGGTTCTTCACACACATCCTCCAAGTCTTCAACTTGCACACTCTTTCCAGCATTAGACAATTGTTTGCTCTTCTTCTGTGCATCCTTCCTCGGTGTACAGCAGGTATTTTTTCCACGCTGATCTCTAGCCCTCATAGAATCCTTCAGTTGAACTTAGTTACCAAAACTCAGTTTCCTTCTTTCAAGTTCCTTATTTTGCAAAGAAATTAGTGAAAACTTCCTGCAACCTTTCTCAGTTGTAAATATGTTCTTGACACAATCATGCATAGCCTGACAATTATACTATCAAGGTCTACCAAGTAATATATGACAACTACTCATGTCCACAACATCACATAACACTTGATCAACATTCTGTCCAATCTGAAAATTAACAAGGCATTGTTCTCTGATTTTCAGAGCATGTTCATCTTGTAACCAGCCAAACGTATAAGGACAAGGATGTCTCATTCTCTTCAAACCAGGTTTCCGAACAAGGTTATCGGTACTACCACCATCCACAATCATATCCCAACATTTACTAGCAGATTTAGCATTTACTAGTAGATTTATGAGTACAGGACAAATTCCTCCTCTGACAAGGTCCTAGTATTTTCTTAACGAGCAACAATTGACGAACTTATAAGTTGTCCTTCCCATGTTTGAATTCGTTGCCCGAGTTCACATTCTCATTTACCACAACTCTTCTATCACTGACTTTTTGCGAACATGCAGAAGGTCTATGACCTTCTCCATAACAAAAATAAGTACCCTTAAATTTGCTGCTACGTGTCCACTTTTGCTCAACAGGTTTTGGTTTACCTCTGGCACTTGGTTTATTTTTTGCGGAGTGATCATGCTTCTCCTTCCCTTGGGAACTACCTTGATGTCTTCTTTTCAACTTATCTTTTGCCTTCAAAGCATACTTATGAGCATCCTCAACCAAATCAATGTTTAGTATACCAATCTAATCCTAAATATTGAATCTCAAACCATTAACATACATACTGAGCCACCTTCTCCTTAGAAAGTTCTATGTTCAGACCAAATTGTCAACTTATAAAACTCCTCGGTGTAATCTTTCACAGAGATATCCTTTTGTTTCAAATTCTGCAATCTCTTAAACAACTCAAGATCATAATCTGCAGGGATAAACTTAGCTTTCAACTTAGTCACTATCAATTTCCAACGAGTGATCTTCATTTCACCTTTTCTTCTCTATCTCTTTGCAATTCTTTTTACCATACAGTAGCATGTCCTTTCAACTTAGTTTGTGCTAACCTCACTTTGAGCTGATCACCAATATCCTCTAAGTCAAAGTAGTCTTCCAGCTCACCAAGCCAATCAATCAGGTGTTCAAGATTCAAAGTACCTAAGAAATTAGAAATTTCCATCTTGTGCTTCAGCTTCAACCAAATGTAGATCTATCCATCTGACTAGCTTTGTTATCCATAAATCTTTCCACAGGGTTAGTTCTATCTTTCACCACGCGATCCAACAGCCTCAGTCTTCCACAACTTCCTCATAACCATCTTTAGCAGCCACATTCGTAGGTGCACCAACAATAGCTCTCATGATTTCAGCGACCATATCATTCTTCATTAATGCCATCTCAAATCTGAAATTTGCTTTAATCTTCTGTGAAATCTTAGTCTTCATAGTATCATAGAGATTTGCAATTGCTCTAGGGTCCAATCTTCTCGGAGGCATCTTCCAAGATTTTCTTAAACCCTTTGCAACAAATTCTACTCGAGCTCCTTGAGACAAGTCCAAGTTGCTTGTAAGCCAAATTGCAACCTAACACCTTGCACGAACAACCAAGAACAAATTACAAGTCTAGGAACACAAATTTGCAATATAAATCGGACAAACTTCTCGGCAATCATGTTCCAACAACCACCCGAGATCTTGGTGCAAACTTTGTCTCACTCAGTCATCTATTTACACACACAAGAACTCTGGGCTCTGATACCACCTGATGTAGTGCGAACCTAGATGAACCCTTAATGGAGGTGAGCTAGTTCCTAGCAATAACCACACAACGGAAACACAATACAAGATGGAAGATTTGATACCAAACTCAAGTCTTTATTCATAAAACAATTGAGTACATGCAATGTGTTGAGTTGTAAGGCCTTCCTAGTTATAGCCAAATACTAAGCAAGTAATAGTTTTGCAAGATCCCTTAAGACCCCTCAAGACCCAACCCAAACCCTAGCTAGTCTAGATCTGTAACACAACAACAATCTGGTAGAAATACCAAGTAAGATTTAAACTTGTTCTCGCAAGCCACCAAGCAATCTTCTTGTTTCACATGCCGCAACAACTAGCTTTGCTCACAAATTTGCAACTCCAGATTCTAAACACGAATCTTTGCTCTCAATCTTTTTGATTGAGTACTCCTCCTACAACTCTACCCAAGCCCTCCTTTAATATTTGCATGGCCACAAGACGACCTATTGCAAATAGAATCATCTAGAACCCCAATAAACCCAATATGCCACATGTTGGCTTATAACAATCATTAAATTCACCTAGGACAAATAACCAAGAGTCAAAGAAGTCCACAAACATCCCTATAATTGATTCTGATCACAATCATATGCTACACGCATTAAATGCACCAAGTTGGCCAATCAAATCTGCAAGAACACCATTTGACTAGCCAAAATACCGAGTGTCAACAAAACCACCAAGTGAGCCAAGCATTGTTGAGCAAGCACGACAAGGGAGCTCCCATAAGCATTGCTAAGCTCCTTCAGTTGCCGAGTTTCTTGGTCAACACTACATCCCAAGTACGATCGAGCGCCACAAGCTTTGCTGAGCTCCTTTAGTGATTGAGTACGTTGGTCAAAATTGCAGCTAAGAACTATCCCAATAATGACCAAACAACATCCTGCCTTTGATCGAGTTCTCCGACTCCAATGTCCTAAGTACTTTCAATATACAGGATTGACAACTACCCTAGGATGCTCCTACATCACAAGAACTCATCTTGGAAAATCCTTTAGCTTGAAGAGAAAAACCCAGCCATACCAAAAAAATTACTTTTATTGATATTATAAATGTTCAAGTACACAAAACAATCATATATATATATATATATATATATATATATATATATATATATATATCACACATAAAAATGTTGATATAATTTCCACTTAATGCGATGCATTGTCACATAAAACAACCATAGATTTATATTGAATTGAGACTCTTCATATCACAATAGAGGGTTTCTTCAATTTTCCATAAACAAGACTTCACATTTCCAAATGCATGACTCTTCGCATGTTGCATGTTTCGTCATATAATGAGACACCTAGCACACGTCAAATGCCACATTGTGCTCACTTAATATGACAGAAATATCATCATAAATGTATCGTCTCTAGCTGTTGATCCAACACACAACAAAATCAGAGATAAAGATCTCTATTGCAGCTATAATCTTCAACACTCCCTCTTAGCAAGAGAGAGATCTTTAGTATGGCAAGCAAGCACAACTGCAACCAAAGATGTCAATAATAAATACTCATCATATAGATTCCCAATAATAAATACTCATCATATAGATTCGCAGTGAAAACATTGTTATCTCAACATAACATTATTCATCATAGGTACTTCATAAGCACATACAATTAAAGTGATGGAGGCACACACGACTTCTACCATGCCTACTCGCAGAGGGTGGAATGAGGGCTTTCACCTCAAACTTCTCTAAGAGATGAATGCATTTCCACTCTGCCTATTCACAGAGGGTGGTCCAGCATACTTTTTTGGAGAGGGTGGAACAAGGCCTTTCACTTTAGATTTCTCTCAAAGAAGAATGCATTTCCACCATGCCTACTCGTAGAGGGTGATCCACCATACCTACTTTCTGAGGGTGGAACAAGGGATTTCGCATTGAACTTCTCTCATAGAGAAGAAGTCATTAACAAGGGAACTCCCTTTGAAATTTCACAGAGAACTTGTTGATAGCATGTATAAGAATGAGTGAGATTCTCTCTCAAGAGAGACACCCTTTCAGCAGGGACAACTTTGATCACACAATAAGATAGCTGATTCCAAGTTGACCAAACAGGGAGCCACATAAGCTTGCAAAGAATTAGACGTAACCTCCCTTTGAAGCTGAAAAGTCTCCTTTTGAAATCCATTTCCTGTATATGATCTTCCCCTCTTAATGAAGATATGTATCAGCAATTCAGTCCCATGACTACAAGCAATGTCTCCATATTTATGAATCTCTCATCATCTCAGAGAGATTAATAAAGACTCATAAAATCAAGCTATTATGAAGAGAAGAAGAGAAGTATAGAGATCAATGCTTAAAACATGGATTATTCCCAGTAATATTATAAAACTTCATGATCTATACTCGTAATCACAGAATACCTGTTTTTTTGTGTTCTACACAATGATCTCTTTTAACAATATGGAAAATGCAGACCAGCATTCATAGCACTTGCTAAACTCCTTTTCTTCAGCAGCATTTGTAATTACCCAGTCACTATAACTACAATGGAAGTACACAGTTGCCCAAATACTCTGGCTGATACGTATGTCTACTTATCAGTCATTGACCATGTTCAAACTGTTTACCACCTAGTGTTGTTCACAATCACAAATACTTCACCTATCCTCCAACACTATACCAAAAATATTCCTCCTGGTCTTACTGTAGTCCCCGTATGAAATATTCAATGAATTATTTGTGAATGCTTTTAACCAGAAAGCATAAAAGGATATCAAACATCTACCCGTAAATACAATGTAGATGCCAAAACTTGTACTACTGCATAAAAAGAGAATAAAGAACAGCAGATGACACAAAGTTCACTTGCTGTACGCTGCATAGTGCAATGAGAACAAAACTGTATCTTTCACCTTCTTGAGAGAATAAAAAATCAGAGCCTCTAAAGATATTTTGAAAAGATAATGTAACGGGGAAACAGTGATATCGAAATGTAATTCAGAGAAAACTGAAAATGACGCTAAGTTCATTACCAGTGGAAGGAAAATATAGTATAATCAAAGTTCTGATATAATTAACCTTCAGTCTCCCTTCCCTGACTTTAAAAGATTATGAAATGTCTTCTACTCATTACAGACAAACCGCTGTTTAAAAAAAAAGAAGACAGAAACTTCTTTCACAAGATTACATCCACTATCAAAAATCCTGCCCCTATCTCAGCTACAAAGTTCTGAAAAAGAGAAAAAGAAAAATAAAGCCCATGCTCTGCCTCTCGTGCCTCTCAAGGAAAATGAAAATGATTTGCTAAAACTCCTTCCCTTCTAGAACGCAAAGCCTCCAGTCTAGAAGAAGGAAGCCAAAAATTGGAACCCCTTGTACTTATTTGCTATCACCTTTTATCCTTTCTGATGTGGGTCCTTGTTCTGTTTTGGGTAACTGATTCTTGCTGGTCGGTTCTTTTCATATTCCCAAGAAAATTTTTATCTTTTCACCATGGGTTTTCCTTGATCATCTTTATCAAAGTTTCTGTATTTTTACCATTCTGATGACTCCTCAACTTTTATCTCTGTAAGATCAAATCATCTTCAGTTATCAAAACTGAATCTTGAAATTGGCTTTTTCTCGCTGGCAGATTTTCATTGGCTTTTTTCTGTCTTTATATGATCTTTAAGTAATGTTACTAACCAAAGACAATATAATGCTATGTTACCCCAAGTTTCCGGGATGAGGGGACAGGGGGACGGGGAAACGGGTTTTCGGGAGAGTTTTTTTTTTTTTGTCGAAACAGGGGACGGCAGGGGACGGTTATATATATATATATATATATATATATATATATATATATATATCTGAATTTTATCTGAATTTTCAAATATATCCATCAATTCTACATTCATCATAGCAACATAGTTATAAATTATCAATTTCATTCATCAAATAATGATTCATCAATGATCATAGAGCATAGCAATCAGCATCTAATCGAATCATTGTAGAAAATTCTAAATAGCATTATTTTCAATCATCATCATTTAAGTACTTAAGATACCATTAGCACATAATGAAATGAGTCAAATAAGAGAATGAAAAACATCAACTCTCAATAAAATGGAACCATTGAATAGATAAAGACTCAAACTTTAAAGTTTTAAACTTTTGAAGTATCAACTATAGTGTATCAATGATCATATAATATTATAATGTCAATACAGATCACTCCAAGTCTGAAACATCAAAGTCAAAATGAAAATTAAAGATACTAAGGGAGCTGCCCATAATCATCCATATCAAAGTCACTATCACTATCATCCTGAGCTTCAAAATGAAAACAAAGATGGTATGATAGTTGCCCCTAATCATTCATTTTATAATATATTTTATAAAAAAATTGACTTCTACATGTCCGGGCCTGCAGATGACTGGAAAATCATTTTTTTAATGATTTTTTTGAGTTTAATAAATTTTAATAGGAACCTTTTATGCAGTCCCCGGGACGTTAGGGAACGGAAAAACAGTGCTCGATACGGTCAACGTGGTTTGGGAACTCGTTGACCGTTCCGAAGTTTCGGGGATGCATTTCCTATTTTTTTCTCCAAGTGGGGACGTCTGGGAAACGTCCCTTGCCGTCCCCCCGTCTCCGAAATCGTCCCTGTTTTCGAAACTTTAGGTTTAGGGGTGGAAACGCGTCCTCGGGTAACATAGATATAATGTCTATTGAAACATTATAACATTATTCAATTCTTTCCAAGTCTTTGTTTATGATGCCTGTCATTCCACTATTCTTCATCAAACGTTCTTCATATTTTATAACCTTAGCATTAGAGGAACCTGTCGTCTTCATATCTCAGGTTCGAGCTTACATCCTTTGCATTGGGATCAGGCATATTAAGACATCATTGCACAGAACGCCAAGATCATGACTCTTCACCCACGAGCATTACAAACCTTAATAGTTGCATTTGAGTTGGGGGCTGACGCTAATGTTTTTAATGATGAAAACTAGAGTCTTCATCGTGTTCTTGTGAAATGGCCTATGCATGCATTTTGTTGCTATCTTTCGAACAGCTTGAATGGCAACGCGTTTAAGCATTGTGGGAGCTTGGCCATCATGGGTGCGGCAAATTACCATCCACATTTCTTTGCGGATGTTGTTATTAACTTCTTTGTAGTCGGCATCTTGCACGGTTGACTATGAGTTCGTTGCCGCCAACAAGGAGTCGCAGACTATGCTTTGCTGTAACAAACACGTGGCCTTTATTTATCTGCACATGTTGGTTAAATACTCCCAATACACCCGCAGGATTTTGCTTACTCATGTATCCGAGCCTATCTCATCTTCATCCACGTAACTCCTCAGATTCTATATTCTGTTATTTTTCCATATTGATATGCAATATCTTAATGTGTTTATCTCATGGGCACCGTCCTCTCTGTTGAACTGTAGAAATATTAATGAAGCATATGCAATGTTGCTACGGATATTGAGGTTGCACGAAATATGATCTCTTTATGTCAGCATCCCAAAATGTCAATATGTGACTCTTAAGCATCAATTTTCGTGCATCTTGTACTAAGAGGATACTTTTAGGATTGAATCAATCTGACTCGAAAATGAGAAGAGAGTACCCTCTTTGGGTTGAATTTGATCTTTGAGCTTGAACACTGAACCTCAGAATAAAGACACTTTGAAGATTCGCCATGGTGGTATTTTGTTATTTAACCAAGGTGCATCTCCAAATTACAACCTCTGAACTTCTGCACTGATTCTGAATCATGAACTGATGCTGGACTTTAAACTTTGCTGAATTGACAAATCTGCATTTTGAATTTCTGGAATGGTTAACTTGAACCCCTAAATCTGCATTCCTTCAGATGAATTACTTGAACCACTGAAACCAAGCCACTGAATCATACATGTGAACCTCTTAGAATAGATCATCGAACCTGCATGAGCACATTGAACTGTTTTGAACCGCTTTGAACTAAGTTCGAAGTGGTTCAAACTCTACAGTTGAAGTTTTAAAATCGTGTCCATATCAGGTGCTAACACATTATAAATATGAATCTGTTTGGTTTGTCATTACAGCCGATGCTCCTCCATTAGGCTTCTTGTATATTTTAGATATTTTACAACAGTTTGTGTTCTCTTATCTTTACCTTTGGGAGGTCTCAAGTATCATCAAGCTTCAGGTTTTCTTAAGTGAGGCGTGAAATTTTATATAATGCTTTTTAACTTGAGACTTCCCGGGTACATTGTCCCTGGGAACTTTTCACTGGGAATTTGGTTGATGTCCTTTGGAGTCTGGATGGTACCCTTAGGACTTGGTGACTGAGGGGATGAATAAGAGTTGGACAGCCCTGCCATTACACTTTGAAAAAACCATTTCAGCACATTGTAATCACTTTAAAATGTCGTGTCAAAAATTTGGGAAATTATAAAATAAAAAAACCGCACATCCATCCCTATTGTGTATAATGGCAGAAACGATACTAATATAGATTATATCAATATCTTCGGACTTTTTGGATCAATAATGGACTGCAATTTTTTTAATTTATTATGATTATTACTGATTAACTATCTTTATTTTGAAAATAAAATGAATTAAGATGCAGTTTCAGTTTTTCTTATAAGGTGCAAACTCGTGAATCTTTACCTCCTTTAAATATGAAAACAAACGTTTGACTTGGTAGATCCTAAATTATCCAGACTAAATCCTAAAGCACGAGGAGTTACGTTTGTGTGTTTTCCAGCAGAGTTGTAAGAAAGCTTGTTTGATATCGTGGTTTTGTGTGTGTTTGTGAAAGCATTTTCGTGATAATTTTATTGCCTTTATTTTGTGGTTTTTTATAACGAGAGTGTGAAATAATGATGATCATTTTCATCTTGTGCATATTGATCGTTGTGGTCCAGTTTCTCTTAATTTTGTTGCATTTGTTCATAAATTTATAAATAATATATTCATGGTTTTTATAACAAGAGTTCGGAATAATAGTGAATCATTCTCGTTTTGTGAGTATTGTTCACTTTGCTCAAGCTTCTCTTTGATGTTATGGTCTTATGCATCCTTGTAAAATTAAAATATGTACATTTAAAACTTTACAGGATGAAGATTTTCATCCTTTGAATTTTGTTTCAAGATTTACAAGGTTCTCTTAATGTTATTTATGTAGTTTTCTTTTATGGTAAATTAACAGTTTGCAGGTGATCATACAGATGCAATACTGATTCACTTTGCTCAAGCTTCTCTTTGATGTTATGGTCTTATTCGTCCTTGTAAAATAAAAATATGTACACTTAAAACTTTACAGGATGAAGATTTTCATCCTTTGAATTTTGTTTCAAGCTTTACAAGGTTCTCTTAATGTTATTTGTGTAGTTTTCTTTTATGGTAAATTAACAGTTTGGAGGTGATCATACAGATGCAATACTGAACTATTCTCAATCATGGCAGTTTTTCAAAAAGTTTTAGATGTTTGATAGGTTGCATGTGATTGAGCAAGTCTTAATTACTTTTCTGAGTTTGCTAGTTCTTTCTTGTTTACTAGTTTCTTAAGGAGGCTTAACAATTAACCGACTATATATCATTGTTGACAGCAGGGTCTTGGTAGGTTTCTGCAGATTTTTCTGAGAGATACATGGTTGATTTGGAAAGTAGACTATTTTTAGTGTCCCGATGATGGCAATTTGAATCTGGAGGACAGTTTGAAGTGGTGTTTGACAAGTTTTATCAATACAGCTGAAATTAAGACTAGTGGAACTAAACTATATGTGTAGCATATGCAACAGTATGAGCAATCTGATTGAAGAGGGTGTGAGTGCATTTAGCATAGGAGATGAGGTTGATGGGTTGATTTTGAAAGGTGAGGTTTCTCCAGTTGAAGAGTTGAGGAATGCTTTTGAAGCAGGTTTGAATATTGATGTCACAGAAAAGCCTAGTGGCAATTCAAATCAGCGAGACAAGGTATGTTTTTCATGCACAAATGGGAAGGAATGTGCTTCATGCCAATGTCTGAAAGAACAAGAGCATAAAGGAGGCTCTAGAAGTTTCAAATCAGTTGCTGTTATCAGTCACAATGAATGTTCTCAGGTGGAACAGGGGAAATTTGCCCTAGATTCAGGAGACTTGAAGTTGTGCAAGGCTTTAATAAAGTGTGCATCATTTCCATGTTCTGTGGGTTCATCTGTATCTTCCCACAATGTGTCTAATGATGATTCTAGGAAGGCCGAGAGTGAAATTCTGAATGGCAAGCAGCGACCTGAACTGAAAAACACACTCTATGGGCGCACATTTTCACTTCCTGTAAGCCCTTGTTTATCCTGTGACGGTTGCATATTAAATTATTTTACATAACTTTTTAGAATATTAATGAAGCTGGATTTTGTAAGTTTGGACATGGTTTCAAAGTCATTTTTATGGGTGTTTTGTGAATGTCCTCAAGACAGTTCTCTACACGTCATGCTTAATAGGTTATGTGATTCTGTGGACCCTTTTCCCCACTAATATTTAGAGTTGTTGTGTCCCTTTCAGTCTTCAGTCCAATTAATGTCAGCATTGAGAGGGGGTCAGGAGCGAAGTGGTTTGGGACCTCGTCCAAAGCTATCAGTGAAATGGGCACCAGATGTACAAGAACCAAAGCAAAGTTCCGTGTCCCATACTGTAAAAAATTCCAGGCAGTACCATTCGAAAAGGAAGGATAAGAAACATAAGCACAGAGGAAAGTCGAGTCATACAAGTGAAAGCAGTAAAAGTTCCAAGAGGCGTCATTCGAAGCGAATTTATACGAATGAGAGTATTCATGCAAGGTTTATTATCTCTCTATTTCCTTGAATACATACATTATTGTTGAAATCAATTATTTTCCGTCATTTCCTCAAGCTTTTTCTGATGAATCTATTTTGCAGATTGCAGCTTCCAGCATATGGTAATAGCATATTGTTAGATGCCTGGGCTTCAGGAAATCCAAGGAATTCTGTTTTATTGCCTGTTAAGACTCAACTTACGGGGTTGGGTACACCTATTTTTGAGATGCAAACAGGACAGGATGACCTTTCGATCAATATGCATTCTAAGCATTTCTGTGAACAAGGAGAAAACGATCGCTTTGCTAAAGGTTTGTCAGATATAGATTTTTTATCTCAAGGATTGAAATGTGCCAGTTCTTTGAGGTACAATATTCAGGGAAAAAATCTTTCGTGTACAGAGGCTGCGTGAAAGTGTTTGTGTGGTTCTGTGCTCATCGTAGTGCTTGAATAACTTAACAGTGTGCTCCATTGTAATTATGTTGTTGGATATTTTTTCTTTTTTGAAACATCAACTCACCAATGTGACGGTGTACATCTCACCCATCGTAAAGAGTAATGATTTGCACTTGAAATAATAGAGAGTAATGGTTTGTGCCTTAAATCAGGAGTAATGTTGTGGGCTCTAAATATTCTGAGTGGCCATTTTAACAAGCCAATAAACAACATATTTTTGTTTTTACAGTTGGGTTCTACTTAGTCGAATTAATTATTATTTGGTACTGCAAATCGACACTATAACTTCTGCGCCCTTTCTTCCAGAATTTTTTATTAGCACTTATCCTTGTGTGTGCGGGGTCCGACTTTCATATTAAACACTTCCATGTCATGGGCAGATTCCGCGGTTCACAATCAGCCTAGTGGACAAGAGGGTGAAAAATTTAAAAAATCAAATACTTTTGAGCCCTGCCCATGTATATTCTGCTCCGTCTTAAAGTTGGCTAAAGATATTTTGCACAATGTTTCGTACTTATATTTAAAGATAATTGATTGCATTCGTCCAATATTAAGGAAATATAATTTGATCATGATAGTAACTCTTGTATTAGTTTAAAAGTTAAATCTGCAAGCAATTGCATGTTTGGGGGTGGTTGTTTTAAATCTTTCTGTTATGGTGGTTAAATATTGATGCTTAGAGCGGTGATTTAGAATTTTGTCTGTTATCAAAATTTGATAACCCTCAAGAGTAGAGCAAAGTTCATTTGAAAACATGAATTAAGATTCTTCTTGTACTATATATCATTTGATCTGTAGTTTTGAACCAAACTAGTTAATTTTGACTTTTCATTTTCATAGTTAGTTGATGGACGACCAAATATTGTATTAGTATAATTTCAGAAGTGGAGGTAATATTTGCGTCTGAGGTAAACGGAGTGGTGGATATCGATTCTAAGAGTTGATTATAATTTTTTTTTTAATGATCTATATGGGAGCAACCAATTAATAATTGAATAAGAGCTCTTTTGGAGCTGGAGCTGGAGTCCTTGCCTTTCATGAAAGAGTAAGAATAATAAAAAGAGCTAATATACTATATCAAAGACAAGAAGCAAAAGTTAAAAAAATAGACATTGTACTTTAATTAAAAAGTAATAGATTAAATTATAATATAATTTTTAATCAAAATTCATTTCAGATTTAAAAAATAAATAATTTTTTTAAAAACAAATAAATAAATTATACTTAATTTTCTATTTTTTTGATAAACAAATTATTTAACTATTGTCCATTAGTTTAGAATAAAAATTAAAAATTAAAAACTAAATACATTGTTTTCAGTTTACATTTCTAAATATAAGAAATATTAAAAAATTATATACACAAATTCAAAACAGTAAATTAATCAAACCAAATTATACAAGTCTCCTATCATTAGTAAGCATATGCTTGAAATTGAGTGGTGTGTAAGGGTGCAAACATAAAAATTGTCGTCCAAAGTTTGCACGAGGAAGATTTTTTTAAATATCATAGATGTTCTCGCAAGTGTGTGTAGTGTTTATATTTTTCGTCTCACATGCATAATAAATGCATTTGCTGTGCTCTCACTTTCATTCATCGTCACATACATAACAAGAGCTCTTGGTGAGCTGGAGTGCCTGTCTTTTGGGGATTAGAGAGTTGCAAGCAGAGTGGGTTCAACCATGGAGGAAACTCTATACATAAGTGTGCTCACGCTGGAGTAGTAGTGAGATAAGTGACCTCCCGATCCTGGTGTTTCATCTCTATAGCATCAACTAGATTATCCAATTTAGAACTACCTATTTCTAATTTTATAAATAATATTTGGCCATTAAATTTTAAGAATAACCAATGTAACTAGCTACCAATTAATTTTGGCACCTAAATTTGATTCTCAAATAGTCCTTAGCTTGTAACCAGATACATGATCATGGTAAAAATATGTTTTGTCATGCTATTGTCTATAATAAAAATATACGTTCCATGATAACTTAAAACTTTAAAAGTTAAAAAAATCTAATTTTTTTATTAATAAAAAATAAGTATATATATTGTATATATATATTGTATTTTTATTTACATTTTATTTTTGAATAATTGTTGATTAAAAATAGTTTATACCAATCAAAGTCTAATTTTGATGATAAAATAATCATATTTTCTAAAATGTATATCTTATGATTAAATCATATATTTAAGAAGTATGATTTTAATTAGATAATTATCCAAACAAATTGTCAAATTTAAACGCTAGTATTTTGGTATTTAATCTAATACTTTTTTCGATCAATATTATATATGGTCTAGTAGAGAAGTTCTCATGTTCGTTGGTAGGGGACCAACTCCCGTAATCTTAAAAAAATTTAAATATATGTTAAAGACTAGGTCTAGATTTTATCTTATTACCTATGAAAAAAAAATAGATTAGATTTGGAATGTTAAGTGACATCAAGGTTTTAGAAATATAATATATAAAACTGAAGGCCCTGTTTATCAAGCCGACTTCATCATAGAAGTCAAATGCTAAATGCCCTCTAAAAATATCAAGAAAGTTAATTAAAAATATGATGAGAATTCTTTCGAAACTCTTTATTATATGGAAACATTTTATATGGTTCATATGTCTTTAAAAAAAATAGATGTTATTTAATAGTATATTTATATGTAAGTCTGAATGAGAAATATATCGATAATCAATCTGCAGTTCGCATTGCCAGACTTCTGATTCTGCCCAGGGCCTGCTTTTCTTCTAAGAGATTGTTTCGAGGCGACGGATGTAGTTGACCCAGATGTAATCAATCACCGGAAACTGCAGATCGAAAATGGCGAGGTTTTGTACTCTGGGATGAGCTAATCGCGTGGGAAGCCACGTGACTTCAATTTTTCACGGGGGATTTGATGACAAGACATGGCTTGATAACATTAATGATGCACAGTTGTTTATTTATTTGCTATGGACAGCTGTCTATGCTTGTGACAATTTTTAGAAAATCAAAAAATCATAAAAACCCCAGGAAAATATGCCCAACCAATAGAAAGTCGAGATTTCTCATTTGATAAATAGATTTTTTTAATATTTGCACTTAAACTTTATAATATGTGAATGCTCCAAGTCATAAATTTTAATTGGGGGGTTAAAAAAAACATAAGTTCCCTGCTAAAGGCAGGGACTAATAAATGTACCCACTGTGCTGTTACTTCCAGTGTTTTTCCCTTAATTTTCTAGTCCCCAATAAATCGATTAATCCTGAGGAAATTACCCATTGAATAATTGGATATTAGCATTTTCCATCACGAAAAATAATTTTAAAATATAACCTTTATGTATTTGGAATATGGCATATAGGCACAATCCACTTATTGAAACACCAAATAATTTGATATTAAATTATTTCTTAGATTAAAGCAATAAAATATTTTACTTAAATTAGAGTGGAACAACATTAGTAATGAATTTGTTATAAGCGATGACGTGAGGTTTTATAGGAAATAGTTACAAATTTGAGCGGAAATAAAAACAATTAGAAATCTGAGCGGAAGGGGGGTTAATTGTTCATTGTTCTTCTTTGTCATATCATTACTGAGCCTTCCAAGGGCTTACTATTCCCATAAAATATTCATTCAAACCTAAAACTTTACTTCTCATTGTTGTCAAGTGACTATCCATTAGGATTGCACAAAAAATCCAGAAGCTTTGATGTAATTGCAGGATGCATGGCTTGGATTGTAGGACTCCATTGCATGGAACCCAAAGCTTTCCAATAGAATAGCTCGTCCAACCCCGGCCTTTACAATTTGCTAGTACATTGTAATTGAGATATAGAACAGATAGAGAGTACATCAGGTTATGGATAACATGGATAACGACATGGCTGATATCTTTAATAGAGTTGATGACCTGGTGCACATTAGCGATGAAGAACCCATTCATGGCAACAATGTTGGCAACATTTTCATTCATTCAAAACCAGTAACCTTTTCTACTGCCGACGGTTTCTTTGACCTTGAATGGATGGTAGAGCTGACTGGAGAAGAACCGGAACAGATAATTTCTAATTTCAAAGACAAAGTGAAAGAAGAAGGATTCAGAGTGTAAAGGATAAAAGGAGGAGGAGTTCATACTTGCAGACTTTGTGGCAGAAGATTCAAGACAGGCTCTTGGCGGTCACATAAATGGTCATGTGCCAGTTAAGTGCATGCCTTATTGTAATCTTTCTTTCTGAGATGCTGTTAATTTCAGTGAATTAAAAAGGACGGAAAATGCTAAGATCATTAAGATTGAGTTTTTCTAGCTGATTCATATTTATCGCTGAAGAAAAAGAGAAGTTTGAGCTACATTAGTTTCTAACCTTAGTTGACATTGATGGGATTCTTGTTTTAAACAATTTGTAATGGATAAGTTTAGTATAAAATCAGGGAGAATGTTTATTCGGTGCCTAGTAGACAATAGATCTGGGAATCGTCTTTCTGAATTTATTTTAAAGAGTTAAATTAGAAAAACAACAGGTGAATTTCAACTCAGGATTTGGTTTTGAGCACACCCATGTGATCTAATTTGTAGAATTGCTGTTATAGGTTCAATTAGGTTAATAGAGTCGAGTGAATTCTTTTTCTTTCCTCTTCTTTTATTCTAGATATAAATCATCTGAAAACAGATAGGCTTATGTATTGAGCATTTCCGCATGTTTGTGGCTGTGTGCTTGAGCAGACTGTGTAATTGTTGTTACATATAAATTACCAATTAGAATGGCATGTATAAAACTCTAAATTCAAGAAAGTTCTTGTTAATGATTGATGCAAAATAAGATTGCAATAAAGGACTGGTAGTCAACATAGAAATGAAGCTCTCATTGTGGAACATAGGATTGATGTATTTTTTTAATAAAGTCATCAGATTATGAGTGGGTAAGATTGAATATATATATATATTACTTGAAAATTTTCTCTTATTTGAATTGAATGTCAATGACTAATTCTTGTGTATATACTTTGTTGGAAGTGGTTGTATAAATAAAATCCAATGTATTTATTACTTATGACCATGAGCAAAAGATTAGTTTAAGCTAAGCTATGTTAAAGGCTTTTCTTTTCTATATAGTTGAATGATATTGAACTCTTGGATATGATGCAATGATTTATAATGGAAATTATTGGAAATGACTAGATAAGAAATCTTAAAAGGAGATATTGATTCCTTTTAATAGATATAAGTAAGTCTTATGTACATGGTGAACTGCTTGAGGAGATATGGACAGTCCTTACAAGTACACATTCTTCAAATGAAGGATTATGAGTTGTGTTTTCATTACTCATTAAATTTCCTTGTGTGATTTTTTTTGTAGAATATGGAATTTAAAGAGAAGAAGTATTCTTTTGTTTTAATTTTTCTTTTGTTAAGTAAAGGTCCAATTTATAAGAATGTGATTTACATAATTTTGATTGATGGATGCTAATATTTGCAACCATAGCAGAGTTCGTCTTCATTAGATTAGATATCTAGAAATATTGCACACAGAGATAACTAAGTATTGATAGTGGTCAATATTTATATTTATTGTGGCATGATTTAATTGAAATGCACTGTGAGTCATTAAGAGAGTGATTGCACTACCTTACTATTATGAGATGGGATTAGAATTTTTGGAAAGAGTTTTCCTTAACATGTGATATGGTTTCCTAATGGATATATGAGAAGAAAACTTATTAAGCTTAATTACTTTTCCTATGTAATTAATAGAAATATATCATTTGTGTTACTTGTCTTGCAAATATATGTTACTTGTCTGGTTGAAATGTAGACAATATGTTGCACAATTTCATTACCTTTTGGTTTTACCTGTTTAGTCTCCCTTGATGCCAGGCTGGGTATCTTTCATGTCAGGAAAGATTTCAAGGAAGCTTAATAGCTTCATGGTAGGGTGGTAAAGCACTCCACAATATTCTCACCCTTCTATTGTTAGACAAGTTTTGGAGCTCATTTCAACATTGGTCATCATGGTTACACCATCTGGTATCTGGTAACGAAATTATGTTACGTTTAAATTTGAGCATATATGTATATGTATCAGTTTTGTTAAAATTAATGAGAGTTGATCAACTAATGTTGACTAGTCAATATTCAAAAGACTTTCTCTCGTTGAATTTTTCACATTTTATAGAGATTGCTGATGTGGCATTGTTTTTGTAGGGGTAGTCTTTACATATGGTATCAGAGCTCTTGGTTCCACACTTGGGCTTTGAGTTCACTATGCTAAACATACAACTGTTAAGTCAACTTTTTTACTTTATGTTATATGAATTGATGAGATGGGTTGCAAGTTGTGTCTCTTAGTTATGATTATTTTTGACATAGAAGGAAATGAAGTTCCTTATGCTTGCAATGATTTTGAGTTAATCCCTTAAAAGATTGTCAAAATAGATAGATTATGGAATGACTGGTAAATTGCGTACCTCATATGTTTATGATTATATTTACTTTAAACCATTTGATGGTATAATATGCGTATTGAAGTATTAAAATTGAACTATTGAGATAGTCAAAGGATGGTTGACTTTTGCACTAGGCTATGCGAGCCTACCAAATGAAGATTTGTCTTGTGATAGCAATGAAAAAATCTCTTTTTATTATGTAAATGACATGTGACGCACATGTGGTGTAAGATTCTATTTTTATTTTATGTCAGATTCATGGGGTTCATTGATTAACCTAATATAATAAGTAGGAAGAACATGGATTTCATTTGCAAAAGTATTGCATGTTCCATTATGCATTTAATGTGTGCTTATCAAGATAAATTACATGTGATGCATGGGAAGTTTGGTTATGTTCTTAGCAACCCTTGGATGCAAGGTGTCGTTAAACATCTACTCCCTCTTGGTGACTAGTGAGAGTCATTGTGCTTTAAGTGAATTGAGTTTTCATTTTATTATGTTTAGTTCATGAACTTGGATTTGATGAAGGATTAGCTTGAAATTTTATATTTTTTATGACCACCAAGCTACCAATTTCTTATGAGACCTATTTACTGTGACTCTTGTTCACTTTTATTTTGGTTTTGTATCTCCTTTTCGGACTTTGATTTAAGAATTATGAATCTTGTTTTCAAGATTTCTTTGATCTTGAGGTGGCTAGGGTGTGTGTGCATATTTTTGATGATGCTAGTCTTGTGATTTGGAAGTGATGTCATCTATGATGTTCATTGTGGAGCATTGATGGGATGTATAAGGGAGTAGATTGTGAAGAACATGCCATTCTTCCTTTGCATTTATTTTATGTTATTTTTATTATTTTGGAAAGCTCGCACTTTTGGTGTGGGTGCTGAATGTGGACAAATAGAGAAGGGTAGAAGTGCTGCATTCATTTTTCACTCTACTTGCTAATGTAATATTGGTACTACAAAAATGCTGTGTATTTTCCTTCATCGCTGGGTGTAATGTAGCAATTATGGGAAAGATAGATGGATACTTCACGTTTAGTTTCTCTATTTTCTAGTTTTGTAGAATGGTTACATGCTATTCTTGTTTCTTCTACCGATAAATATGGCTTTATAAAGTGCTTGGCCAAGCCATTTGTTTTCCAAATAATGCATATATGTATATGGTTATGCTTATTTTGTTTTACTACATATGTGTAGTTTATTTTTATTCCTTGCTACATTCCATGATTAGGCTACTACACACATGGTTGCAATGTAGTATGTTTCACGGACGCATTGGATCCATCCGATCCATCTTGTTCTAAGGAGCTAGGCTTCTCGTGCTAGGGTCGAGGTATTCTTCGTGTTAGGAAGAATCTTGAGGGAAGTATTTACTTTGTGGTTGGTGAGGTTAAAGAGCCTCAAATCATAATTTATCTGATGATTTAATGGCATGATCACAACATGTGCTTATATGTTGGTTACGCACACTATGGTGACAAGATGGGCTTGAGGGCCTAAGGTCACTAAATTGATAAAAGATGGATTTACTGACCTCACAGGTGATTGATGAGCATACCTAGATGATTAATTAATGGTGTTGATCATATGGTAGACGACATTGCACTTGTATGATGTTCTTATTGTTCCATGTCCGACATGTAGGTCAATATTTTATATGATGCCCATTGAGGTATGATGCTTTAAATTGTACTTCATGTATTTATTAAATCATTCATTTGATGGATGGATGACATGTAGGTCAACATCCTTGGATAATGTCATGTGTTACATTCTTAAATGAATAATTATTTGATAAATTGTGAACATGGTGAATGAAATAATTGTTGACTATTCAAACTAGGATTTTGCTTTCTTATGACATGTTGTGTTCGACAATTTGGTTGATAATTGGTTATGAAACATAACTTTATTTGCACCTATCATTTCAACATGTAAGTTGGAAATTAGAATGAAGTTGCATAATTAATTGGAAGATATTGCTTCTACTTGTTGATTTAACTATGTTTAGTCAATTTCAAACTCACTTGACTTGACTTTTGGCCTGTGGCAAGTGTATCAAAATGTGATCTTCCTATGGAGAATGCAAATGGGTATGTCTAGATCCCTCTTTTATCTACTTTGATATTTTTTTGCATTGGTGTTATGTCTATGTGATGACCCCCCATGCATGTGACTTCTACTTTATAGAAAGTCGTTGGCTTCTTTTATTTAGTCAATTTGGTCAATGAATGATGAATAACAATGTGGTCATCTTGAGTTACCTGTTTGATTCCTATTTGATATGGTGTTCGACATAGAGTTAGCTATTATGCACCCAACTTAGACCCTTTGGTTGACATGTGTGTTTGGGATTTGGTAAAATTATCTATTGATGTAGAACTTGTGTCAATGTTACTTGACACATTTGATTGTATGACTTTCTATCATTGATCTTTCTATTGGTTAAATGTACGGACCTATATGATGTAATTATGTGATATGTTGACTTTAGCAAGCATTTTGATGCATAATGATGATTAAATGTTAATTATTATGTTGATGATGTTATATGTGCATGTCGTTATATTTCATGATGAATCAAATGATGATGAATTAGATGTAATGGGACTGCATTACTTGATTATGTTTCATGGACACTAACCTATTAATGTGGATGTGTACTCACTTAGCGAGCACCACATATTAGATGATACAGATGGTATGTATGGTTAATTATTTATGTTACTCATGCTCAAGATGTGATTAAAAGATGAGTAAGAAGTTGTAAATTTAAAGGAAAAATGTTGACTTCTAATATTTGAATTGATCTCCTTGAGATATTGATATTGTGAATGAACTAAAATCACTATGACCGTATGTGTATAAGTATGGCAGGAAGTGGATACAAAGTACCTACTAGTGGGATCAAATCCATGTGCTCCAAGGCATGATAAGTAAGCATAGGTATGTGTGTGATATCATAAATTTTTTAAGTTAATATGCTACATGAATTTTGAGAACCATATAAATAAGGAAGTATCTGAGTAGATATTCCATTGATATTGATTTAGTTTATGATATATGATGGATTGACATTTGGTGTTGTTCTTGTAATGCAATAGAGGGAATGACACATTATAAGAAAGGGGGAATATTGTCGGAGAGAGGTAGTCTAACATTGTAAAACTATAGAATGGTAATGGAATTCACACACTCACATAGAAAAAGGTTCTTAAAAATTATTATTATACATATGCTTACATACAATGTGTATTATTTTCTCTAGAATTGATTGCTTCGACTAAATGTTTAAATTTGGGTTCAAAAATAGTGTCTTATGAATGTTTGTGTGTGTTGATTGTATTAGAATGCATTCATATGAAATGTTACACAATCTTGTTGATTATGATAGAATCTGAATAGTACATATTTTTTCTGGAACATAGAACAATGGAAGTTTGACTAAATTCAAATTATTTACTTGATTGCTCATTGATTGTATTTGTACGTATTGACCTAGCATTGAGGATGATGCATTATTAAGGGGGGAAGGATGTCACAACCCACTTATTGAAACATTGAATAATTCGGTATTAAATTATTTCTTAGATTAAAGTAATAAAATATTTTACTTAAATTAGAATGGAACAACATTAATAATGAATTCGTTATAAGTGATGACTTGAGGTTTGAGGTTTTATAGGAAATAGTTACAAATTTGAGCCGAAATAAAAATAGTTAGAAATTTGAGCGGAAGTGGGGGTTAATTGTTCATTGTTCTTGTCTGTCTTATCATTACCAAGCCTTCCGAGGGCTTACTATTCCCATAAAATATTCATTCAAACCTGAACTTTACTCTCACTATTGTTAAGCTGACCATCCATCAGGATTGCACAAAAAATCCAGAAGATTTGATGTAATTGCAGGATGCATGGCTTGGATTGTAGGACTCCATTGCATGGAACCTGAAGCTTTCCAATAAAATAGCTCTTCCAATCCCAACCTTTACAATTTTCTAGTACATTGTAATTGAGATATAGAATAGATAGAGAGTACATCAGGTTTTGGATAACATGGATAACAACATGGCTAATATCTTTAATAGAGTTGATGACCTGGTGCACATTAGCGATGAAGAACCCATTCATGGCAACAATGTTGGCAATATTTTCATTCATTCAGAACCTATACCCCTTTCTACTACCAACTGTTTCTTTGACCTTGAATGGATGACAAAGCTGATTGGAGAAGAATCAGAACATATAATTTTTGATTTCAAAGACAAAGTAGAAGAACAAGGATTTAGAGTGTAAAGAATGAAAGGAGGAGGAGTTCATACTTGCAGACTTTGTGGCAAAATTTTCAAGATGGGTTAAGCTCTTAGTGGTCACATGAATGGTCATGTGCTAGGTAAGTGCATGCCATATTGTAATCTTTATTTTTGATATTCTATTGAATTTGGTGAATTAAATGAGGACAAAAAATTCTAAGATCATTAAGATTGAGTTTTTCTAGCCTAATTGATTAAACGATTCATATTTAACGTTGAAGAAAAAAATTGAAGTTTGAGCTACATTAGTTTTTGAACTTAGTTGACACTAACGAGATTCTTGTTCTAAACAATTTGTAATGGATGAGTTTAGTATAAAATTAGTTAGAATGTTTATTCGGTGCCTAGTAGACAATAGAAATGGGAATCGTCTTTCTAAATTTATTTTAAAGAGTTAAATTAGAAAAACAACAGGTGAAATTCAACTCAGGCTTTGGTTTTGGGCACACCCATGTGATCTAATTTGTGGAATTGTTGTTATAGGTTCAGTCAGGTTAATAGAGTCAAGTGAATTCCTTTTCTTTCCTTTTCTTTTAATTTGGATGTAAATCAATTGAAAACAAATAGGCTTATGTATTAAGCATTTCTGCATGTTTGTGGTTGTGTGCTTGAGCAGACTGTGTAATTGTTGTTACATATAAATTACCAATTAGAGTGGCATGTATAAAACTCTAAATTCGAGAAAGTTCTTGTTAATGAGTGATGCAAAATAAGATAGCAATAAAGGACTAGTCGTCAACATAGAAATGAAGCTGTCATTGTGGAACATAGGAGTGATGCATTTATTTTAATAAAGTTATTAGATTATGAGTGGGTAAGATTGAATATATATATATATATATATATATATATATATATATATATATATATATATATATATATATATATATATATATATATATATATATATATATATATATATATATATATATATATATATATTGCTTGGAAATTTTCTCTTCTTTGAATTGAATGTCAATGACTAATTCTTGTGTATATACTCTGTTGGAAGTGGTTGTATAAATAAAATTCAATGTATTTATTACTTATGACCATGAGCGAAAGATTAGTTTAAGCTAAGCTATGTTGAAGGCTTTTCTTTTCTATATAGTTGAATGATATTGAACTCTTGGATATGATGCAATGATTCAAAATGGTAATTATTGGAAACGACTAGATAATAAATCTGAAAAGGAGATATTGATTCCCTTTCATAGATATAAGTAAGTCTTATGTACATGGTGAACTGCTTGAGGAGATATGGACAATCCTTACAAGTACGTATTCCTCAAATGAAGGATTATGAGTTGTGTTTTCATTACTCATTAAATTTCCTTGTGTGAGAAATTTTTGTGTAGAATATGGAATTTAAAGAGAAGAAGTATTCTTTTGTTTTAATTTTTCTTTCGTTAAGGTTCAATTTATAAGAATGTGATTTACATAGTTCTGATTGATGGAAGAGTCAGACCTAAGAATTAATATAAATAATATTGTTCAAATATGGCATATCTTATTATTTTAAAGTTAAATAGAAAAATAAGAGTAAAAAGTAAAAGTGGAGTGAGATGAAAATGGCTGGAAAATAATTTATTGCAAGGGTTCACAATTTTTTGTCCGAATATATTTGAAAAATGGGCAAATAGAGAAAACAAATTCTCTTCCTTGAAATTATGGACTAAATTTATATGTATATCTTTATCTTTTTTTGAAATAACAAGAGTATAGATTAAAAATAAAGAAGATTATATTTGAGATATTTTCTATAGCAAGTCAAATCACACATGGCTATTAGATTCATGAGATTTAGCTATGTTATTTTTGAGTTAAATTTATTCTACATCTTATAAATTGTATAAAATATTTCAAAATTAAAACTATTACAAAAATTCAACAAAGTATAAAAATAACTCTCTAAAGAGCAATGTTGTATATTTTAGTTGAACTTTCCTGCCTTCCTATCAAAAATTCAAAAAACTTAAAAAAATACACTCTCTAAAAAATAATGATGTATATTTTACTTGAACTCTTCTACCTTCCTATGTGTGCCATCTCCCATTAGGCATGCACATATGCTACTTGTTTTCCTTGCACACTTAAAAATGAGAAATAAAAAAGAAAAAGAAAAAAAAGAAAGATTTTTTATTTTTTACAATTATAA
This sequence comes from Cupressus sempervirens, assembly GCA_028749045.1. Classification (NCBI taxonomy): domain Eukaryota; kingdom Viridiplantae; phylum Streptophyta; class Pinopsida; order Cupressales; family Cupressaceae; genus Cupressus; species Cupressus sempervirens. The sequence goes on from CM053783.1 coordinate 453,831,204, forward strand.
TGATTGGGGGCACTTATGTTTATATATTGATCTATTTTTGAGTTGAACTTAAATGTGTCCGCAACTAAAATTGAAGAACATGATTGGTAAAAAGAAAAGATTGTAATATCAATGTAAAAATATTCTTCTCTTTCCTAAAGAAGCAAAAGGAATCAAACTTAGGTCTTTAGCCTTTCAAGTTTCTTTGTATTGTGTTTTATGTTAAGGTACATGAATTAATTTAAAACAAATTTTGAAATGAATTTTGGTTCTATAGGTTGATAGGATTGTACAATATCTACAAAAATATTCAAGAATCTATTTATGGAATGATATGTACAAAATCGTTACAAAATCTTTCATAATATTTTCTCCTGTATATGAAATAATAAAATCCTTTTATTTTTAAATAGGAAAATCAAATTTGCACCTTAAAAATCACAGGCCAATAAAACAAAGGAACCAATTCAATGAAATTCAAAACACCACAAAGTGTCTACAAAACAAGGAACTTTGATTTGTTAGGTGGTGCTACTTTCTAAGCAAGACTAATTCCAAGTTTGTAGTCTGTAGGATATTCAAACAAATCTTCATAGATTGCCATGTGATATACACAATTGCAATTAGCAAGTGTATAGATAAGCTTCAACACTTTTTCTCACATGTTGCCTTCCTATTCTAGAATAGGAACTATTGAACATGGTAAAGAATTCCATTAAAGTTAACCAACATGAAATAATACACTAATTACAAGATAATTTTGACACAAATGATTGTTCATGTATATCAAATGACCACAATCTCTACACTTGTGAGCTAGACACCTGTAATATCTCCAACTATTAGTTTGACATCAAGAGACTTTGAAAGTGTTTCTTGGAGGGCTTACCACATTTAGGTGAGATGAGAAAGAACCACTACCATTGACAAATTCAAAGACAAGGGCATAATTATTTACAAAATGCATTATAATGATGTAAATTGTTCCAATATTTGGATAAATTGTAGTTGATCACTACCAGATTACAACCTTTGACATTTGAGAGGTCATATCCCTGTTTTAAGATATTATTTGGATAATAATTACATAATACAATGTTATTAAATAAATAATGACAATAAACTTATGTTAAAACTAATACTAAACATATAAAAAATAGGGAATAATAGTTATTTAATTGATATTATCAATGAAATATTATTTAGTAAGAAATTTTAAATAATTAGAAAATAATAAAATTACAATGAATAAATAGGCAAATAAAATTAAATACAAGAGGCAATATTATAGAAAGTATGTTAGCTTTCTCTATAGAATTTAATAATACATAATGATAAATAGAAAAATAAAGTAAATAGATAATATAACATAGAATAATATAAATTAACTAAATCTAATGTAAAGTTAAGAGATATTTAATAAGTAGACACAACTCTTTGAAATTAAGATATAAAAGGGAGGCGAGTTTATTTTAGAGAGAGTAAAAAAAGAAGAGAAGATAGGAGTTCAAAAAAGAAAAATGAAAGAGGAAAGTAATATGAAGAAAATAAGTGACTTTCTGAAAAGGTATTTCAATGATATTGAAAGGATGCGAATCTTCAAAAGGATCATAATTATGAATAGTTACGACTCTTAAAAAATGTTGTAATTATAAAGTATTGAGATTTTCTCAAAGGATTTTAATTATGAAGTGTTGTAACTTTTCAAAAAGATTATAACTATGAAGTGTTGCGACTTTTCAAAGGATCTCTATTGTGAAAAGCTGCGACTCTTGGAAAAGAAGAAACAAAAAAAAAAACATTTTATCTTTTCCTTATAAATAGAAAAGGAATAATTTTAGAAAGTAAATATAGAGTTGAGATAATCTAGTAAGAATAATTCATTGAAAGGTTGATTGAGGATAGAGCCGCATGGACCAAGAAAAAAGGAAGGTAAGAAATGTATGTTTATTGATTATATTTGTTTAAATATATTTATGAATTTATCTATATCAATGAATCATACTTGTGGAAAATTTATGCATATACATATGTATATGTAAAGATGGAATTCAAAATGGATAACACACATGACTTAATGGTTAATAGTTTAAGGTCAAGAGAGTCCCTTTTTAGGGAAGAGAGTGATCTTAATATGGTTGATAGCTTACGATCAGGAGAGTCCCTTTGGGAAGATAGTGACCTTAATACGGTTATAAGACCAGAATATTCCATATATTATAATATATGCACATGTGTCAAGGGACTTGGATGGAGAATGTCTCTTCTAGGAAGGACCTTAAAGGGAGCATTTCATAGAAGACGAAGAAGTAATCCAAGATCTAAGGATCCTCAAGAGGGTTATTGATCTCAATGTGGAGATGTCTTTAAGGTTGGGTTGTGATAGAGGGTAGAATAACGAAAGATGATTTATTATTGTATAGATTCTAATATTAATTTTGCAGGTATACTTGTCCTAGCTAGTGGGGACATTATAGGTTAGCTCCTTCATATGATTGGGGTATTTAGGATTTTGGTGTATTTTTCACTTGTAAGTAAAAATGGAAACATGAAAAAACATGATTAATGCAAACCTTTACAATAGACATACAAATATTGACTAAGGTGTACAACGGATGACACATTACAAGGGGATTGAGCATATAATGAGTTAAATATGCAATTAAAAAAAAAAGATAACCTATCTCAATATACAAGGAGACTAGTTAATTTATCACATTCAAACCTATGTAGTAAGGCTTATTTGTGCTTCATCAATTATATATATCACTTAAGTAGGAGCCATTGGATTCTATAAATGTACAAAGACACTGCCAACTTAACATATGAGAAATTAGTAATAATCACTCAACAAACACGTTTAGAAATATGAACTAAATGCATTCATTATTGTCCTCTTGAATATATACAAGTCCAAGAGTTTTGAATACAAAATATCAAGCTAAAAGTTTCATTGGAAAATTACTCATAATATTGTTATAATATATAGTCCACCAATATGACTAAGAGCGAGGGAGTGTGGCGAGGGGGGGGGGAGGGGGTGGGGGGTGGTGAATCAGTTATATAACTATTATCACAATTATCAATTTAAAAAACTCAACTGTATGAGTAATATAACCAAAAACCACAACAAGATACTCATACACAATAACACCATATATGTTAACTAGGGAAAATCCTGATGGGGATGGTACCCACAAGATGATGTACTAATATAAATATCCCTTGTTAGAGGATGAACCCTGTTAGGAGTCTATAACAACATTCAGTACAATATTGGTATTTATTAGGAGACTTTGAATCCATGTTAGGAGATTCCAACTCTATTAGGAGTTGTGCCAACCTTGTTAGGAGTTGTGGAAGACAGCTAGACCCACTACCCAAACAACTTCAAGGTTAAGACCAAGGAACCCACTATCCAAATGATCTTTGTATTATTCTTTGTAAAATAATAATAGAATTGAATAGTACTTCCTTCCTCTATCTTGTTAATTAGACCTTAGCTCCTTCTGATCTTGTAATTAGATCACAAAACTCACATCCAATAATCCCTTAGATTTCTTACTCGCATTTACCAAACACTTTTCTCCTTTTTGCACTTCACACTTCATACAACATTGGATACACTTTACAAACAAGGAAAACATTTTTCCTTTATACCATATCTTCAAAATAATTCCTTGAGTCGTCCTTGAGGCTTTCTCAATTAATTATAGTAAGATAATTAATTAATTACAATTACAATAGCATTTTCAGCTCACAGTCTATACAAAACTTCACACGTGTGATACTAGGGCTTGCAAATCTGTTGACATCATCATCAAATTGTCCTCTATCATTGTATGACTGTGCATCTCTTTGTTACATCTCAGATGAAAGATATATTACAAACATCATAAACTTCTTTCCAAGCACTTTGTCTCTGAATTGCTATATGTAAATTAGATTCAACTTTTGTACATCTTTGACTTACATGTTGTTTATTGAACCACATCATTAGGAAACTATACCAAATATGTCTATGGATGCACATCACCAGACAAGAAAAACCTTGTCTGTACAACTACGATCTCTCTCTGTAACTCTGCCAATCTTCACAAACTTACTGCTATGTTGACATCAATGGAAAACACGGTCATGAATGTAACATGTCCATACTCTTCAATGCCTATGATACTCCCCCAGTGTAGCATCATCAGCATTCATGCTAACAATTCCCCCTTTTGGCATTGATGCCAACATAGATGAAAAAGAATACCAAAATAATACTCTACTACTGCTGTTCTCATCTTCTCAAATCCTCTTCATCAATCAAATCTGAAATCCTTTGGAACATTGCTTTATTCTTGAAATTTTCTTGTAAGGCTTTATCCCAATTGTCTTTCAGGACCTTACATGTGTGAAGTGCAATTTGTACTTCCCCTAATAATTCTACCATATGGTCTGCTATGGAGAAATTATTGTCATGGATGAGAACTTTTGAATATGCAATATGTTTCTGTAGTGCATCCATGTTGGGAAGAATCATATTTTGTCTATCTATCAATGTGGATTTGATTCTTACTTCTTCTTTGAGCAATTCTACTTGCATATCTGACAAAAATCTTATTTTCTTGAAATGTGCAGAGCTTGAACCAGGGTCAAGCTACAACTACTAAGCACTAGCCTTCAGATCTTCATTTATTTTGGACAATTTATCCTTTATTTCCTTAGTAAACTCAAAAAAATCACATAGCTTTTAAAAAAGTGGTGACACATTTGTACAAGATGCTTCTAAATTGCCCAAAATTGTAGAAAGTTCTACTTGATATATAACTATCTATTGAGAAATGTGCTCCCGCACTTTATTATCAAACTTCTTTTCTGCCTTCTATACTAGCTTATCCTATCCATCAGTATCTTCATTAAATTTTTGGGCCGCCTCTGCTAGCTGATACAAAATTGGTTGCGAAGAATCAACCTTAATGCCTATGGCCTTTGCCAAAATGTTCTTTGCATCTTTAATAATCTTGAATTCCTTATATCTTTCCTCTCTTATTCTTTGCTGTTTAGCCTTCTTTTGGAGAAGTTCACCAAATGACTGCATTTGGTTTGTAGTAAGCTTAGAAATGTCCCAATTTGGAATTACAATTTCCTCATCTAAATCTTTTCTTCCTCCATTTCTTTTCCTTTACCCAAAAATTTTGTGCTTAGTTGAACCTTGGGTTCAATTATCCTTACACTTAATGCTTTTGTACCTAACATAGAAATAATAGTAGACATGCTAGGACTTGTTGTGAAAAATAATACTGTACTTATTGACATAATATTTACAAAAATACTTGAAGAATCCAAAATTGATGTGCTCAAAACTGAAGTAGCCAACTTGATTGATGAAGGAAGAGTCTGCAGCTCAGTAGATGAAGTGGAGGTCACTTCTGTCAATGATGTGCTAAGCTAAGTAGGAGCAAAGAGTGATTGGACATTTGGATTGGCACTGGTGGTCACAATCAAACTTGCTGGGGCTATCTTCGCGCTTGATGTTGTCACTAGTTTTCTTTGAGAGTGAGGAAGTAAGGCAATAACTACTACAACTATCTTAACTAGATAAGTTTCCTCATCATCTTGCTTTGCTTCCTTGGTAGCCTCTTGTCCTTGATCCTCTTCATCTTCTTCATTATCAAAATGAGTTACTTCTTCAGTATTTTCCTCTTCATCTTTCTCCTTATCCTCTTCATCATCATCATCATCTTTAACATCAATTGGAAAATCACTTGGTTAATGTAATAAATAGACATTCTTCCAAGTGTTTGTTGTATTTTCTACAACATGTTGAATATCTTTCATCAAAATTAGACAGGTATTAAACTTTAGAGTCCATTTTTCTTTAGTGACTCTTTTACCTCTGCATTTGATATGCTCAGTAATAGTTGCCTCAAGGTTTGTCCATATATATCTTTGATAGTTTTCATAGAAAATCCCCATCTTGGCTTTATCTTTTCCAAAAAATCATTAGGCATTTGAGAGGCAAGCTGGTCTGGTGAGTATTTCCATTTTCCCATCTTATCCATCACTAGGTCTTCAATTTACTTCTATTGCTCTGTTGTCCTAATTTCATATTTTAATGATTTAAAATTTGTTATTCTGACTCCTACTTCTAGATCTTTCAATCTGTCTTGGAAGGTGGGTGGAGGTTTTCTAAATACAATGTCTACTCCTTCCTTGTTAGATTTCTTCCTTGAAGATCTCCTTGTGAATACTGTAGTGGATGACTTTTGTGGCTTGGTGATAATCACCTTGTCCTTATTCCTTAATGGCTCTTCTTCTTTGGATTCTGCCTCATCCTCTACTTCCCCATTCTCACCTTTTCTTTCAGTTAACAAAAGTGTAGAATTGGTTTTCAATTTTGCAATTCTCTTCTTTCCTTTGTTTACCACTTGAGGAAGCTTTATTTCAAGTTCAATCCTGGCTTTTGCTTCAACACATGTGCCAAAATATGCTGCTTTAGGATCAATTGGCTCATTCATAAGAGCTTCAATGATATCTTTAGTTTCATCAATATTAACCTCATAACCAAGAGGTTTTACCTACACAATTCTAGGCTTAATTGCTTGAATGTACACTTTATCACTATACACCATGAAACATACATCATCCTTATAATCCTCAACTAGTTTCTTGGGGAATCAGTACCTATTTTTTATTTTCTCTTTGAATGCATCAAAATAATTATCCATAATACTATTGTAGTTTTCACCCATTTCAGCAATAAACTCATTTATCTGATATAACATAGGTACATCTTTTCTCCGAACAACAGTTCCTTTTGAAGGGAAGAATTTCTGAACATAAAAGAATAGACAAATTAACAAGGAACCAAACTTACATGGATTATTCTTTGATGTCCTTATGCTTTCCATATTTTTGTTGAACTATCTCAACAATAGCTCAGCAAGGTTGAATGATAAATTTTTCTTTACCACCTTGTATGCCAAGTCCACAGCTTCACATGACACACTATTCAACTTGCTAGAGCTATATATCTTGTGTGCAATGATGTGAATACCAAACTTCAATTCCATATCTGAAACATAATTTTTATTTCTCTGCCATTCCATTCGGCTAGGATTTTCTTTTCAAGTTATGCCCAACCTAAGGTTTTTGTTGTTTTCAATTTGGCTAGCATTGGGAAACTAGTGATTTGATGAAACATCTTCTTTGTGATCAACATTGGTTGTTCCAACCATAACTGTCCATTATGCACTTGACTAATGATAAACCTAATCCACTTAACTTGAAATTCATGGGGCATGTGAGGGATGTGAGTTAACCCTTTGGTTTCTAGGTGTTGGTACTTGGGTTTCAAAACTCCATTCACACAAAGCTTATCTAGGGCATCGTCCATTTCCAATGTACCAATCTCTTGAATAATATATTTGAAATGAGTGTGTATATCATTGATCAGAAGTTCCTTTGGAGGGATTTGAGATTGCGCTCCACTCGGATCTAGGGTTTCAATGATCACAAGAGTGAGCTTGAAATTTGGTACTTTCCATTCCACTCCATGAACGAACATGTAAGATCCTCACTTGACCTTCCTGCTATTGGATACCATCTTCACTTTGTAGGGTTTGAGAGAATTCAAAAACTTTCGCTAGAAATTCACTCAAATCACTTGGAAGCTTTGAAGATTGCACTTCACAATAGCACTCAAAATTTCACGATAAGAAATGACTTTGATTCCATGCCTGTTGTTAAAATTTTGTCATATATGCTTAGTACAAAGGTTAGATCGACTGACATCATGTTGACAGACTGTCATCCACTACTTTTCATTGATCACTCTATGAAGTCTTCATGACATGGCAACCATAAGCATCTTTATTACTCCGGACCTTTCTCGGTAAAGTCTATGTGTGAAAAATATGGAAAAATATGCAAATGAGTCCTTATACTTGAAATCCTTCAAAATAACACGATGAAAGTGCAAGATCTCAAGAATTGACTCATAGATTCCTATCATCAGTGTGCAAAGACCTTCAAAGATTTGTAGTGGTGGCTCTCATATGAACATTAGCCTTGGCCTTCACAAGTACATCCAATGAACAGAAGATTCAAATGATCATGAACATGCAAGATATCTCCAAGTCTCCAAGACAGCTTCAAAAAATGTCTATCATAATGGTAGCATAAGAAGTCATGATCTTCTCATAAGAATGCTCCAAGTCCTTAAGGAAATTGCATGAAAGCTCCAAATGATGGTGATAATAAAATTGCCTCCTTCAAAATGAAGGAAGGAGGTCTCCTTACAAACCAAAGTCAAGAGGCATTCCCAAATTGGAGGGAAAATAAAAATTAAATGAAAAGGTGTGACCCACATAAGAGAATGTGCAATTAGCATTTAATTTTAAGAGATGTGGAGTGTAAAACTCCATAAAAATTATAAGATGAGGGGTGTTTTTATTTAATTTAAATGTAAAATAATCCCATTTCTCATAAAATAAAGTGTGTGAAATTTATTTAATTATTTCCTTTACAATAATAATTGTTGCACAAAAAATTAAGTGAGCAGGGGTTTTATTTAATTAAAAGGGATAAAATTTCTTTAATTAAATAATACAAAAATCAAGATGATCTAACCATTTATTTAAAAGTAATTAAATAAATTAACTCTAATTTAATCAAGGAAGTTGATGTAAAATAATAATGATTAATTAAATAATTCAAATAATTTAATTTGATCAAAGGAAATGGCGATGTAAATATCGATTCAAGCTTGAGATAAATTATGAAACTGAGGCACATAGTCAAAGTGACCATTTTAGGGTGCATACATTTTCCCCTCTTTGACTAATGTGTGTCCACATACATGAGAAGCACATTAAGAAAAAGAACTATAAAATAAAGTGTGTATAAAGATTGATTTATTTCAAAAATATATAAAGATTAAGCATCCAACTCTTGTTCCCTCAACACGCCATCTGGGGTCTTACAGTGCCTGGAGCAGAATATGCCGCTATGGGTCTTATAATTGTAGGTCTGCTCAAAGAGTTTTTAGTGACTATAAAATTCATGATATATATATAGGCAAAAGACAAATATCAACACCCATAAAATGAAAAATCATGCATTGACTTGCCCCAGGTACAATAATCATCTACCCCAAGCCAGGCAAAAAAAGGTGAGTAGATTTTGAATCAACTTTGCAAACAATGAAGCTCAATAGAGTGTTCTTAGATAGATATGATCAAATTAGAAAAAGGTTCACGATGAAAGATAATAAAGATATAGATCAAGAAACCAAGGTTAAATCACTAAGTGTGAAAAGCATGCCCCAAATCAATAGAAAGAAGGGGGGAAAATGAAAGACAAGAAGATGGAAAGAAGAAGAGGGAAAATGCCTCAAAAACCATCAACTATGCAAGATATGACATTTTGATTGAGATCACGAACAAGTGATGTGTACTAAAAAGCACAATCGTGATTAAAGCTGATAGCAGAGAAATGATGGAGACCTCCAAAAGGTGAACAAAAAAATCAAAACCTCCAAAAAAACAAGGGGGTAAAATGCATGTCCATGTCCATATGACACTTCTTGTTGGAATTCTTTTAGAATAAGTGGGGGGGGGGGGGTGTGAATCAGTTATTCAAGGTCCAAATGTATAAAATAAAACTTTTCACAATTCAGTGAACCCTTAAAACTTTCTCAACCATGTATGCATTCATTGTGTGTTAATCAATACTGATAAGTTATTGTAACATTAACATGCAGTAATATAAAGCATAAAACACAACATATCCATCAACACACTTGTGGCAATGATTTAATGTGGAAACCCAATTTGGAAAAAACCACTAGTAACATGCTACTCCTTTTTGTTAAAATCCAACTCTGTTAAAGGTTACAACACACATGGTTAAATGTGATTTGGTTAAGGGATTTCAATCACCCTATTAAAGGTTAGCCTCGTTAGAGGACTTTAGGCCATTCACTTGGAATGCCACTTTGTTAAAGGATTTTGTTAAGTCAACCTTTCTCCAAAGGATTTACCCTAATCTGATACAATTGTTAGAAAGTAATAGTAGAGATTTTGATCTGATACAACTTACAACCTTACTTATAGATTACAGATCACTATTTAGTCCTCAACTCTACTTGGCTTCCAATCTTTTGCAATTCTGACAGCTTGTTCACCCTTGAAGTAGTCATCCTCCTCTAGCCTTCTTTCTTAGCTCACCATTGCAGACATCTTCTCTCGGGTCACTTGATGAATCAAACCCTCTTCCTTCTCCTTGTCAAAATTTTGCATCCAAAACTCTCTGACCTCCATCCAACATTGCTTCATGACTTGACATCCCTACATATAGGAAATTAGAACTCTTTTCTCGCTCATTATCCATCTCAAAAATTAGGGTTTTCAATGGATTAGGTAGGATCCAATGTATCTACCCCATATCTTGTCTTCTCTAGAAACTTCTCCTAGAATCCATTTGAATTCGCCTCCAAAATGGTTTACATAAGATTCTATGGTGAATCAGTTATTCAAGGTCCAAATGTATAAAATAAAACTTTTCACAATTCAGTGAACCCTTAAAACTTTCTCAACCATGTATGCATTCATTGTGTGTTAACCAATACTGATAAGTTACTATAACATTAACATGTAGCAGTATAAAGCATAAAACACAACATATCCATCAACATACTTGTGGCAATGATTTAATGTAGAAACCCAATTTGGGAAAAACCACTAGTAACATGCTACTTTTTCACTCTTTTGAAGTGATGCCCTGTTAAAAGCCAACTCTGTTAAAGGTTACAACACACAGGGTTAAATGTGATCTGGTTAAGGGATTTCAATCACCCTATTAAAAGTAAGTCTTGTTAGAGGACTTTAGGCCATTCACTTGGAATCCCACCTTGTTAAAGGATTTTGTTAAGTCAACCTTTCTCTAAAGGATTTACCCTAATCTGATATAATTGTTAGAAAGTAATAGTAGAGATTTTGATCTGATACAACTTACAACCTTACTTATAGATTACAGATCACTATTTAGTCCTCAACTCTACTTGGCTTCCAATCTTTTGCAATTCTGATAGCTTGTTTGCCCTTGAAGTAGTCATCCTCCTCTAGCCTTCTTTCTTAGCTCACCATTGCAAACATCTTCTCTTGGGTCACTTGATGAATCAAACCCTCTTCCTTCTCCTTGTCAAAATTTTGCATCCAAAACTCTCTGACCTTCATCCAACATTGTTTCATGACTTAACATTCCTACATATGGGAAATTAGAACTCTTTTCCGGCTCATTATCCATCTCAAAAATTGGGGTTTTCAATGGATTAGGTAGGATCCACTGTATCTACCCCATATCTTGTCTTCTCTTGAAACTTCTCCTAGAATCCATTTGAATTTGCCTCCAAAATGGTTTACATAAGATTCTATGCCTCCAACTCATCAATCTTATCTTCCTCCTCATTCACAAGTTCCAAGAAAACAAACTTGTCAGCTTTTAATTGATGAATCTTTGATCTTTTTCATAATGCAACAACTCAACATTATCAATTTACTGATGCTAGGCACATACTGTGTTACTTGGCATCTATTAGATTTTACTGGTGCTCAACATCAACTAAAAATCACTTGTCTTCAACTATCTTGCTTGACACCTACTAACTTTCTTGGCATCCACTAGAAATTTCTTTTACTCTGCTCCAACTGAATTTTTTCTTCACTTGCACTAACTTTTCTCGGCACCTTCTATCAACTTGATCAAGCTTAGCAAATGAGCTCTGTCCAACATTATTCTTCTAAACTTTCTAAGTGTAGCCAATCATTTTGTAACCTCAAGTAGATCATCAATACATTATGTTATCACTGTCTTAACTAATTCTCGCACTTCAATACTTAATCATAACTCAACCTTTTCTCTAGGTACTTTTGTTACATCTTGTTGATCAAATCCTCCTCATCAATCAACTAAGTAATAGTGCTTGGAATATATAAAAATTTTTCTTACCAGCATGTGGCAGGTTTGACATCAGTGACAAAACAATGATTGAAAACACTCAAATGATCTTTTCAATCATATATCAACAATCTCCCACTTTGGCATTGATGGCAAATCAAATTGATCAACCAATCAAACAAATGATAAACATCTTGTTCTATCAAGCTAACTAGGTTAAAATAGTAAGACAATACCAAAAAGAAAGTTTGTGAATATAACTTCTTCTATCAGCAACTCCCTCTTAGGTTACAAAATATAACTCAAAAATTCTCCCATAGATCAGCAAATTATCTGAATATCTCCCTCTTTTTGTTTTTTGCTATTTCCTTTGATTGCTTTCTGATTTCTCCCTCTTTCTTTCTTTCAGTCTTTTGATATTTTGATGATGTACTCTCACTTTATTGTTCTTCTTGTGCACTGTACTTTCTATATACTTTCTCCATTGATTTTCTACTTTGATCATCTCCCTCTTGATCAGTACGCACTTGATCAATTTTACTGTACTTTCTCGCTCTTGATTAGTATGCACTTGATCAATTTTACTATACTTTCTCCCTCTTTGAAAACAATGCTAAAGACATATACTCAACACTTGGCATCTTGATATATGCACTTGTAGGCTCTTCAATTTTTTCCCTTTGTCACCTTGCTTGTGACTGATTTGAAGTTTCAATTTTGTGATTACTTTAGGCAATTTTCTAAAGCAAGATCCACTGCATCAATGTGTATGAAATGAATGTTAGCCTTTTTGATGTAGGGTACTCCCTTTTTCTTCTACACAACCTTTGATAGGGGTATCACCCCTAATTTACCTCTTAGATATTCATAAGCATCCTTAGGTAATGCTTTGGTGAAGATATCAACAATTTTCTCTTTTGTGTTGATATATTCCATCTTCACCTCTTTATCTTGAACCAATTCCCTTACATAATGATACTTTACTGCAATGTTCTTTGTCTTTGTATGCATTACAAGATTCTTTGATATGTTTATAGCACTTTTATTATCACAATAAAGTGTCATTGGTTCAGTGATCTCTTCCTTCATTCCCTTTAGCTACTGTTTGATCCATACAATGTTTGTGCAATTAATAGAAATAGCAACATACTCTACTTCAGTAGTAGATTGGGAAGTACAACTCTGCTTCTTGCTTGTCCATGTAACAATTCTTCCACCTAAGAAGAATGCTCCTCCATTGGTGCTCTTTCTGTCATCAATATTTTCAGCCCAATCAACATTAGTGTAGGTTTTTAGTCAAACTTTTCATTCTTCTTATAATATAAACCATACTCTTCTATTTCTTTCAAGTATCTCATTATTCTTTTCATAGCCATCAAATGATTCTCTTTAGGATTAGTAGAGAATCTAGCAACTATCCCCATAGCTAATGCAATATTAGGTCTGCTATGTACTACATATTGCAATTTGCCAATCATGAATCTATATAATGTTTGATTGACCTTAGCTAAATCATCATTCTTTGATAGTTTGAGTGCTGTTACCAGAGTTGTACTTATTGGTTTTGAATCCTCAAGTCCAAATGTCTTCAATATCTCCTTGACATATTTTGACTGAGTGATATATACACCATACTTCATTTGATAGACTTGTAATCTCACAAAGAATTTGATCTCACTAAACATTGATATTTCAAACTCTTGCTTCATCTAATTTGCAAAGTCTTTACAAAAAGCATCTTGTCCTCCAAATATTATGTCATCAACAATTTTTTTAGATAACACTATACCTTTTTCTTTATCTATCTTTATGTACAAATTGTTGTTACCATCTATCCTTTCAAATCCAATCTTAACAAGATAAGTATGAAGTCTCTCATAACATGCTCTTGGTGTTTGTTTCAATCCATATAGGGCTTTGTGCAGTCTACATACCATTTTCTTATTGTTTTTATCCACAAATCCTTCTGGCTATTCTATGTAGACCTCTTCTTCTAATATCCCATTCATAAATGCAGACTTAGCATCCATCTGATAAACTTTGAAACCTTTATATGCATCATAAGCAAGCAGAATTCTTACTCCTTCCATTCTTGCAACAAGGGAAAATGTTTCACCATAGTCAGTTCATTCTTCTTGTGCATATCCTTTATAAACTAGTCTTTCTTTGGTTCTTGTCACTTCACCATTCTCATCTAGCTTGTTCCTGAATACCCATTTTGTGCCAATCACATTCTTTTTTTCTGGTCTAGGAACTAGGTTCCAAGTCTTATTCTTTTCTATCTACTGAATTTCTTCTTCCATAGCCTTGTACCAATCATCATCTTCCAATGCATCTCTCACTATCTTAGGCTCCTTCATGCTTAAAAAACATAATTCACTTCTCAACCTATTTATTTTCATTGGCCTTGCATCATTTTCTCCAATGATTTGATCTACAAGATGGTGTCTTTTGACATATTTTGACAGTCTAGGCTCAGTTCTTGTGGCTGCATTTTGTATTTTAGCTTTAGTATCACTATGTGCATCTCTGTCAAGTATTTTAGCATCTCTTTAATGTATTCTAATCTCAGAGTTAGATTGTGCATTCTCCTAATTCTGCAACTTGGCATCTGAATGCAACTTAGCATTCATAGGATGTGACTCGACAATGTTTGAAACTTGCTGTTGGTTTGCTGCATGAATTGTAGCATCTTCTTTAGTAGGCATTCCTTCATAGTGGTATACAAATGTCTTGTAATCTTCTAGTTCTTTTGTATTTTCAGCTTCATGTGCTTCTATAAACTCATCAAAATTCACATTTTCACTTTCCACAATTTTGTTATTGTTAATAATTAAACACTTATAAGCTTGACTTCTTGTGGAGTAACCAATGAATGTATCTTCTTCGCTCTTTGCATCAAGCTTTCCACTCCTAACATCTTTGAGAATATAATATTTTCTTTGAAATACCCTAAAATATTTTGCATTAGGTGGATGACCATACCATATTTGAAAAGGTGTTGAGTGAATACCTTTGTTTACTTGCACATAGTTCAAGGTGTATATAGCAGTACTTCTAACATCTCTCCAGTATTTAAGAGCAACATTTTTCTCCATCATGAGTGTTATGGCATAGTCCATTAAAAATTTGATTCTTCTTTCAACAATTCCATTTTGTGGAAGGGTCCTATTTGCTGATGTTTGTCTCTTGATTCCTTTGTCATTGCAGAACATCTCAAACTCATGTGAAGTGAATTCACCTCCTCTGTTTGATCTCAAACATTTCAATCTCTTACCTATTTCTTTCTCAACTCTTGCCAAGTACCATTTAAACATTCGAAAAGTATCTGATTTTTGTTTTAGAAACATAACTATCATTATTCTAGAGTAATCATCAACAAAAAACATTATATACTGATCTCCTTTGTAGCTTTGCACTTCAATAGGTCCATACAAGTCAGTATGAACAATTTCAAGCATTTTCTTAGAGGTATAAGCTTTACTTTTAAAACTTGACTTTGTCATCTTGCCTAGCTAACATTGTTTGCACATTATATTGTTTGGTTTCTTCAACTTAGGTAAACCTCTAACTCTTTTCATGTTATTGATACTAATAAGATTATCAAAGTTAACATGACATAATCTCTTGTGCCAAAGCCATATATCATCAAATTTTGCAATAAGACAAATAGTATCTTCTATATCAAAATAGAACAAATTATTCCTAGTTTGATCACCTTTTCCAATCAAGTTTCTATTTGTATCATATATCTTGGCTGATTTTTTTTCAAACTCAACTTTGCACCCCAAATTATTCAATTGTGACACACTTAACAAGTCATAATTCAATTCTTCAACATAATAAGCATTATCACATGAAATCTTGTCTGTGAGTTTGATGGACCCTTTTCCTTTTGTCAAGCATGGTGCATCATTATCAAATCTTTCTATTTCCATCATAAAAGATTAAGGATATGAACTTACTTTTTTCTCCAGTCATGTGATGTGAGAATCCATTGTCAATGATCCATTTTTCATTCTTGTTCACACAATTCATAAGTGTAGTAGCTTCATCCTTCGTTGCAACATATACCACTTCATCATCATTTTCATTAGAGTTGTTCTCATCAGCAATGTAGCATGACTTCTTGCCTTTGTCTCTAGAGTCTCTTCCATCATCTTCTCTTCTATATTTGTGCTTATTTCCTTCTCTAAAGTTCTTCTTTTGTGTACATCTTGCTACAATATGAGCAACTTCATTGCAATTAAAACAAACAATAGGCAGCTTACCTTTGAATTTACATTTTCCTTTGTGAAATCTTCTTGCTAGTAATGCGTCCAATTGTTCAATGTCTTCCTCATTTGTACCTACTATCACTGGATGCATACTTCATCTTTCTTTTCTTCTTCTTTGGATTTACTTCCTTAGAATCCTTCAGTAACAATTTTTCTTTGAAAGCTGATTCAATACTTTCTAGTTTGTAGTTGTCAAAATTAGATAATTCAAAAGCACCGAGTCTTCCTACTAGACCTTCAAGGGTTAGATCATTTCTTGGCATACATCTTAACTCTTGGATTGTAGACACTCTAATGGCATACAAAAGCAACAATGTTTTCAAGACTTTTCTTAGCACAATATCATCATCTATTTTACTAGTTGCACCTTTGATTACACTAATAACTTCTTTTATTCCAGCAACATATTGAGCAATATTCTCACCTTCTTCCATTCTCATGTCGTCAAACTTACTTCTGAGGCTCTCTGCCTTGGCTTTTTGAACATTTTTGTCTCCACCATAGATGGTGTCTAGGGCATCCCACATCTACTTAGAAATTTTAAGGTCTTTGACATCATCAAACTTAGTATAGCTTAGGGTAGAAGCAATCTCCAACATTGTCTGATTGTGTTCTTTCTTTTTCTTCAAATCTTCAACAGTTAGGGCTCTTGCTGGATCAACATGTGCTACTGAAATGTAAGATTGTGCATAATCACCAAGTCCTCCAAGGTGTAGCTTCATCAAACTTTGGCATGGTAAAAAGTTATCTTTGTTTAGCTTGGGTACCTCTCTTTTTGACATCTTGATCTTTATGCTTTTAGTACCTTAAAACTAATCCTCTTAAGCAACTGCACTTTGATACCAAATGTTGTAATTCTTTTAGAATTATTGAGAGGAGGGGGTGAATCAGTTATTCAAGGTCCAGATGTATAAAATAAATTTTTTTACAATTCAGTGAACCCTTAAAAATTTCTCAACCATGCATGCATTCATTGTTTGTTAACCAAAACTGATAAGTTACTGTAACATTAACATGCAGATGTATAAAGCACAAACACAACATATCCATCAACACACTTGACACAATGATTTAACATGGAAACCCAATTTGGAAAAAACCACTAGTAATATGCTACTCCTTTTTCACTCTTTTGAAGTGATGCCCTATTAAAGGCCAGCCCTATTAAAGGTTACAACACACACTATTAAATGTGACTTGGTTAAGGAATTTCAATCACCCTATTAAAAGTGAGCCTTGTTAGAGGACTTTAGGCCATTCACTTCAAATGACACCCTATTAAAGGATTTTCCAATGACTGTTAAGTCAACCTTTCTCCAAAGGATTTATCCTAATCTAATACAATTGTTAGAAAGTAATAGTAGAAATTTTTATCTAATACAACTTACAACCTTACTTGTAGATTATATATCACTATTCAATCCTCAAATCTACTTGGTTTCCAATATTTTGTAGTTCTAATAGCTTGTTCACCCTTCAAGCATTCATCCTCCTCTATCCTTCTTTCTTAGCTTTCCATTGTAGACATCTTCTCCTGGATCACTTGATGAAGCAAACCCTCTTCCTTCTCCTTGTCAGAATTTTGCATCCAAAACTCTCAGACGTCCATCCAACATTGCTTCATGACCTGACATCCCTACATATAGGAAATTAGAATTCTTTTCTCACTCATTATCCATATCAAAAATTAGGGTTTTTGATGGATTAGGTAGGATACAATGTATCTACCCCATATCTTGTCCTCTCTAAAAACTTCTCCTAGAATCTATTTGAATTCACCTCCAAAATGGTTTACATAAGATTTTGTGCCTCTAGCTCATCAATCTTATCTTCCTCCTAATTCACTAGTTCCAAGAAAAAAACTTGTCATACTTATTTGAATATGCTCTTTTATCATTGTTTTGTATATTTGAATCATTTTGAATTTTTGAAGAAGAAGCTTCATTTTTTGAACAATGTCCATCTGCCCAAAGAAGATTAGTAAAATGAATCAAATCATCACATATATCTTGTTGATCAAGCATATATACTTCCTCCTCCTCCTCATCATCATAAACATCAAATATGGGTCCATCATCATTTCCTTCTTTGTAAATCCAATCTCTAACAATACTTCCTTCTTCCACTTCTTCCATAGGAAGTAAAGTTTCAACCAAAGAAACAACTTCACATCCGGGCTCCATTTCACTATCAAGTGTCTTAGATTCTATCACATATTCTATAGGTTCTTCAACTATCTCATCTAAAACTCTATCCAAAGGCATATGTGATTCTACTAAAATATTATTGATAGCCAAAGTATCAACTCCTAAAATACACATCTCAATTTCATTATGTGAAAATGTAACACACCGATGGTATGTGGAAGGGAGGGCTTTCATTTCATGTATCTAAGATCTACCCAATAAAATGTTACAAGAAAGGGTACTAGTATCAACCACATGAAATAGAATATCTCTCTTAATTGGCTCAATCCGAATAGGTAAAAAACCAATCCTTTAGATTGTCTTTCACTACCATCATAAGATCTAATAGTAACCTTTTTTCTAGTATCAATATCTTGTTTTGAATATCCCAACTTTTCAAGTATGTTGAAAGGACAAATATTCAACCCAACACCTCCATCTATCAACACACGTCTAACAAGAGTTCTGTGAATCATGACTTCAATATGTAAGGCAAGATTATGTGGATGATTCAAATCCTTATCATTTTCCTTAATTGTAACCATGTTGATAACATTGTCTACATTAGAATATCCATAATTTTGATTAGAGTAAGTATAATTTACTTGAGCTTTCCCATTCTTAGATGATTCACCCATTTCATGCTTAGGCAATGGATCCTTATAAGCTTGATGATCATTATTAGTAGCATGACTCGCACCATCAGTAACTAACTTTCCATTATCAATCAAATTCTGAATATTGTGTTTTAACCTTTGATAATTTTTTGTCGTATGACCAATTTTTATCTGATGATATTTGCAATAGGCATTATCATCCCAATGCAGACCCTTCACAGAGGTGGTTGCCAATTCTCAATCAAATTTAATAGCTTTCCATCAACCAAATCTTCCATACATCCTTGTAAGGTCTACCAATCTTTGTAAAAGTTCTTCTCTCTTGAGGATTTCTATAATTGTATCTAGAATTATCTCTATTATTTTGTTGAGAAGATGCTTGAAGTTTCATAGCATGAACACTGTCTGATAACTTGTAAACTACTTGATCATTAGACTTAGGTGCATCAACTATACCATCATTAACCACATGTTGATTCCCTTTATAAGAAGTACTCATATTATTATTTCCATTATTATTATTATTCTTGTTGCTATTATGCTTGATAATTCCTTGATTCTTCAAAACATCTTCAATACGGAAAGATGTTTCTACCATATTATGAAAAGCCTCAAACACCCATTTGCCAATTTCATTTCTTAATTTAGGAACCAAATCACTCACAAGTATATCAATTTTTTATTTTTCTAGAATTTCTCTAGAGTAACTAGAACATAAATTTCTCCATCTTTGTGAAAAGGTAACAAAGGGTTCTCCTTGATCTTGTTTGAGGTTGCATAAATCCAACATAGAAACTAATTTTTGAACATTGTAAGAGAAGTGTTGAATAAATTTTTGAACAAGGTCCTCAAAATTCTTAAGTAGGGGAGTAATCTTAGTGAGCCATTCCATGGCTTGACCCTTTAAATTCCTAAGGAACAATCTCATAAGATAAGCATCTTTATGTGAAAATTGCAAGCTCAAAACATTAAACTATCTCACATGATCACTAGGGTCTCCATTTCCATCATACTTATCATAAGGAGAAAATTCTATTTTCTTAGGGAATTCAACCTCTAGAATACTGCTCTCAAAAGGTAGAGGAAAAACACTCTATAGAGAAAATGGATTCTTAGGTGTAATTTTATCCATTAACATCTTCATATTTTTCTCAGTTTGTTCTTGAAATGAAGGATTTGGTCTCTTGATATTCTTATTCACATCAAAATCATAAGGTAATTGAACACCTTTCTAAATTAAATCAATGAAGTATTTATCTTTATTAATTTGAATGTATTGATCCATGTACTTGTGAAACTCAAGGTCTTGCTATAATAAATCATAATCCACACCAAAATCATGTGTAGTAAATTGAGGGTGTTGTTGTGAATTCCTTGGAGGAGACATTTGCCTTTGCTGATATCTAGGAGGAGGAGATGGTTGTCTCCTGTTTCCCTTAGAAGATTGTGAAGGTGACATATTTCTAGTAACTCCTAGAGGAGGAGAAGGAGGTGGAGAACCATTACCACCACCAAGAAAAAGTTTATGACGTGCTATTTCATGAGCTCTCTTTTCTGCCTCGTGTTGTATGAATGCATCCATGTAAGCTTGTTTTTCTTGTACAAGATGTCTCTCCTCATCACCTCTAGGAGATATAGGAGGTGGAGAAACATTACCTCTCTGAGAAAGAATATGATTAACCATTTTTTAAGTCATATCTTTAGCCATTTTTCTAACTTGGGCTTCTGTATTTAAACTCGCTTTACTAAATTGACCATTAGGGGTTCTTGGAGTTTGTTGAGAAATTCTTTAGACCTAGCCAAATTTTCATTAATTTTTTGTGCTACTTGTTTCTCTTGCTTCTCCAAGTATGCTATCTTTTCCAATTCATCTTGTCTAATTTTATCATCCATTGGGTGAGAAGATTTAGGTGATAATCTAGGAGGACCAAGAAATGGAGAGTAGTGCTGATTTCTTCCAAAAAAATCATTTGCTGAGGTAGTTCCATCAATATCTTCATGAGTTATGCAAGATCCCAAAGGTTCAACCCCATGTCGCCTCAATAATCTATCATTTATCATGCCATCCATGCTTTTATCTTTGCTTCTAATGAATAACATATCTTGCTCAAAAAGTGAAGAGGGCCTAGGTATGTTCAATTTACTAAGATTGCTAAGAGTAAACTCAATTTCTATTTTTCCCTTAGGTGTTTGATCAAAGATAGGCTATTTTCCTTTAAGTTTTTGATGAGTTGGAACTAAGGGTGATTGACCAAAGTTAACTTGAGGTTGATTACCATGACTCATTTGAAACCTAGTTGTAACCGGTATGAGAGGGAAAACACTAGTAAATACAAAGACTCTAAGAAGTGTTGGTATCACTCTTGGGTAGTAAAGTAATCACTTGTCTAATTAATAAAGTGTAATAATGTAATTGTCTATCACCCTCATTAACGTAATCAGCCAATAGAGGTTTCATGATTGGTTAACACAATATGCCACTGTTGGTCTCAGAATTGTGGAATTATCTAAGAGTTATAATATTCTTTAATAAAATATAATAATATGAGATAAATTGATATGTTTAGACAATTGAATACCCACAATCCAAGGATGAAATCAAAGAATCCCAAAGAAAACTTTCTCCACTAGGTAAATCTCTAACTTTGTAGGTTTTGATGTTGGCGACAAGACTTACTAACTTGAAGATAGCTATGATGCAAGGATCCAAAGTGACAACAAGTTTAGAGGCTCAAGATTAGGTCCACAATGGTCAAATAAACTCAAGAATGAAAAAAACATGGTTACCCTAGAGTCCAAATGATGAATGATGAATTGTCCTTTATTAACCAACTAAGATAAATTTCAGATTTATAAATAATAATCAGGCACATAGAACAACAATAAGATATTTCAAAAAAATGTCTACAAGCAATGGGAAAGGGACAAAGCAACCTTGTGCATGAACAAGAATAGTGTCATAGTATGAATCTAATCCCTAGAACTACTACTGTGTATGTTCTAAATTTTTTTTCAATCACACACATAGTGCTTGAAAAGAAAATTTGGTAGCACTAAGGTTCTTAGTAATGGTCAACTCTGCAGCTTTTGCAATCTAGAGTGAGTGAAATCCAATCTTGGCACATTAGGGTTTTTACATATTCTAAGAATTTAATCAATTGGAGATACTGTGGATATTTGACAACCCAACAAAAGACTACACCTCTGAGGATTTTTTCCACAAGGACATTTATATAGCAGTTGCTACTACCACATTAAAAATGACTATTACTACTTAAGGTTCCATTCACATGGCTGGTCCAATAAAGGGATTGTCCACTACGAGTAACCCTCTCTAATCAAGAAAGACTCACAAAGTTGTACCACAAGGGGACTTGGTTTGGATTCAAGGGTTCCAAGTTTTTGATGTACCCAAAAGGGAATAGAGCATACTCCTCTAGCCTCTTCACCTCACCCAAACATAGAAAACAAGAGTCTTTGACACGTTAATTCAAAATCACCTCACCAACTTTTTGGAAAAAAGCGAACAACAAACACCACCAATATCTAAAGAGAAAGTACCATTGGATGTTGAGGGAAAACCCAAGCAAAATAGTGAGACAATGACAAATATCCTTCCCTACCTGCAAGAGGATCTGTTCTCAAGAGGAGCTTCACATATAAAGAAAACAAATGAAGCTCAATCCCCCAAGATCACCAAATAGTGTTCATAGGGCCTAATTACTATGTGAAACATATATGTGTGAAAACAAATCTAGATTTAATTTTAGAGCTCCAAATGAAGTGTGAATCTATGAAAGCATGTAAAATCACTCAAGCCAAACACATGATATGTTCATTTTAGTTTCAAATTCAAACGTTATAGAGATCCAAAAAAATACCTAGTAATTCTTGCAATGCGTCTTTTCTCTATTGTACCTTTCATTTATGCTTGAATGCTTGCTCGCAACGAACAAATCGACAAGCAAAACAAGCAAACACAAGATATGCAATATATATCCAACTTATGCAAAACTAAGGTTAAATCTAAATATCTAAATTTTAAGAGTGATAATAACCAAAAAATAACCTAAATGAAATCTCACATCATGCGTTGATCCATGTGAAAATTAAATGCAAACTATTCATTAAATGCCCTTTTTTTAATATTGATTTTTGACCTAGTCAACGAGATTGGACCTATATGATATGAATTCAGATCCAAAACCCTAAATTCAGAAAAGCGACCCCTATCAAAAATCAAAGAGACTTCCAAAAATGTTAGAATTTTGAAAAAAATCTTTTTATTTGTGTCCTAGAGAGCCATTTTGTTAAAACAAATCAGTTTTTGCAAATTGAATTATTGAGCCTTAATATGATCTCTAAAATCAAAACACAAAGAACTAACCCTATTTAGAATTCATAGATCTTTCCTAAAATGCATATTTTTTCAAAAACTGTGATAATTTGCATCATAATTTTTTTTTTAATGAAAAATTTAAAAAATTATAAAAAATAGAAAATACCTGAAAAATCTAAAAAATTTAGGGAAGATTCTATGATATGTCACCAAATTGAAAAAAAATTTTAGACCAAAATACCAAACCTTTTGGGAGATATGATCAAATCTTTGAAAATCTAGGGTTTTCTTCTCCAAGCAACTCTACACAAGGGGTTAGCTCCAAAAAATCTACAACCAACATGAAAGAGGTGGGTTGCCCAATGGTGGGTGCCAAAAATGTGTGTGAAAAATGTGGACAAATATGTAAACACACTTCTATGAATCCTTATACTTTAAATCTTTCAAAATAACACCATGAAAGCACAAGATCACAAGAATCGACTCATAGCTTCCTATCATCAATGTGCAAAGACCTTCAAAGGTTTGTAGTGGTGGCTCTCATATGAACATTAGCCTTGGTCTTCACAAGTACATCCAAAGAATAGAAGATTCAAATGATCATGAACATGCAAGATATCTCCAAGTCTCCAAGAAAGCTTCAAAAAATGTCTATCATAACAGTAGCATAAGAAGTCATGATCTTCTCATAAGAATGCTCCAAGTCCTCAAGGAAATTGCATAAAAGCTCCAAACAATGGTGATAGTAAAATTGCCTCCTTCAAAATGAAGGAAGGAGGTATACTTATATACCAAAGCTAAGAGACATTCCCAAATTGGAGGGAAAATAAAAATAAAAATAAAATAAAAAGGTGTGACCCACATAAGAGAATGTGCAATTAGCATTTAATTAAGAGATGTGGAGTGTAAAACTCCATAAAAATTATAAGATGAGGGGTGTTTTTATTTAATTTAAATGTAAAATAATCCCTTTTCTTATAAAATAAAGTGTGTGACATTTATTTAATTATTTTTTTAAAAATAATAATTGTTGCACATAAAATTAAGTGAGGAGGGGTTTTATTTAATTAAAAGGGAGCAAATTATTTTAGCTAAATAATACAAAAATCAAGATGATCCAACCATTTATTTAATTAATTAAATAAATTAACTCCAATTTAATCAAGGAAATTGATGTAAAATAATAATGATTAATTAAATAATTTGAACAAATTGAAAAATTCAAATAATATAATTTGATCAAAGGAAATGGTGATGTAAATATCGATTCAAGCTTGAGATAAATTATGAAACTGAGGCACATAGTCAAAGTAACCATTTTAGGGTGCATACAGAGTCTATGACCCAACCTCACTTGGTAGAAAAGATAACTTGATTGACACTTGTACTCGATGCTCCCTTTGTATCCTGAATACTGATTTGGATCATTGTGTTCTTTCAATCTAGAACTGTTTTGGATGTCTTCTTTGATAACATAGTTCCAGTTTCTCCTTTGACAACTTAAGTCGAAATGGTAGAGTCACCCAATTCTTGAGTGACTTGATCACCATTTCTTGGACTTGTATCCTTAGTAGACTTTGGAAATCATTGCTGCCTCATCTGTTTTCAGATGTTATTAGCTTTTTCCTTTTTACCATCTTCAATTCTACCAGTATTCATACAGTTCTTGGCAAGATGACCAAGTTTTGTACAAATGAAACATCTTTTGGTAGTATCTATTTTTCTCAAATGATACTTTACACTATTTATACTAATGTGTCCAAATTCTCCATAATAATGGCATTTGCACCAGGTGTTGTAGTCCCAACCAAATATTGCTTTCACAATTTGTTTAGCTAGATTCAATATCTTGGTTTTGCATTCTAATGACTTGTGTCCATGTTTCTTACATCTGTGACATTTTTCTTCAAATCTTGATTTCTCTTTGCATTCATTAGCCTTATGACCATGTTGATTGCAATTGTACCATTTTCCATTGAATTTTTCTTTTCCATTGCTCTAACATTTGTTTGATGTATGACCTATCTTACCATAGTGATTGCAAGTAGGTGTTTGGTTCTTTTGAGCTGCTTGCTTGGATGATTCTCCTTCTTCTGTATATCCAATTCTAACTTTTTCTTTTTGTCTATAGAGGTTTTTTCTCATTTAATTGATTCAAGTCTGCTTAGAATTTCATCATTCATTAATTGATTTGCCTTTTAGAATTCAGATCATTTTGCAATCTTTCATCGATTTTCCTTTCATAATTTAGATCATTTCTTATTCTTTTATTTTTAAATTTGAGGCTCATGATTTCCTCATTTTCATTGGAGAGTTGATCAATAAGGTTTTCTTGTTGAAGGGATTGGTTCTGGATTTCATTGTTCCTTCCATCTATCTCCTCTTTTATCTTGTTCTTCTGCTCCATGACTTCATATGAACAGATTTACTAAATTTCTTGCTCTCTTTTTAGTTTTATTACTTCTTCTTATAGGGAACCATTCTTTTCTAGGAGTTCTTTGATTGCTTCATTGGCTTCATCTGAATTGCTTGAATTGAGGTCTTCAATTCTTTCTTCAATGTAGAGATGATCATTCTTTTGAACTGCAATTTCTTTTCTTCTTTTTAGGGATTGAGAAACTTGCTCCTTTGCTTTCTTGAGTTGGGCAATCGCCATTTCCAAATCTAGCTTCTCATTGTCAATTGCTTTGTCAAGTTTGAATATCTCCATGGCCTTGATCTTTGCTCGAGTTGTTAAACTTTTCTCCTAAGAACCACAAAGATTTGATGCCAATTGTTGGAAATATTCAAGACTCTGCTAAGTTACTGAGAGGGAAGGGGTGAATTAGTAACTTCTAGAACTTCAACAATTTCAAGTCTTAATCCAACAATCGAATTGGCATTTAATCCATCACATATAATCTAATCTAATTGCATGAATAAGAAACTAAAAACATGAATGCATTCATAACATTGTGAAAAAAAATTTGGTGACCCAGAAACCTTCCAAATAGAAAGTAAAATTGAGGTGGGGATGATACCCAAAAACTTTAGTATTGTAGTATAAAGTTAGCCTGTTAAAGCCTACATTGATCACTTCTAATGATCTACCCTGTTAGGAACAATAAGGACTGCTAGGTCCACCTTGTGAAAGGATTTACAAACATACAATTAAGTATGCACTCGGTAAAGAGATTTACAAAAGACTGTTAGGTCTACCTTGTTAAAGGATTTGATTGATCCAGCTATTAGAATAAAATAGTAGATGATCTCTGATTTGTAACTTGATTTTTTGAATGACATTCCTTTAGGTACAAATCACCTTGTTGTGATAGATATGACTTTGCTGTTCCTTATACTACTGTAGCCTTTTTAATTCACTCTTTCTACTCTTCTTTGATTATATTTTCTTACATTGCAGTCACATTCACATCTTTTTTTATGCTTGGATATGATACAATATGTTACATATGTATACCAATCCAATTATACAAATTACAAAGTTGGCCATAACACAAGTTAACACAAATATTACAAAGTTGACTCACATGAAGACACTCAAGTTCTAAAGACTGACTCGGTGACATTCTGATACTCGGCATCCATTGTCAATGCTTGACATCATCATGCACTTGGTAGACATAGAAGCTCGGTCCATACTAATCACTTCCAATTAGTCTTGAACTCAGTCTACATTGGTGACTCGGTAGATATTGTGAAACTTTTCATATAAAATGAATCACTTGTTTACCATGGCATGTCTCAGTAAACACTATCACCTCAAGCTTGGTATAAACTAATTCACACGGTTAACACTGAGTAGCTCAGTTAACACTAGACTCACATCACATACATTGTAGACTTGGTGAACACTACACAACTCAGTTTGCACTAGTAAACTCAGCATACATTGAGATGCATGGTTTACACTACTGATCTTCACTGTAACTGTGACTGCTTGGTAACCATTGGGATTTATCCAAAGGACTTAGTAGCAACTATAGAACTCGGTAACAACTAAAATTCTTGGCAAACACTGATAGCTATAATAAGCTTGGTAGCTATATACGATCTAAATAATTGTGTGTCACTAATAACAAACTTGATTGATATGTCAATAGGAAATAGTGGAGCTAATGGAGCTGAGGTCACCCAATCCAATGGAGAAGGTGATTATATTATCTTTAACAAAAAAAGAAAGGTATGTATGAAACTATATACTTAAATGATATATCATACATCAATTCCTTACATAAATATGTGCCAAAAGTTCATATATATATAATTTTGTGAAAGGTTTCTAAATATCAATAAAATTTCTATGTTGACTGAGCATTGCAACATAGACCAAGAATTCCAATAGAGATTGAAGGATATAGAAGAGACTGAGTTGTTATGCTAGCTGGCCTCCATTCAACAAAAGACACACCATTAATGGAAAACCTAATCGATCAAATGGATGAGGTATATAACAAATTTTGAATATATCACTTCATACCTTGCATCCATATTTTTGAAGAGCTCTAAGTGATTAAGATATTTCAAGAAACTATCAAATATTTCAAGGAGAAATTTGATCACGAGTTTATACTAGTAAAAGTGTGAACTAGTGCTGAGTATACAGAGAAGGAAAATCATCTATTGATATATGATTGAAAATATCATTTGAGTTAGAATATTGTTATAAGAAGTGTTTTCAATCATTGTTTGTTCACTGATGTCAAACTTGCTATATGTTGGTAAGACAATTGCTTATATGTTTCAAGCACCATCACTTAGTTGATTGATGAAGAGGATTTGATCAAGATGTAACAAAAGTACCTAGAGGAAATGTTGAGTTATGATTATGTATTGAAGTGCAAGAATTAGTTAAGACAATGATAACATAATGTATTAATGATCTTCTTAGGGTTACAAATTTTTTAGCTACACTTAGAAAGTTTAGATGAAAAAGGTTGAACAAAGTTCATTTACTAAGCTTGATCAAGTTGATAGAAGGTGTCGAGTAAAGTTAGTGCAAGCTGAGAAAAAAGTCAGTTGGAGTTGAGTGAAAGCATTTTCTAGTGGATGCTGAGAAAACTAACAGGTGTCAAGCAAGTTAGTAGATGTCGGGTGATTTTTAGTATGTGCTGAGCATCAGTAAAATCCAGTTGATGCTGAGTAACACAGTATGTGTTGAGCATTAGTAAATTCATAATGTCGAGTTGCTGTATTATGGAAAAGATCAAAGATTTGCCAAATAAAAGTTGACAAGTTTTTTTTTTTGGAACTTGTGAATCATGAGGAAGATAATATTGATGAGCTAGAGGCACAGAATCTTATGTAAACTATTTTGGAGGCAAATTCAAATGGATTATACGAGAAGTTTCTAAAGAAGAAAAGATATGGGGTAGATACATTGTATCCTACCTAATCCATCAAAAACCCTAATTTTTGAGATAGATATTGAGTGGGAAAAAAAGTTCTAATTCCCTATATCTAGGGATGCCTAGTCATGAAGCAAAGGTTGAGAGGCCACAGAGTTTTTGGATGCAAAAATCTGACAAGGTGAAGGAATAAGGGTTTTGCTCCATCTAATTATCTAAGTGAAGAAGTATGCAATGGTGAACTAAGCAAGAAGGCTTAATGAAGATGAATGTTTGAAGAGTAAATAAGCTATCAGAACTGCAAAGATTGGAAGCCAAGAAGAGTTGAGGACTGAATAGTAATCTATAATCTACAAGTAAGGTTGTAAGTTGTATCAGATCAAACTCTATTGTTACTTTCTAGTAATTGTATCAGATTAGGGTAAATCCTTTGGAGAAAGGTCGACTAAATAGTCATTAGAAAATCCTTTAATAGGGTGGAATTCCAAATGAATGAGCTAAAGTCTTCTAACAAGGCTCACTTTTAACAGGGTGATTGAAATCCCTTAACTAGGTCACATTTAACAGTGTGTGTTGTAACCTTTAATAGGGTTTGCCTTTAATAGGGCATCACTATAGAAGAGTGAGAAATGAGTAGCATGTTACTAGTGGTTTTTTCCAAATTGGGTTTCCACATTAAATCATTGTGTCATGTGTATTGATGGATGTGTTGTGTTTTATGCTTTACATTTCTGCATGATAGTTTAACAATAACATATCAATTTTGGTAAACTCACAATGAATGCATGGATGATGAAGAAAGTTTTATTTGGACATCTGGACCTTGAATAACTGATTTACCCCCCATCTTAGTTATTCTAAAGAATTCCAACAATTGGTATCAGAGTGCAGTTGCTTAAGAGGATTAGTTTCAAGGTACTAAAAGCATAAATATTAAGATATCACAGAGAGAGGTATCCAAGCTAAATAGAGATAAATTTCTTGCATGGAAACATTTGATGAAGCTTCACTTTGGAAGACTTGGAGGCTATACACAAAACTACATTACAGTAGAACATGTTGATCTAATAGGAGCCCTAATTGCTAAAGAGTTGAAGAAAAAGAAAGAGCACAATCAGGCAATGTTGGAAATTGCCTCTGCCCTAAGCTATGCTAAGTTTGATAATATCAAAGACCTTAAAAGTGTGAAGTAGATGTGGGTATTCCATAAACACCATATATGGAGGAGACAAAAATGTTCAAAGAGCCAAGTCAGAGAGCCTCAGAGGTAAGTTTGATGATATGAGAATGGAAGAAGGTGAAGACATTGCTCAATATGGTGCTAGAATAAAAGAGGTTGTAAGTGCAATAAAAGGTGCAATTGGAAAAATAGATGATGATACTATTATAAGTAAAGTCTTGAGAATATTGTTGCCTATATATGCCATTAGAGTATTTGTAATTCAAGAGTTAAGATGTATGCCAAGAAATGATCTTGTTGGTATTTTGAAATGATACAGGTATCAAATTATCTTGATGAGAACAAGACACATCTAGGGGTAGCTGATTCCCATCCTCAACATGTCATTTCAAACATTAGGCCAACTATAAGGCTAGACCCTTCTTCTACTTTAGGCTTTGCAAGACCTAGATGGGTGGACCTCAGATTCAATTAATATGACACCAGTGCAAAAACACATTTCTAAATCTATTATAGCAGATTTAACCCTTATATCACCTAATAAATCATGTAATGACATAGATTTGCAATAGCTAAATGAAAAATAATACAATTCATAAGCTGAGTGAGGGTTAGACTTTTTATCTCTTCAACATGAAAGGGAAATACAATTGATTAATAGTTTTGAATTCAAAAAAACCTCAAATATGTAGCAGTATAAACAAGTGATCCTGTAGATGATCAATGCCTTATCTATTAGGAAATTCCATGAATCAAATGCATACATCTGTGATATCTAGGACATATTTCATACACCCAGACATCAGATCTATCCTATTACTTTGTGAATCAAAAATCAGTGTTCATCAAGACCTCATTCTCATGAAATATCCTTCTCAAAATAAGCAACAATCCTGTCAAACACATCAAGCATTTACTTGGCTCTTTGTTCTAACAACAAAACATATCAGACATACAACCTTAAAGGGATGCAAATGGATCTCAACTCTTTGTTCCTAGATCACATAAGATTATAGATTACTGAGATAGGAGATGAGAATCAGAATGAAACTAAAGAAATTCTGGCTCATTTGTATTCATTTCTTTTAAACAATACATTCAAATGCATAAAATCAAAACACAGAAATACCTAATAGATATGAACTTTATCTATTCTCTTCACTACTAGTGTTCATACAAAAGAGAGTATGTTGAAGAATGTAGTGTCATAGTAACGAGAACACATCAAGACTGGAACCATGGTTTCACAGATCTGAGTAAAGTCTAGATTGGAACACACATGGTATCATAGCAATGAGTCATTTTTTCTCAAAAAAACTAGAACCAACCCCCAAAATAGATGAGAGAAAGAAAGATATAGACAAGAAGTGAATTCCCAAACTTGATTTGAAGACAACATGTGTCCACTTGAAATTCCCTCTCCTAGCAGTGAAAAGAATCTCTTTAATCTCTCTCTGCAACTGTATTTCAAATCCTTGATGATTTTGCCTCCCAAAAGCATAAAATGATTCAAAAACTTGATGGAAAAATAACTACTTTTGATGCCAAATCTCAAATCAAGGCAAAGGAAAAAATTAGTTAAATAGCCTCTAGAATGCAATATAATCTTTTCCAAATTGTTTTATCCACATTTAGGCTTCAACAAGCTTTCATATTTGCCTCCTAGCCAATTTTGATGCTCCATGATGAAATCTACCTATTCTGCTGAGAATGCCCCGAAATATACAAATTCACTTATAGACTGAACTGGTGAATACCTTTGCAAAAAATTACTCCATAATCAGAGAGTTTTTCTTCTCCTAGTCCTGACAATATATTGGAGCCCTTTATTTGCTTATCGAAAACCCCCAGAAAGCCATTTTGAAAAATGTCCCTATGCCATGGCTCTGTGACTGAACTTGACCACTTAAAAAAATTTAACCAAAAATTTAAAAGTTTCTAAAGTTGAAACTTTATAATAAATCTAGTTTCAATTTAAAAATGTTGTACGTGACCCTTTTGAAAAAAAATTAAATAAAACCTTTTAAAATTATTTTTGATTTTTTCCTCACCCTTGAATCTTGGGTCAACCCTCCTTTGACCAGGTTGCCACATGGTAGCATTTCATTGGCCCATCTGTCCATCCGATTAACCACCAGCTCATCTCTAACCTAGGCCCACTACCACGTGGTGCCTAGGTGCATTCTCGCTTTGCTTAACCTCCCTGCATCTCCATATTGTGGGCAAGCGTTAGCCATCAGATCTTACCACGTGGTGAAATCTAGAGCGCCCATCTCAGACTTGCCACACCAACTACATCTAGGCTCGCCACCACATGGTGTCTTGGTGCTTGCCCGCATTATAGTTAGCAACTGCTAACTGTGTAAGCAATGGAGCATTGTCGTGACATGTGGCACACCATGCCACATCAACTCCTCAGAATCCATGTTGCACTAGAGTCTCCTGCCACTTGTCTCATGCCAGTTCATTATTCTAGTGACACATGTTAATTTTTAATTGGTTCTTGGGTCCTCCTCATGTTGATGACGTCATCACCCTTTCTGGCATGTTTGTTCAAAATTCTTTTGGTTGACCATGAACCCCATGTGCATGAGCGCTACCTTTCCAAAAGGTGATGTCTTAAGACACTCTTCTTCTTATGTGTTATTGTATATAAACATTTAAAAAAATCTTAGCCCACTCAATGTTGGACAAAAGAAAAGAGCCTTTCCCATTGTATCTCATTGCATGAGATGGCTTTTCCACTCTCCTTGCTTGGCATGGATTACTTATTGCATCTCCCAAGTAGCTTCCTTTGTATGGAGCTTCCCTGAAAATTTCTATACAATAGGCATGGCTTCTAATTCTTTCTTCTTTTTGTATTCTTTGCCGTCTTGTTTACTGGCATCGTTACTTCTTTACATGTGGGTGTTCCTTTGAAAACAAGATGCCTTCCCTTTGCTCACAAAATTGGGCATCTTCTATGTGGATGATTTCTTTAATGTGGTGGCCTCTAGCTCTGATACATGGGCTTTTTTCAAGGCAGCTGCCATACATAATGCAATACCTACTTTTCTTGAAACTTCAATTGCATCCTTGATCTCCTTTGCATTAGTTATAGCACTCTTGTTGTGAGACTATAAACCCCAACAACCTCCTTCATGGCTCCACCTACAAATTGTTCCTTCTTTCATTTTTGCCTTCCCCTATAGCTTCTTCTTGCAAGGTGGATCCCCTTCCAAAACATATTTATGTTGAAATTGCTGAGTTTTAATGGTATCATTTGTGCTTATACTATCACAATGTTGGCTATTTTGCTCCCCAAGTAGCTTCTTCCTCATCGTTGGTCTACCCTTTGCATGGACTTTGCCTTCAATGTGAGGACTCTTTACTCATGCCACTTTGCACTTAAAATTGCTGCCTTCCTGGTTTGCTCACAACTTCATTTTCTTGCTTGGACATGAGTACTTCCTTTGTACTGCGGGTTGCTCTTCAAGCTCATATTTCTCTATTTTCTCCATAGCTTTAAGAGTAGTAGCATGGTCATTGAAATGTACAAAGCCAAAATCTTGCCTTTCCTACCTTGGGCTTTATTCCAAAAGAACCTCCCCACGTCACCCAAAAGGATCTTTTAATTGCTTCTCTATCACATCATCTCGAATATCCTTATGGCAAGCTTTTATAGAAGTTGCTACACTCTGCATACTCTTATTATGTATCTTCTCCTTCTTTATTTGTTGAGCCTCATAAAACTTGCTTCCATGGCAACCAGGTTGCTTCAATTTACCTTTTTGATGTGAACTTCCAACTTCATTTTGATTAGTCCATGAACAAAATTCAAGAGTAACTTGCCAGGTTTGATGATTCAACGTCTTTGTGTACTACTTCCATTGTTTGATCTATCTCATTGTGTTAATTGACTCTAGGAGAGTTGAAAGTAGGTATAAAATAATCATGGCACATGTGGTGACCCGTAATGTGCAGAGCATCAAAACATGCAACCCCATCAATGATATAAAAATGTTTTTTTATGTGAGTTCACAAACAATTGCACATGAAACAATTGGGTGGCAAATAAATTTTGAAATAATGTACAAGAATGTCCAAATCTTAATTTTTAGACAATACAATTGATAACATACATTTTGATGTTGTGTGCTAATGCCAATTGTTCAAAAGCCTCTAGACCAACATAGTTCTCAATATCAATCTTCAACAAGGGGTTACTCATCCTAGTAGGTGCCTTTGCTTCAAATTGTTGTTAAAAATTCTTAGATTATTAATTCTAATGTACTCTATAGAATCCCCCTTTTGATCCCCACCTTTCTATTTAGTCTGATGCAATTAGTCGGGCCCCAAAGTGGGTCCGACTAATTTTTTTTTCATTTTCAGACAACTGAAATTCCAAACTGATCCAAACACCTAGCTGGGCTCTGAAATCAAACACACTGATTCTTTGTTCCACATAATTTTACCCTATCAAATCTCATCTCATGAAGAATTCTCATTCGAAAGATATTGACCTTCGAAGTTTGCCTTTTAGAATTGCCTGCAAGCAAACATGTTAGAAAATAATAAATTACGTTTAGATTTGGCTTCAAAAATTGGGTAAATTGACACTTGGAGGCACAAAAACTAGGGCATTGGTTCACTATCACAGGGAGAGTATAAATATATGATTCGAGCTCATGAAAAATAATAGGACACATTTGGAAAATGGTCAAAGTGGGCTAATCAGAATTTATAGACTGGAAGCAATGGTAGAAAAGCATTTTTTGCGAATGGAATGGACCTAGGAAAGTATGCAGATGGATTCGTCAAGACTTGAAAATTGGCACACTTGAAGTATTTTCAGAGTACAACATTGTGGTACAATCCATTTGATCTTACCTATCACAAGTTTTGAGATATGATATCACAAATATGGGTTCCAACAAATCTGCATTTCTTGACACCAGTAAAAAGTTACAAGTTGCATTTGGAATCAGATTCAAAAACTAATCAAACAGATTTCTCATAAGCTCAACTTTGAAACATAGAAAATTTCTAACCATTAGAATGCAACACAAAAGGAATTTCATCATTTTGGTGAACTGGGTCAAAATTATAACAAGTCAAATAGGGCTTCCAAGAATTTAGAACAAATTGCATCAGCATGACATCGATTAATGACCAACTTTGAGGGATTCAAAACCTAGTCAAATAGATTAAAAATGACTGAAAATCTAAAACATAGGCTCTTTGGTATGTAAAATAAACACTCCCAAAGTGATGAGTCATGAAAAGTTCTTAGATGCGAGATATTCACATGCAAAGAAGGCCTCTTGTTGCTGTTTGACATAGGCAAAAATGTAGAATTGTAAATTGCTCAAAATAGGACTTCATGAAATGACTCAGAATGGAAATTTATCTTCATGGAACACATAGATGCACTAAATGAAAGGTGTTAGAAATATTAAACACCTCTCAGGCCTCAAATGGATAGATAGGTACATGTACATTAGAAAGCTTTTAAGGGCTTGATTTTCTCAATGGTACTCAAAATTGGGGCTTCGATTTTGAGTTCCAACAGATCTAACCCTTGAAGGTATAGTGGGTAGACTCACTGCATTTGAGCTATCTATTTTTGACAACTATAGACCAAAGAGTATTGAATCATCTTTCAAAGCCAAATTGTTACTAAAGGATTTTAAGGAGGTAAAGCCCAAGAAGAAGAAAAGAAAGATAAAGTATGCATCTAGTGACAGTAGTACATATGAGGAAGACATTGAACAATTGGAAGCATTGTTGGCAAGAAAAATTCATAAAGGAAAAGGAAAATTCAAAGGTAAGTTGCCTATCATTTGTTTTAAATGTAATGAAGTTGGTCATATTGCAGTAAGATGTACATAGAAGAAGAAATCCAGAGAAGGGAACAAGTACAAAAATAGAAGAGAAGATGATGGAAGAGACTACAAAGATAAAGGCAAGAAGTCATGCTATATTGCTGATGAAAACAACTCTAATGAAAATGATGGTGAAGTGGTATATGTTGTAATGAAGTATGAATCAAATGAGGATGAGGCTATTGCACTTATGACTTGTGTGAACAAGAACGACAAATGGATCATTGATAACGAATGCTCACATCACATGACTGAAGACAAAAGTAAGTTCATTACCTTAACTTTTTATGATGGAAATATTGTAAGATTTGGTAATGATGCACCATGTTCAATAAAGGGAAAAGGGTCTATTAAGCTTATAGATAAGATTTCATGTGAAAATGCTTATTATGTTGAAGGATTGAATTATAATTTGTTAAGTGTTTCACAATTGAACAATTTGGGGTGCAAAGTTGAGTTTGAAAGCAACTTAGCCAAGATCTATGATACAAATGGAAATCTGATTGGAATAGGAGTAATCTGTTCTATTTAGATATAGAAGATGCTATTTGTCTTATTGCAAAATTTGATGATTTATGGCTTTGGCACAAGAGATTATGTCATGTTAACTTTGATAATCTAATTAGTATAAGTAATATGAAAAGAATTAGAGGTTTGCGTAAGTTGAGGAAACCAAAAAACATAATGTGCAAACAATGTTAGCTAGGCAAGATGACAAAGTCAAGCTTTAAAAGTAAAGCTTATACCTCTAAGGAAATACTTGAAATTGTTCATACTGACTTGTGTGGACCTACTGAAGTGTAGAGCTACAAAGGAGACATGTATATAATGCTGCTTGTTGATGATTACTCTAGAATGATGACTGTCATGTTTCTAAGACAAAAATTAGATGCTTTTCAAATGTTTAAACGGTACTTGGCAAGAGTTGAGAAAGAAATAGGCAAGATCTTGAAATGCTTGAGATCAGACAGAGGAGGTGAATTCACTTCACATAAATTTGAAGTGTTCTATAATGACAGAGGAATTAAAAGACAGACATCAGCACCAAGGACTCCCCCACAAAATGGAATTGCTAAAAGAAGAAATAGATCTATAATAGATTGTGCCAGAACACTAATGATGGACAAAAATGGTTCCCTAAAATACTAGAGAGAAGCTGTAAGTACTACAGTATACACTCTGAACCATGTGCAAGTAAAGAAAGCTACTCACTCAACACCTTTTGAACTATGGTATGGTCATCCACGTTATGTGAAATATTTTAAGGTATTTGGATGCAAATGCTATAGTCTAAAAGATGTTAGAAGTGGAAAGCTTGATGCAAAGAGTGAAGAAGGTATATTTCTTGGTTACTCCACAAGAAGTAAAGCTTACAAGTGTTTAATTACTAACACTAACAAAATTGTGGAAAGTGCAAATGTGAATTTTGAAGGGTTTATAGAAGTAATGAAGTTGAATCTATAAAGGAACCTAAAGATTACAAGACATTTGCATACTACTATGAAGGAAGGCCTACTTAAGAAGATGCCACAAACCATGTAGCAAATCAATAGCAAGTTTTAACAACTGCCAAATCATACCTTGTGAATGCCAAGTTGCATTGAGATCCTGAGTTGTAGAATGATGAGAATGAACAATCTGACTCTGAGATTAGCACACATGAAAGAGATGCTGAAATAAATGATAGAGATGTACATAGTGATACTGAAGCTGAGAGACAGAATGCAACCACAAGAATTAAGCCTAGACTGTCCAAATATGTCAAAAGATACCATCCTATAGATCAAATCATTGGAGACAAAGATGCAAGGCCAATGAGAAGAAATATATTAAGAGGTGAATCATGTTTGTTGAGCATGAAGGAACCTAAGATAGTAAAAGATGCATTGGAAGATGATGATTGGTACAAGGCTATGGAAGAAAAAATTTAACAAATAGAAAAGAACAAGACTTGGGGCCTAGTTCCTAAACCAGAGGACAAGAATGTGATTGGCACAAAATAGGTATTCAAAAACAAGCTAGATGAGAATGGTGAAGTAATAAGAAATAAAGCAAGACTAGTTTGCAAAGGGTGTGCACAAGAATAAGAAATTGACTATGGTGAAACGTCTTCCCTTATTGCAAGAATGGAAGAAGTAAGAATTCTTCTTGCTTATGCTACTTATAAAGGTTTCAAAGTTTACTAGATGGATGTCAAGTCTGCATTTCTAAATATTAGAAGAGGAGGTCTACATAGAAAAGACAAAAGGATTTGTGGATAAGAACAATAAGAATATGATATGTAGACTGCACAAAGCCTTGTAAGGATTGAAACAAGCACCAAGAGCATGGTATGAAATAATTCATACTTATCTTGTTAAGACTGGATTTGAAAGAATAGATGACAACAACAATTTATACATGAAGAAAGATGAAGAAAAAGGTATACTTTTATCTGAAATTTTTGTTGATGACATTATATTTGGAGGACAAGATGCTTTGTGTAAAGATTTTGCAAATCAAATGAAGCAAGAGTTTGAGATGTCAATGTTTGGTGAGATCAAATTCTTTGTGGGACTACAAGTATATCAAATAAAGTATGGTGTATATATTACTCAATCAAAATATGTCAAGGAAATTTTGAATACATTTGGACTTGAGGACTCAAAACCAATAAGTACACCTATGGGAACAACACTTAAGCTATCAAAGAACGATGAATCAACTTAGGTCAATCAAACATTATATAGATCCATGATTGACAAATTGCAATATGTAGTATATAGCAAGCCTAATATTGCATTAGCTGTGGGAATAGTTGCTAGATTCTTTGCTAACCCAAAAGAAAATCACCCAATGGAAGTGAAAAGGATAATGAGATACCTGAAGGGAATAAAAGAATATGGCTTATACTATAAGAAGAATGAAAAGTTTGAACTGAAAGCCTACACTGATGCTGATTGTGCTAGAAATATTGATGACAAGAAGATCACTAGTAGAGGAGCATTTTTCTTAGGTAGAATACTTGTTACATGGACAAGCAAGAAGCAGAGCTATACTTCCCAAATATACTACTGAAGCAGAGTACGTTGTTGTTGCTATCAATTGCACAAACATTGTATGGATCAAACAACTGCTAAAAGGAATGAAGGAACAAATCACTGAACCAATGCCACTTTATTGTGATTATACAAGTGCTATAAATATATTAAAGAATCATGTTATGCATTCAAAGAAAAAGTACATTACAATAAAGTATCATTATGTAAGGGAGTTGGTTCAAGACAAAGAGGTGAAGATGGAATATATCAACACAAAGGAGAAAATTGCTGATATCTTCACCAAAGCATTACCTAAGGATGCTTATGAGTATTTGAGAGGTAAATTAGGGGTAATACCCCTATCAAAGGCTATATAAAAGACAGAGGGAGTACCCTGCATCAAACAAGCTAACGTGCATTTCATACAAATTGATGCAGTGGATCTTACTTTAGGAAGTTGCTTAAAGTAATCATAGAGTCAAAATTTCAAATCAGTCACAAGCAAGGTGATAGAGGGAGAAAATTGAAGAACTTGCAAAAGTCTATGTTTGCATATATTAAGATGCCAAGCATTGAGTACATGTCTTTGGCATTATTGTCAAAGAGGGAGAATGTTCAGTAAACTGATCAAGTTCATATTAATCAAGATGAAGATGATCAAAGCAGAAAATCAAATCAGAGGGAGAGTAAAAGAAGAACAATGAAGTAAATGTACATCATCAAAAGATTAGAATACTGGAAGCAAGAAAAATGGAGAAAGTAGAAAAACATAAGAGGGAGATATTTTGATCCATGAAAAAAGAGAATTAGATAAGTGAGATTTTGTAACCTAAGAAGGAGTTATTGATAGAGGGAGAAGTTTTGGTATTGCCTTACTGTTTAACCTAGTTAGTTTGATGTTTGACTAGTTGATTAGTTTGGTTTTCCATCAATTCCAAAGAGGGAGATTGTTGATATATGATTGAAAAGATAATTTTAGTTAGAACATTGTTATATGAAGTGTTTTCAATCATTGTTTTTTCATTGATGTCAAACCTACTATATGTTGGTAAGACAATTGCTTCTATGTTTCAAGCACTATCACTTAGTTGATTGATGAAGAAGATTTGATCAACAAAATGTAACAAAAGTACCTAGAGGAAAGGTTGAGTTATGATTATGTATTGAAGTGCAATAATCAGTTAAGAGAGTGATAACATAATGTATTGATGATCTACTTGAGGTTACAAATTTTTTGGTTACACTTACAAAGTTTAGATGAAAATGGTTGAACAAAGTTCATTTGCTGCGCTTGACCAAGTTGATAGAAGGTGCCAAGTAAAGTTAGTGCAAGCCAAGCAGAAAGTCAGTTGGAGCCGAGTGAAAGTATTTTCTAGTGGATACCGAGAAAACTAATAGGTACTAAGCAAGTTAGTAGATGTCAAGTGATTTTTGGTATGTGATGAGCACTAGTAAAATCTAGTTTATGTCGAGTGATTTTACAGTAGATGCCAAGTAACAGAGTATGTTCTGAGCATCAATAAATTGATAATGCTGAGCTGTTGTATTATGAAAAAAATCAAAGATTTTCCAAATAAAAGCTGACAAGTTTGTTTTCCTAGAACTTGTGAATCAGGAGGAAGATAAGATTGATGAGCTAGAGGCATAGAATCTTATGTAAACCATTTTGGAGGTGAATTCAAATGGATTCTATGATAAGTTTATAGAGAAGACAAGATATGGGGTAGATGAATTGTATCCTACCTAATCCATTGAAAACCCTAATTTTTGAGATGGATATTGAGTAGCAAACAAAGTTCTAATTCCTTATATCTAGGGATTCCTAGTCATGAAGCAAAGGTTGAGAGGCCAAAGAGATTTTGGATGTGAAAATTTGAGAAGGTGAAGGAAGAAGGGTTTTGCTCCATCTAGTGATCTAAGTGAAGAAGTCTACAATGGTAAACTAAGTAAGAAGGCTTAATGAAGGTTGTAAGTTATATCAGATCAAACTTTATTGTTACTCTCTAAAAATTGTATTAGATTAGGGTAAATCCTTTGGAGAAAGTTTGACTTAATAGTAATTTGAAAATCC
This sequence comes from Cupressus sempervirens, assembly GCA_028749045.1. Taxonomy (NCBI): domain Eukaryota; kingdom Viridiplantae; phylum Streptophyta; class Pinopsida; order Cupressales; family Cupressaceae; genus Cupressus; species Cupressus sempervirens. The sequence goes on from CM053783.1 coordinate 453,872,028, forward strand.
TTTAATAGGTTGGCATTCCAAGTGAATGAGCTAAAGTCCTCTATCAAGGGTCACTTTAACAGGGTGATTGAAATCCCTTAATTGGGTCACATTTAACAATGTGTGTTGTAACCTTTAACAAGGTTGGCCTTTAACAGGGCACCACTTTAGAAGAGTGAGAAAGGAGTAGGATGTTATTGGTGGTTTTTCCCAAATTGGGTTTCCACATTAAATCATTGTGTCATGTGTACTGATGGATGTGTTGCGTTTTATGCTTTACATTTCTGCATGATAGTTTAAAGATAACATATTAGTTTTGGTTAACTCACAATCAATGCATGCATGATGAATAAAGTTTTATTGGTTCACTGAATTGTAAAATTTTTATTTGGACATCTGGACCTTGAATAATTGATTCACTCCCCCTCTTAGTTATTCTAAAGAATTCCAGCGTCATCAAACCCTAGTTATGATCATGACAACTTCATCAACCACTAGAAGTAGTCAAAAGGTTATTAAAATTTAACTAGGGAAGAGTGATGCCTATCCTCCACCTAAATTTTGTGCTATTCTAGAAATTGGTGTAAAAGGAGACTCAATGGTGCGTTATCCTTGATACCACCAAAAGTCATCATGATTCATGATGTCAAAAGTTGTTACATGTGCAAAATCAAAGAAGTTGGATATTTTGAGACCAAGGAAGCTAATGCGAAGCTGTGTAGTGAAGGAACTTTGAAGGAAAAGTTTTAGTTTGTCGACAAGAAAGAGTTAAATCAAGACCTAGAATTTCTAAGAAATTTTAAAATTGGATGGATCAAAGTTATTTTGAGCAAAATTCATGATATGAAGTATTGGTTATAAAATGGCCTAGTACAAGTCATAAAGAAAATGATAGATAGGGTTATAGGTTATCCAACCATAGATAAGAACAAAACCATGCAATATTTGAGTTGAGGAGAAATTGAGAAGAATATAGGAGCTGAGTGGAATGAGCATGGTCTATCCATTAAAAGAATTTTTGATCCACTCATATAATTTTTAGTGAGAGTCATTGCTCATAAATTTTATCAATCTAGCAGATTGAATAATGTGTTGTGTATTGTTGTGGATGAAGTGTGAAAGATTATGATGAAAGATCATGACTATGATCTTGCTGAGATGCAAATGTCACAACTGGTAGAAAATCTACCATCGATAAAGAATGAAAAGAATTAAACATGTAAGTTTGGTTCCCTAATTTTTTGTACATTCTTTTATATTTAGAAGTATTTTCCTAGTATAGGAAATGTTGTATGGGAACAAGATAAACTAGTGACAAGGAAAATTAGTGAGTTTATTACTCAATTGGGAGAAAATTTTGATAATGCAATGAATAAATATTTTGATGAATTCAAGGTGAGAATGAAAAGGAGAATGCAAGTTCTAGAGGAATTGGTCACAAAATACTACAACATGACATTTGTTATCTTGTTGATATAGACAACACATTTGTGCAAGTAGTGAAGCCAAGGAAGGCATGGCTACAAAGCTTTGGAAATGAGATAGAGAGTGATGATGTTAGTGCAAACATTTATGCATTATTAAAAGAAGAGATAGATGTCGAGGCCAAAAATTTTGGAAGATAGAAAGAAGCAAAGGAAAGGATAACAATGAACATCAAGATAGCTTCCAAAGAGAAGAAAAGAAAGAAGATGATTGAAGACCTAGAAGCTAAACTAAACACCTTAGGCAAGGAAAAATAACTATTTCAATTAAATCAAGGTCTTGGTGAAGACAAAGAACAAGACAATAGTGATGAGGAAGATGATGTAGAAGAAGTTGACAATGGTAAAGCCCTAGTTGTTGTCATGCCACCAAGCAAGAAGGATCAAAAAATAAAGGAGAAGAAGGAAGTGATACCTCCACCACCAAATAAGCCAAGGACCAGGATAGCTACTATTGTTGTTTAGTCTACAAAGTAGAAGGTAGTAGAGTCTGCTTAAACAAGTGTACCTCAAACTAGAATAAGGATTGGTCAAAGCACCACCCATTAGGATGATCAAGACTATTGAGGAGGTATATGAAAACTTAAAAAGATCTATAGGTTTATCTAGTTTCAAATATGTGAAATATGATACACTAGATAATGAAGATAAAAATAAAGTTGAAGAGGCTATGGTAGACATTATTTCAAAACAAAAACTAGCCCCTGGTGAAATAGACAAGAAGATACCCAAGGATCTATATGATATATTAGAGAGGAGATGGCAATAGGCAAAGGACGTAGAAAATCAGATAAGAAATGACACATTAGTCAGAGTTATGCTTGATCTGTCACAAGAAAAAAATGACACATTTTTGAAACAACATAGGAGTGGATTTGTTCCTAAATATAGATTTTCTTACTATTAAAAAATAAAGAGGAAGTTGTACAACAATACAGTGAATTGTTGTAGAAGAGCATTTTTGGGTTAACTAAAAAGAAGGTAGAGACTGTGAACATTGATGATGAACAAAGTAGTGGAGAAATCTCAAGTGTGTCAAGTCCATAAGGCAACATGTATCCTATACATGCTTACACCACTAATACTCTAGAAGCTGAGTAGTCAAGGCTTACAAATGATGAAGAAGATGGTAAAGATAGAGAAACTGATGAAAATGACAAGATTGCTTCAACATCTCATATTGAGGAAAATAAAGAATTAAATAAGGATGAACCAAGAATGATTATTTCTATCTTGAAAAGAGATGCACAAGAAGGAATAAGTGGTAACACCCCCTCACCTAGTCCTAGGCAGTGCCAAGCATCAACACCCCTTCATTGAACTTGAAGAGAAAAGAAATAAAGGATATTTCCCCACATAATGAAGTTAGTCTAGATGAAAATATTGAGATGCCACTATTTGATCTGGAAAATATCACCTTGCAACAAAACCTTCTGCTATAATAAATTTTGAAGAATAAGAGACAAGAAGAGATAAGACGAGGGCAAACACAACAATAGACACTACATGATGTAAAGCATACTTTTGTTGGAGCTTTTGAGATACATAACTTAGATGAAGAGACACCTATCACTAATCAACTGGTAATTATCATTGATCAAGTAAATGTTGAGAATTTTGAGTCCAATGACAAGTTAATGGATTGGTCAACTAGAAGAGTTGAGACCAAGGTTATGGACAAAGTCTTCATAACTTTAGCTTAGCAGAAGGTGCCATTGCAAGAAAAAGCATAGATAATGATGAATATTATATAGAGAGTACAACATGTGTACACAATTTTGACACATGTGCCAAGGTTTATAGACAATATTTAGGTATAAGTAGATAAGACTTAGGCTAAGATGAAAGCATCCAACAATGTTATCTCAGAGTTAGCAGGATCTAGCATTGATCACTACAATATCCTGCTAAATGCTCAAGGAACATTGGCCAAGCTTTAGGAAGCTGATAGAATAATGAGATCCAAATTGATCTCAATTCAGGCAATGATGATACCTCATTTGGAGGTCATGCAGAGAGAACTAAAAATAGCCTAGGATCTTATCACAAAAGATCATAACTTATCAGTGGATGAGAGTCTAATAGATTTAGCTGCAAGACTACAACTACATAATCAAATTTTGGAGGTAGAAAGAACCACATGGAATCATGCACTGGCCATGATTACTAGATTTCACAAGGAATTCATTGAAACACATGGATTAATTCAATTCTTTCAACCCCAACAATAATGACATAAAGTCTTAACAAACAAGGGGGAAATGTGTACAAGGGAAGAAATGTATATGGAAGAGAGAATGTAAATGTGTTGAAGAAGAAAAGAGGATATATAGGTATAGTATAATGGTTGTAATAAAATTATTCATTATTCATGATTCATAAGACTTAGGGGGAGAGCTCATTTTATGAGATTGTATTGATATGACAATGTAATGTAAATATGATAAAGTGTTTTTTCCACTAATGTCAAAGGGGGAGATTGTTAGTATCTACAACCATTATTGTCTATTAGTTTCAACCACTTAGTCATTTATAAGGCAAAGTCATAAATTCATCACTATGACCAAGCTACTCTACATAGGCCAAGACATGTACATAAGATAGTATGTATTGATCAAGTTCTATAGAAGCCAAGTAAGTGCATGGTCATAGAGTATTTTTCTATATGTACCGAGCTCATTAGTGATCGAGTAAATTCCAAGTATACAAGAATTGAGTGATATAGTATGTTTCAAACAAAATATATGCCTAGCATCAAAAGTTAACAAAGGTTGAGAAACAACAATGCCAAGCATTAGAAACAGTAAAGGTTGAGCAATGCAGAGTTTACATAAAAGTTAGGAATGAAACAAAGTTTAAGGTAAAATGATTATCATACTAACTTGGAAAGTTTATTTAAATTTTGAAGAGGTTGTTATAGGACATTTACATGATGTGGATCACGTATCCCTATGTGTATGTTTGATGACTAGGATGAAGAGCCAAAACATGGAACCATCTAGAAGACTCTTCATGAAATATTTAAATAGCAATGATCTTAACCTAGATCAGAGACATAGTGAAGGAGAAGAGTATATGTATGAACATGAAGCATTATACTATGATGGATTAAGAATATCATAAGTCATTCTAGGATTCTATTATAATCTAACAGAGAAAGTGACCTATTCATAAGAAATGAATGTGAAATGGAAAGACAAGCGTTATCAAATTAGAGGAGAGGATATGTTAGTAAGGAGAAGATTTGGAATCAACTTGTAGAGAAAATTGAGAGTCTGTAATGTCTCACTAGGGAACCCAAAATAAATTAACCTAAAGTTTCACTAAGTTTGTCAAACATTTTTTTGAAAGATAATAACTTAATGTTGAAGCATTAATTACATTCACATAAGCACATACCATAAAATAGATTTCATCTCTTAGGGTCATGTGATGTTGAATCACATTTAAATTTAGTTAATACTAAACCCAATATATAACACATCCATAATAAAAGAATAACTACAAGTACAAATTCCATTTAAACAATATACAATTACAAGATGGCACTTAGCAATATAAAGAATGTAGAAGCATCCATTGTACAAGTCATATGGTATGAGATGCTGAAATAATATATGTCATGAAATAGATTACATCATCTTGTAAGATCCATGAAATAAAATAAAATACACTTAGAGTATAACCATTCATCATAGAAATACAAGATCAAATATAAAGGAACATCTACACAAACAGATCTAATAGCCAGATCTCAAGGGTATAAGAAAAAGCACTACCATTGACCTTGTGGAACCCAAAGGTCCATTCCCACTATGCTGAGGAGATAAACTCAAGTCCCAAAAATAATAAAAAACTCAAAAGTCAAAAACCAACATCTAGGTTCAAGGAATCACTTGAAAGAAAACTATCTCAAAGGGTACCAAGACACAAGTGTCAACTAATCCTAGAGGCAACATAGACACATAGGAAATCTACTATGCAAGTGGGCAAGTGTCATTGCATTAGCCAACTCTAAGGTTACCTTGGCAGTCTCTCTGGACTTTGCCCCCCTAGTGTCTCTATGTGGCATCCATATCCTTTTATACAAACAAGACATACTAACGAGTCAACTCTAAGGTTATCCTAGCAGTCTCTCAAGACTCTAGCCCCCTAATGACTTTATGTGGACCATATCTTATTAATTCATTTCAAACCTATTTAATAAAATATTATCACTTATTAAAAGAACCTACAATAGGTTACCCAAATAACCTCTTTAGGGCTCCGGCCTCCATTACAAGCCACTTCCCAACATGACATACAGATAACCTACCCTAAGCTTAGTAAAAACAAAAGATCTCAAATGAAAATAAACCAAACATTAGTTCTTAAACAAGCAAGTGGAATTACTAAAATATTACTGATCATAATCACAGATCCCACCAATATGATCATCCTAATAGGACTAATACAAAATCAAGTACACATAAACCAAAACCATATCACAAGATGACTTCACCAAAACAAATCATTCAAACACCTCAGTTGTATACAAGTGATTGGCAAGAAATCCAAATACAATTGATTAAAGACTCAAAGGTTATATCATATAGTTCACATAATTCACCTCAGTTTTACACAAGAACACTAGAAAGCAATAACAATCAATAGATCAAAACATCTTATAAAGCATACAAGAAACATTACCATAGTTAAGTATAAAATATCATGATCAAAACATCATCATGACATCAAAAAATAGAACTCCTGAGCCTCTGGTAAATATCCTAATTTGGTCAAAGTACTAAGTCAACCTAACACCCAACAACAAAATCAGATGTCATAAAAAAGTACATACAAAAGTAACTTTCACAAAATATTAGGTTTAGAAAACACAACGGTTTAATTTTCATTAAAGGTTTTCAAGTTTTCATTTTCATTTTTCCTAATATTACAGTTCATAATGTTTGTGATCTCAAATAGGGTTTCAATTTCCATTTCTCTAGTTACTAGATTTACTAAGGTTTCTGAGCTCACTAGAATTCTAGACGATTCAACAAATCATTTTCTTATAAAATTGAATTATTAAGAAAAACCCGAGTTTACCAATCTCCCCAAATCACAATTCAAAGTATGTCGAACAAATACATTTTAATAATAAATTAATTAAAAAATTAATTGAATATTATTAAACTTTAGCAAAAAATCATTAAATTATTAATGATTATAATTACCTATTAATAACTTGTTTTAAATAATTAATAAAATAACTACTAATCTATTAATAAAATAATAATTAACATTAATAATAATATAATTAACAAATTATATTAATTAAATTAACAACAAATATAATAATACATTTATTAAATATCTAAAATATAATAATTAAAAAAAAAAAAAAAAAAAAAAAAAAATATATATATATATATATATATATATATATATATATATATAAATTAAATTTTTTTAATAGTTAAAATGCATAAAATAAATAAAAACCACTATGGTAGGAGAAGCCGGGGGAAAGAAGAAGGGGGGTGGGGGATTGGTGGCCCTTGCCCACCCCAAATATATTCAAATTATATATATTTTTAAAATAATTTGTTTATATAAAAAAAATAGTAAAACTGCCCCTCTCCATGCAAATTTTTAATGTATTTAATAACATAGTTACATAGTATATATATATATATATATATATATATATATATATATATATATATATATTGATAAATTTTCCAATAGGATTCTAGTAGAAAAATCCGAACCAACTAGTCAAATTCAAAAAAACAAAGTTTGTTTTCTTTTCAAAACCCAAATTTTGATTTTTACCAATCAGATTGCACATTTATAACATCTACCAAACAAGGGTTTCCAATTCTTCCATTTAATTACATATGCTTTTGAGCATGAAGGGCGATAAAACATAAACGAGAGTTTTCTAATTTCCAATTTGTATACAGATGTTTCCTGAGAATGATGAACAACCAAATCCACACACAAGAAGTTTTCGAAAATGAAGAACAATAAATATGCAAACAAGGATTTCAACCAAAAAAATTCTAATAACAAAAATACAATAGACACGGAGAAGACAAGAATTTGAAGGACGAAAATCTATTGTAAAATTAAACCACAAGATCCTACTTGGATTTGATGCTAACACACAAACAGAAAAATGCATGAAGCATGCGAGAAAACCCCTTCCTTCTGAAAAGCTTCCTTCTCTAAAAATTGCTTCTCCAAAACCCAATTCTTGAAAAAATGAACTCTCAATGTCTAATAAAGTGTTCTCCCCTAATTTGGGGCTCTGATTATGCAATCACACGAGGGAACTTGCTAATCAATTTCTTTTAATATTTTAATATTTTTTCAATTTTCATGCACAACCCTTTTAGATATTTAATTACAAATTATCTTTATTTAAATAATTAGCTTTCTCTGTTTAATTAATTTATTATATTTTAATTTTATGCATAAGATTTACGCAATATAATTAAAATAACTTTATTAAATTTATGTTTTCTCTCTAGTTAATTACAAGATGTTTTAATAATATATTTATTAATTTGACTATAATATTATTTAGATTTTATTATTTAAATAAAAATCCTAAATAATAATTATTAAATTAAATAAATATAAATACACCAAAATTAGAACTTTAATAAAATATTTTAAATTTAATTATTTTATTTAATTAATTTCTCAATTAATTAAATATAATTAATGATAAAAAATTCTTTATTAATTTTTCATTAAATTAAATCATTAAATATTCTTTTAATTTGATTTAATTAAAACAAAAAATCACAACAGACCCACAAAAATAAATACAAAAACTCATCATAAAGTACATAAAACTAGATCAAACTCAAGGGTTATAATCATTAATTTATGTCACTTGATGAATTCAAGAGGTGGACAACTTAGATTTTTTTCCTTTTTTAGGACAAATGGTTTAAGGATAGGATTTAGAATCAAGAGTTATTTCCCCACTTATACCATTGAAATACTGTGATAGGGCACACTCATCCTGGCAATTTAGGGAAGTCGATACTTGGTACTTGCAATCTACATAAAATCCATGCATGTACATACACATATATTCTAAACTAAATAGGCAATGATGAAAAGTGTTACATCATGTAGATCCCGACTAGTAGGTGACTACAACTCCCTTCCTCAACCACATCAGAAGCATCAAACATTAAGAAAATGTACATGTACACCATACGCATGCAAATATAGGATAAGTAACCATAAAATTGCATATAAATAATTCCTCTATCTAACATCTTGAAATAACCAAAATCACTATATGAACATACACATATCATCGTCAAAATAATCATGAACATACAAAATAAATGCATAACTCAAGTAGCTCATCACATAAATAACATTGAGTATGAAATACATTTAATCTAATCTGGTAACCAAGTACTAATAATCATAAAACACAATAAAAAATTGGCCTAAAAGAATCCTACAATACAATCTGAAAAGTCAAGTAGGGGTAGGCAATATAGAGTCAAGCACTGAATCAGTTTTAACAGACTTGAATCAGGGTAAATCTCTTAATAAATATTTGTAAATCTCCTAAAAGAGTCCTTACTTAGTTTGAAGTGTCAAATCCTCTAACAAGGTGAAACCTAATAGTTTCTTGAGTGTTTAATAGGGCAGACTCTTCAAAGGGTAGATCATATTTTATGGTCAAACATTGTAACCTTAACTGGTTAACTTTATTATCGTAGTAGTGAAGATTTGTGGGTGTCATTTCCACCCCAGTTCTACCTTCACCTTGGAGGATTTTTGGATAATAAATATTGTATAATGTGTTATTAATTTCATGCATGTGACTGAACTTACTTACATGTTACAACAAGTTTACATTTATAGTTTTTCATGCACAAGTTATTGATAGATGTGGATGTATATGTGAAAAGTATAAATTGTTATAGATTCTGATTCACCCCCCAACCCCCCCCCACTCTTAGTATCTAGTTTACTCCTCCATAAATCAACACTTTATATGTTGCTTCAACTTGATCATCTACTACATTAGATGATTTATTGGTCTTAATTTAATTTTTTGGCTTTCAAAACTTGTTTAGATGAGATGTGACATCACTCTTATCAATGATAACATAATTCATTGGAGTGTTTCTCAAAATAAATTACTTATAGGTATGATGAAGCATTGCCCCTAATTGTGAAAAAAGAAGAAGGTAAATTCAATTAAAAGAGTCTTATCTCTAATGACCTTTTGCAAATTATAAATAAATATACATGTTGTATATCTACATCAAGCATAGGATAAAAATTTTGATTTTGAAAATGTTTCAATCTACCAATAAAGTTAGTAATCCTTTCTTTAACTCTTTGTTTTTAATTGATTAAGTCAATAAAAAAAAATTGAGGACCAATAATGTATTGAAATACATTAGCAAGACTTTTGAAAAGAATCTATAATTTAAGGAGGAAAATAAAAATACTATTGCAAGGCTTTCTCTCAAAAGGTTCTAGCAAATAACTTATCCATTAACCTATTATTGTGACAAAAATCACTACATAAGGATTGAAAGGTTTTCATGTGAATCATGGTCCCAACCTTACCAAATTATAAGTGTCAATATGGGGAATCTCAATATTAGGAGGAATAGCTACTTGGATAATGCAAAAAGACAAAGGACCAACAATGTCACATGTAGGAATGTTGTAATTAGTTTGAGTAAAAGAATCTATTTTTTGTTGTAAGGCAAACATTTTTTAAACTAGGCTATGAATGATTGAATTAATAGAGGAAATTATAGGAAGACACAAATTAGATGTATCAAGAAAGTTATGTTGGCATTATGTTGTATTTGTCATTAGTAATAACACTTATTCAATTTTGAATGGCTATCGAGCTCATCACTCAGTCCATAATTTATACTGAGCATTCAATGGTTACCTTGTAAGTTCAACAGTTAAGCAGTTCACACCAAGTATTCTTGAAGCTACCAAGTGAATGTGCAGTTCAACAGTGTTTACCAAGCTTACAATGTTCATTGAACAGATAATGGTCACTGAGCTTCATAGTATCTACCAAGTGACACTATATCTACCGAGTCTCCAATGGTTATCAAGTTCCAAGCTATGTTGTGTGATTAGTATGGACCAAGCTTCTACTTCTATCGAGTGCATGACAATGCCGCGTAATGTAGTGGATGCTGAGTATCAAAAGGTCACCAAGTCAGCTTGAAGAACTCGAGTTTTCTACTGTTTGATCGACTCAATAATATTTTGTTTACTTGTGTTTTAGCTGACCTTGCAATTGTAATTATTGAAGTGTTATATATGTAATGTATTGTACCATTTGCAATATATAATGAATAAAAAAAAAAGGGAATGGATAATGTAATGTTTTGAGAAGAGTGAATGTGAATCAACAGCAGAGTAAAGTATTCAACAAGGTCTACAAGGAGTAGCAAAGACATATCAATCACAAGAGGTGACCTATAATTCAAGATCTATTCAACAATCAAGTTGTAAGTCAGACCTACTACTTCATCTTGATAGGTGAATTAGTTTTCTAAATCCTTTAACAGGGTAGACTTAACAGTCTTTGTATAAATCTCCTAATAGAGTTCTTACTTCATTGTATGTTTATAAAACCTCTAACAAGGTGGACCTAGCAGTCCTAATTGCTCTTAACAGAGAAGATCATCAAAAGTGGTCAATGTAAGCCCTAATAGGCCAATTTTATACTACAGTAGTGAATTTTTTGTGGGCATCATCCCCACCCCAGTTTTACTTTCTATTTGGAAGGTTTCTAGGTCACCAAAGTACTATGTTCATGTGTTATGAATGTTTATCTTCTCATGCATACAGTAAATTAGATGAATGAATGGTGAATGATTTATATGGTTAAGTACTAAATTGATTTAAATTTTTTTTGAGGTTACTAATTCACCCCTCCCCTCTCAATAACCTAGCTAGTCTTGATTTTTCCAACAATTGGTATTAGAGCTTTGTGGTTCTCAGGATAAAGTTTGATAGCTTGAGTAAAGATCAAGGGCAATGGATATATTTAGACTTGACAAAGCTATTGAGAATGAAAAGCTAGATTTGGGAATGACCATAGCTCAACTCAAGGAAGCAAAAGAGCATCTTTCCCAATCCCTGAAAAGAAGAAAAGAATTTGCAAGACAAATGAATGACCATCAGTATGTTGAAGAAAAGATCAAAGACTTTTCCCCCTCAAGCAATTCAGAAGAATCTAATGAGACAATCAAAGAACTCCTAGCAAAGAATGGCTCTCTACAAGAAGAGGTAAGAAAATTGAAAAGAGAACAAGAAGTTCAGTCAATAAGAATGCGTGAGATCTTAGAACAAAGGAATAAGGCAAGTGAAGACTTGGGGGCAAGGAACAATGCAAATCAAAATCAATCCCTTCAGCAAGAAAGTCTTATCAATTAGCTCTCCAATGCAAATGAGGAAATCATGAATATGAGATTTGAAAACAAAAGCTTAAGGAATGATTTAATCACTGAAAGATAAATCAATGAAAGATTAAAGACTGATCTAATTTTTGAAAAGAAACTCAATGAAAGGATAATGAAATCACAAGCAGATATGGATCAATTGAATCAACAAAGTGAGTAGAATCTTCATAGGCAAAAAGGTAAAGCAAGACTTGGTTACAAAGAAGAAGGTGAATCTTCCAAACAAGGTGCCCAAAGGAATCAAAGACCTTCTTGCAATCATTGTGGTAAGTTAGGTCATACATCAAAAAAATGTTGGAGCAATGGAAAGGAAAAATTCAATGGAAAATGTTACAATTGTAGTAAACATGGTCATAAAGCTAATGAGTGCAAGGAGAAACCAAAATTTGAAGGTAAATGTCACAAATGCAAGAAACAAGGTCACAAGGCATCTGAATGCAGATCCAAACCATTCAATCCAGTTGAACAAATTATCAAAGCTATATTTGGTTGGGATTACAATACTTGGTGTAGATATCACTATTGTGGAGAATTTGGTCACATTGGCATAGACTGCACAAGGCATCACTCAAGAAAAAGAGATTCAATAATAAGATGTTATACATGCACTGAAATTGGTCATAGAGCTAAAAATTGCATGAACATAAGAAGAGTTGAAGATGAGAAGAAAGCTAAAGCTGATAACATTAGGAAGAAAATGAGACATCAGTGGATTCCTAAATCTACCGAGCAAAACAATTCAAATGATGGCAATGTTACTCAAGAAGTGGATGTCTCCACCATTTCCAATTAGATTCTTTGAAGGAGGGACTAGAATTGTATCTTCAAGCTATATCTTGAGTAGTTCCAAATGGAAGAAAGTAGAAGATCCAAATCAGTATTTTAGATACAAAAGGATTACATGAGTTCAATTCATACTGAGCAAGGTTATTCATAGACTCAACTGAGCTAGGTCGGGAGAAGTAAAGTTTTGTTTGATCACCAAGTCACAAGTTTCTACCGAGCTAGTGAGTGGATGATAGTTTGTCACACACTACATCAGTATGGTACCTAGCATTAATGGCAATTTTCATCAAAAAGGGTAGAATTCAACTTCATTTTTCACCGCAACTTCAATATTCAAAGAGCTAAGAGATTTCCAAGTGCACTCAATCAATTCCAAGCGATTTCGAGCGAATTTGCAGCTAAAAAATGGTTGTTGAAAAATTTCCATCACTTACTGAGTAGCAATGGCATCTGCAAGCACCAAAAACAACAAAGTGAAAAGAGGTTCAAAATTGTTGGTCAAGGGTGTAGAATGGAAAGCACCAAATTTCAAACTAGTTCTAGCAGTGGCAGAGGCACTTGACCCTAATGGTGTGAAATCTGAAATTCCACCCAATGTACTCCTGATTAATGATATACACACTCATTTTAAGTGTTCTATGCAGGAGATAGGAACCCTATAAATGGATAGTGCTTTAGAGGAAATGTGTGTTGATGGCTCATTGAAACCCGAGCACAAGCACTTAGAGACAAAAGGGTTGACACATATTTCACACTTGCCAATGAGCTTCCAGATAAAATGGATTAGGTATATTCTTAGCCGTGTACACAATGGTCAATCATGGTTAGAGCAGCCCGTGTTGATAACCAAGAAGATGATTCACAAGATTACTGGCCTTCCCATGCTGAGCAAAGAAAAATCTACCAAAACCCTAGGTCGGGATGAACTCCAGAAGAAAATCCTAGCTGAGTGGGATGGTAGAGGTTTGAAAATTAGCACTATTTCTGATGTGGAGTTAAGGTTTAGTATTCATATAATTGCACACAAAATTTACAGCTCTAGTCATTTAAACACCATGCCATATGAGGTAGTGGACTTAGCATTTAAAGTTGTGAAGAAAAACATGGAATTTGACTTGTCAGAGTTACTACTGAAGTAATTAAACACGAATATGGACAACATCTGAACATCAAAGAACAATCCTTGTAAATTTGGTTCTTTGTTGATGTGTCTTTTCTTTTATGTAAAAAAATTCTTTCCATCCAAAGGTTCTATTGTGTGGAGAAAGGATGTTCCCATTTTATACCAATTAAATGAGTTTATTGTAGAAATGGGTGTAAATTTTGACAGTATTATGGATAATTATTTTGAAGATTTCAAGGAAAGGATGAACAACAGGTTTAGGATTCCTCCTAAACTTGTTGAGGATTATAAAGATGATGTGTGTTTCATGGTTGACTATGATAGAGTATACATTCAGGTAGTCAAGCCCCAAGTTGCATGGGTGAAACCTCTCCCTTATGAGGTCAGTATTGATGAAACTAGGGATATTATTGAAGCACTGGTAAATGAGCTTGTAGACCCTAAGCAATCAATTTTTGGCACAAATGATGAGGAAAAAGCCAGAATTGAATTGGAAATTAAGCTACCTCAAGCAATCAGCAAAGGCAAGAGGAAAATAGCAAGGAAGAAAATTGCCATTGGCCCTCTATTGCTTACTGAGGGTAAAGGAGAGGATGAAGAAGAAGAAGAAAAAGAATAAGGGCAGGGTAATTATTACCAAGCCACCAAAGGCCTTCACAACTATTTTCACCAGGAGAGGCAAAGGCAAAAGTGAAGTTATGCTCAGAAAGCCCCCACTTACCTTCTAGGAAAGGTTGAAACAAATGAAAGAAGGAGCTGGCATCACAAACTTCAGGGCTCTAAAGTTTAAAACAAGAACTGATGCCGAGAAGATGCAAATTGAGGAGATGATACTCACCAAAATGGGAAGTGGAAGTATTCCCCAGACTAGATTGCTCCTCAAATTTCAAAAGAATTGTTAGTGAGGTTGCAACCAAGGTGGGAATCTGCTTTGCAGATGGCAAAAGATATTTATGAACAATCTTTGAGGAAATTATTGCCTAATCTCACAGATGCAAAAGTGAAGGCAGCCATTAAAAATAATGAAGGTAAAATGATGATCAGATTCCATACATGTTTGATTTTAATCAAAGATATTGAGCATGTTGTTAGAGATGAAACAAACATGTTGAAGAACATCTATCATCTACATAAGCCTAGTGATGATCTAGTTAAGATCAAGAATGATGATGGTGATAGTGATGATGAAGAAGATGATAATACTCCATGTGCTACTATTGATGTTGAAGAGTATCAAGCATTAAGGGTTGATGATGAAGAGAAAGAGGAAGAAGTTGAAGAGGAAGACAAGGAAGAAGATGATCTAATGAAAATTACTATAGAAGTCATTGCTTCCCTTCCTCACTCTCCACCTAAGCTAGCAACATCATCAAGGTTGGAGTTAGCTTCAACAGAAATGATTACAACTACCTCAGAAATATCATTTGCACCTACTACCTCACAGCTCCAAGTATCCACAATGGAAGTGTCAGTCACTTCATCTACTAAGCTGCAACCCTCTTCATTAGCTCCTGAGCAATCTACTTCAACAATATGCATAGCTGCCAGTCCTCCAATT
Organism: Cupressus sempervirens; assembly: GCA_028749045.1. Classification (NCBI taxonomy): domain Eukaryota; kingdom Viridiplantae; phylum Streptophyta; class Pinopsida; order Cupressales; family Cupressaceae; genus Cupressus; species Cupressus sempervirens. The sequence continues at coordinate 453,887,433 of CM053783.1, forward strand.
GTGTCAACTTGTTCTGCTCCATGTACAATAAGTTTACCAACAATAATATGTTCTACAATTTTGTCAACTACAACTTTAACTGCACCAATTTTTGTTCTAGTTAGCTCTTCAGTTGTGAATATTCTAGTTTGTACATTACCTATTGGTACTTCATTTTTAGGAAGCACATCAATTTTGGATACAGTTGGTACTTCTCTCAATTTTCCTTTAGTTGGACCAATTCAAGTTTTTACTACTAGTCCAATTACTTCTACTATTGTTTCTATTTCTAAGTCCAAGGAAGTAAGCACAGAAGTAAAACCAAAGAGTCCTCTAAAACTTCTACTTACTGGCAAAGCAATTGATGAAGATATAGACTTGGACAAAGAAATTGTTATTCCTAAGATAGACTTGTATACTGCCTTAGCCAATGAAATGAGACTAGTTAGTCAGCTTCTAGAGCAAAAAGCAAGGTAAAAGCAGCTCAGAGAAGAGAGAGATAGAGAATTAACTATAATTAAGAATGCCAAAAACATAACTATTGAGGTTATAGGTGTTGATGTTGACTCATCTCAACACATTTTGTTACAATTGGAAGAGGTTATGAATAAATTCAATGAGGACACTTCTAGCCAAAAGAAACTCATTGAGAAGGCAGAGAAGAAATTTGACAATCAGGTGCTTGAGCACATTTCTTAGCACATTGCAATAAATCAGGTAGAGTTATCCACAATTTTGAGCAACCTTGAACAATCCTTCACATATGTAACATCACTTTTTGGCAAGCTTTGTGATGTTACCGAGTATACCAAGGAGGATGTTACCGAGTATACCAAGGAGATAAAGGAGAAATTGCATAAGATTGATGTGGATATGAAGGCTAGCACTCAAAGGTTACAACTTGACCCTAGCTCAAGCTCATCTCATCACATGAAGGTAAAATGTTTGTCAGAAATGCAGGCAGAGTTACTTAGAGAGGAAGCTAGGATCATGTCTACACTGATTGATATCCAAAATATGATCCTTCTAGTTATGGACCCAATGTAGAAACATATTGCATATTCAAAAACATTGGTCCAAGATAACAATTTTTCAGTAGCAGATCATATGATTGAACTTTCTACAGAATTTCAAGTGGCACTCTCCACCTGCAAGATTTGGCAAGATAATTGGGATAAGACATTGGCTCTTATTCTCAAGGTACACTTTGAATTTCTCTCACATTTTGATGTCTCTATTTGAATATATTGCATATATCCTTTAGCATTATTGTCAAAAAGGGGGAGTATGAGATAATAAGAACAGGGGGAGTAAAGAGATAGTAAGAGACTTGTGGAGAAATCAAGGGAGAAAATAGATTGGTATATGTACAGATAAAAGCTATGTATATATTATGCCATATGTATGAGGGAGATATGTAAGATATGTGTATACAGTAGCTTTGCAAAGATCAATTTTGAAAAATAAAGAATCAAAGTGTTAGTGTACATAAGTCTTGGCTCATAAGTATTTTTGTCACTAATGCCAAAGGAGGATTTTTTTGCATTATGTTGTATTTGTTAGTAGTGACAAAACTTATTCAATTCTGAATGGCTATCAAGCTCATCACTTAGTCCATAGTTTATACTAAGCATTCAATGGTTACCTTGTAAGTTCAATATTTAAGCAATTCACACTGAGTATTCCTGAAGCTACTGAGTGAATGTGCAGTTCAGCAGTGTTTACCGAGCTTATAGTGTTTGTCAAATAGATAATGGTCATTGAGCTTCATAGTATCTATTGAGTGACACTATATCTACCAAGTCTCCAATGGTTACCAAGTTCTAAGCTACATTGTGTGATTAGTATGGACTGAGCTTCTACTTCTACCGAGTGCATGACGATGCTGAGTAATGCAGTGGATGCCAAGTATCAGAAGGTCAACAATTCAGCTTGAAGAACTTGAGTTTTCTACTATTTGGCCGACTTGGTAATATTTTTTTTACTTGTGTTTTAGCTGACCTTGCAATTGTAATTATTGAAGTGGTATATATGTAATGTATTGTACCATTTGCAATATATAATGAATAAAAAAAAGGGAATGGATAATGTAATGTTTTGAGAAGAGTGAATGTGAATCAACAACAGAGAAGAGTATTCAACAAGGTCTACAAGGAGCAGTAAAGACATATCAATCACAAGAGGTGATCTGTACTTCAAGATCTATTCAGCAATCAAGTTGTAAGTTAGATCTACTACTTCATCTTGATAGGTGAATTAGTTTTCTAAATCCTTTAATAGGGTAGACCTAACAGTCTTTGTACAAATCTCCTAGCAGAGTGCATACTTCATTGTATGTTTACAAAACCTCTAACAAGGTGGACCTAGCAGTCCTAATTGCTCTTAACAGGGTAGATCATTAGAAGTGGTCAATGTAAGCCCTAACAGGCCAAATTTATACTGCAGTAGTGAAGTTTTGTGGGTATCATCCCCACCCTAGTTTTACTTTCTATTTGGAATGTTTCTAGGTTACCAAAATACTGTGTGCATGTGTTATGAATATTTATCTTCTCATGCATATAGTAAATTAGATGAATGAATGGTGAATGATTTATATGGTTAAGTACTAAATTAATTTAAAGTTTTCTTGAGGTTACTGATTCATCCCTCCCCTCTCAGTAACCTAGCTAGTCTTGATTATTTCCAATAAGTTATGGGACAAAGAAGGGATACCAGATGAGCTATGGATCATAATGGAGGTGCCTAGCAGGGGATTGGAATAGTTAAAGGGTAAACTATGATAAGAGGGCACAAATGAAGGAAATAAAACATATGAGATGCTTGTTGGTAGAGTTGGATTAGGAAGACTCATGGAGGTAGGATCAAAATATTGAATACAAGTGGTGATAAGATGTGAAACATAAGTAGGAACACTAGGAATATAAGTAGAAATGGGGGGGGGGAGGCTCAACACTAATAGGAGAAAGAAAAAATTCTATTCCTTCAACACTATTTATTAGAGATTTAAAATTATAATTAGTATGGGAAATGCTACACAAAAGATTAATTCTATGTTCATCATTTTGAACAAGCTTCCTTATGACTTGTATATTAGATACTACCTTGGGATAGTGTTTCTCTTGCACTAGCCAAATTTTTTTTTTCTCCAATTCATTAGCAAAATTTTGGAATTGAGTAGGAGGAAGATTTAAATTCTCATTATTTTCGTTGGAAGAATGAGAGGAGTTATTCTCCATGATAGGATTATAATCATGAGGAAGCATGATATTCTTATCAATATTCCTAGGAAAGGAGGAGGATTTGAGATCAAATGAACTTGTGAGTCTTTGACTTCATCTAGCCATAATGTTATAGGTGGGACTCAAAGTGATAAAGCCCATGCACAAAGAGGTATATTGCTGTCAAGAGAGATAAGAAATGGATCGATTCTTTTTATTGGTGGAAACTACCATTAATTTATCTTGTCCACTTTGGAGATCAAATACTTTACCAAAGGATTTGATACTTGTGAGTCATTAGTGTATCAAGACTGGAGTTTACGAGTCATTTTGTAATGTCCCCATTTTGGAGATGAATTTGAATGATAATAGGCCTAAATAAAAGATTAAAAAATAAAAATAAAAATAATAATAATAATCATGTTAATAATAATACACTACTAAATATTATTATCTAAATTATTATAATAAAGAAAAAAGATATTGTTAATACTATTATAAAATAGAATTTATTATATCAAATACAATGAAGAAGTAATATATAACATTTTATTTCAAAATAATTTATTTTAAGATATGAATAGAATTAAAATAAAATATTAAATTATCTATCCTAATCTAATATTTAATAACATAGGATTAATTTTTTTTTAATAAAAAAATATTAATACAAGGGTCACGAATTTTCAAAAGGATATATAGGAAAGATTAAACCACAATATTGCCACGGGGGGGGGGGGTGGGGGCGCGGGCATCATCCATATTAGATCATCAAAGAATAACATTCTGAATACAAGCACCAGAGAAAATAAGACATAGATAAAAACATGGAAAACACATCAGGTAGATAAGGGGACAATAAGGACTACGAAAGAAGAGGAGGATATACATGTAAAATAGAGAGTAGCATTCATGCAGAAAATAATATACTGTAAGAAACTATATATTTTAGGGGATATATATGTGTGTACCAAGCCTTACATAGATAATAGAGGCAATAAAATATAATATGGACTATGAAGGAAATGACCCACAATATGCAAATATAAAATTATACAAGTGTCATGTCATGATAATATAAAACTTATCCCAATGATAATAAACATAAGAGATGGCGTTGGATAAGTTATGGATCTCTATGGTTTGATAATAGTCAAAAATTAAGAGAGAGTATTTAAACTATATTAACAATAGATGTAGACAAAAATACCTCATTGAACCAGAATGAGGGAGGAGAATATACTATCAACAAAGAAGAAGGACATACAAATGGAGATATAATTAGAGGAGATTTAATGACCAATAATGGTCATGGTCATTGGTATGAACGAGAGAATGATAACACAGATGAAGAGAATAAGATTTTTGACATCAAACATAGATGGATCAAGTTAGAGAATCATCACCTATATACTTCTATAATCACAATAATTCCAAGACTAGCAATAATATTGGAGACTACATCCGGCGGCAATGTTGTGAGGAATTACATTGATCAGTTCTAATATAATCAAACAAGGAGGATATAAAAATAATCACAAGGAATTTCCCTAGATTAAATAGTATCCTTTTGGCATTGGAATAACATAGAGATCATCATCAACCATTAGATATTTTTATATTACTATCATTGACAAATATATCAATATAAATATCAAAGAATGATTGTTGTCATCATCAATTAATTCCCAGTCTTTTTTAAGAGATTATATCAAAATTATTACTTGGAGATATAATTTCAAGTTTATACTTCATCATTTAATAGACCATTGCATTGACTTTATGAACTTTCTATATAAACAACCATCTATCTTCCAAGCCAATCACATGATTATAAGAGAGAGAAAGGACAATGATCTATCAGGATAATGATCTAAAAAATATATTTAAAAAACATAATATACAAGAAGATTGTATCCTTCTATCCCTAATCTATACAAGTCTCACAGATTAAGTTCTCTAAAATTTGAAGCATTACATAACAAGAAATCCATTACACCTTTCATCCAAAACCAAAATCTCATAGATATAAACATTAGACTATGAAGATAGATGAAAGCTATAACCAATCTTAGAAGGAACATTACAGTGGTATCATAGCCAGGTTCTTTCCATTCTATAGGGTGAATCTTATACAATGATCAACATAAAGAACAAATATTATCATCAAAGACATGTAAAAAAAGATGTAAAATAAAGAACACATAACTCATTTAACATTGATCAACATCTAGTACATTGTATTCATCTCAGATCAAATGAGATGCAACATGTTTTTGTCAGCATATATGAAAAAATAGATCATCATTATAAATAAATTTGTCAAGGAAAGGATTCAAGTTAAGAGAAGTTATAGTTCAACAATATTAAGAAAATTGAAAAGGACAGAACAAGAATATCAGTAAAAAAAATAGGGTCAATCACTAATTTAGTGATTTCTTACAGTTAATGATAAATTATTGTAGAGCATGGAATCTATTGAGATCAATGGAAGGAAGAAATAGACTACTATAAGTAGCCACCAATGAGACGACAATAATAATTCCCAGTAGGAATCAAGGCAGAGAGCTAACCTTTATGAAGGACTTCACAAGATATTCTATAAAATAATATTCTTAAGGAAGTAAGGAAGAGAATCAAATATTCTTTGAAGTACCAATATATAATTAAACAAGTGCATATGCAAGAATGAATATACTCATATGGTTATCCATAAGGCTTAGGATGAGTACTACTTCTCCTAAGAAAGATGGATACACCCAGAGTAGGTATCTATAAGGCCTAGGTTTAGAAAGAACTCTCTTATTATATTAATTAGAGCCCCAAGAAGCACTCCTCTAAGTGCTAAGCATCTGAACATGACCTCTCCTTAAGAAAGGGATTAAATGTGGAATTTGGATTGTATATTTTATAGACTTACAAGAATTGAAAATATTTCACTATTAAATTTTTTTACATGTTTTCATGTTAGAGTAGTAGCATATGATGCATGTACATCTATCAAGAAGCTAGTTACCACCCATAGATAATAAGATATAAATTTTTTGAAATATGTCCTACCTTGGTACATCTCAAATTGTAATTAGAAGAAGGAATCTACACAAACTTTTAACATGTGTGTATGCTTTGTGTCTACATCATGTCTTCATGCATTAATGTATATGCTTTGTGTCTACATCGTGTCTTCATACATTAATAAACACACACACACACACACACACACACACACACACACACACACACACACACACACACACATTGTTGCATTCTTTGTATTTTCGCATCCCAATTCTTTCTTAGTGAGTGCTGAAAATTAGGGACATTCTCAATGAGTATCCAAAGTAAGGACATTCTTAAAGAGTATCGAGCACCATGAATATTCTTTGCAAGTGTTAAGATTAAGGACATTTTTTCAAGATTGGATCAAGGGAATTCTTAGTGAGTTTTGAAATTTAGTGGAAATTCTAATGAATGGTGTAGTTATTAGAAAGGAATTAAGACAAAGACTCTACATCTTTGAAGGCTTACTCATCTAGAAAGGAAGCAACACTTAGCAATATGAGAATAAAAAACACTACATTACATCAAGATAAGTTTCCATCTTTTTAATTATTTTTTGCATTTTAGTGTTATGATCCTCATTTTAAATTAAGCTTATATTTGTAAAAATAAGTTACAAGTCTAATTTCAAATTTAAATTACCATTTTCAGGGTTGTTGAATTCAATATTAGGATTATAAGAAATGATGCATACAAAGATTCAAATTTCTTGAGGACAAGCAATTTTGGGAAGGGTGGACTGTAATGTCCCCACTTTGGAGATGAATTTGAATGATAATGGAGCCTAAATAAAATATTAAACAAACAAATAAATAAAATATAATAATAATAATTATTATTATTATGATAATAATAATACACTAATAATACACTACAAGTGCTAGGTCACGATAATATAAAAACTCAAGTCAATGATAATAAACAAAAGAGATGGCATTGGATAAGTTACGGATCTCTATATTAACAAAATATGCTAACAAAAATACCTCACATCAAACCAAAATGAGGGAGGAGAATATACTATCAATGAAGAAGGACATATGAACAAAGATATAATTAGAGGAGTTTTAGTGGCCACATGGTCGTTGGTATGAATGAGAGATTGATAACATAGATGAAGACAATAAAATTTTTGACATCAAACATAGATGGATCAAGTTAGAGAATCATCACCTATATACTGCTAATAATTGCAATAACTCCAAGGCTAGCACCAATATTGGAGACTATATCCATCGACAATGTTGTGAAGAATTACATTGATAAATTCTAATATAATCAAACAAGGAGGATATAAAAATAATCGCAAGGAATTTCCCTAGATTTAACAGTAGCCTTTTGGCATTGGAATAACATAAAAATCATCATCAACCATCATATATTTTTATATTACTATCAGTTAACAGTTTTTCCCAAAAGCTTTGACAAATTTGAACAAGGGAGAAAAATGCAAACTACCCAATTGAATTCCTACGCCTTGATTAGGAATTCTCTACTTTAAAGGTTTACTTAATATTAATTAAGGTGCAACTAACCTTTATGAAAAGATAATTGTTCTTCCTCAATCGAGGGAAAATATTTCCAAGGAGGATTTTACTGAAAAATACTCAAAAGTTTGAAATCATCTTACAAATATAGGATAAATGTTGATGCTAAAAAACCATTTAATTTTAATGACTAATATCATGTACATGATTGAATGTTAAGATGAAGGAAAAGTGTTTAAAACAATAGAGATTTAACCTCCCACAACTTTCAAGATTCAAAAAAGATAATTCCAGAAGAATACAAAAATCACAACTTGATTCCAAACATAACACACACTCTCAATAATGCATATTACCACAAAGAAAACAATAGTATTTGCTTGAAGAAGTTTCAGTAGAATAAAATTATAGAACTTTACTCCAATCGCTGCAAATTCAAAATATTCTATTTCAAAATCTAAAAGCACAGAGTATCAAAACAAAAGTATTTTTCTTATGTCTATGAAGAGATTAACCCCTTCAAATATCATCTATTTTATATATATATATATATATATATATATATATATATATATATATATATATATATATATATATATATATATATATATATATATATATATATATATATATATATATATATATATATATGTTATCCAAAATTACCCTACCAAGAGTGAATAGTCTCTTACTTAACACAACTGTGTCAAATGAAATGCAGAAAAAAAAAAAGGAAAAAGAAAAATAGCTGCCCATTGATCACTCGCCATGTAAGGAGGAACTGTCCACACTGACCGTAATCCTTGTAGCTTTCCATGTCTCATATGCAGTTGAGAACACAGAGATAACAAACTAATGAGGTAAGCTGACATACACCATCCTCTGCTTCTAGATTTCCTTTTCTCTCTTTAGTTCTATCATCCTTTTTGTGTGCATTTGCAAATGCTTCACATTGATTATCAACATAGCCTCAGTATGAGCAATGTTGGAGAAATCTTCCTTGCATGGTGCCTTTTTGTCTCGAATCTCTTGGAATTTTCTTTGAATTTTGCATATCAGTTCTTCCATAGAGGCAATAGAGTCACTCTCTTTTCCTAAACAATGTTTACCAAACCATTTTACATCACTTTGAATGATTTCATCCATTAGCTTGAGGCTATCCAATATTTCTTTGATTTCATTGATTGCTTGGATTAGTGCCTCATTTCTCCATTTGATGCAATCCTTTATCACATACAAGGTTTTCTCATCAAGGCTAGCAATGGGGCATTCAACTTAAAATTTTTGTAAACCAAATCCTTGAATTTCTTCAATCCAAAGTACTACCTTCACCCATTTATTTCTCTCTTTTTCAAAACTTTCATTGCTAGACTCCACCTTTTTAACAATGACAACAGTTTCCTTTGAGGCCTTGTCCAAGAGTCCAACTTGTTCCTTAGTTTTCCTTAGTATGTATTGCAGCCACTCTTCAGATGTTTTTGCAATAGCTTTGCACTTTTGTAGATTGTCAAGAAATTGTTGATTGACTGAAGAGGATACATACACTAGCACTGGCATCTCATTTAGTGGTTTGGGTTATGGGTGCAGGATCGCATTGATATATTGAGTGATGCTTTTGATTGCCTCTTTCATTTCTTGATTGTCCTCAACGTCCTTCCAAACTCTATCTATTATCTTCTTGTTTGAAGCTTCAAAAATCTTCATATCAACTGCATGATTCCCCTTTCCAAGATAAACTCTTGTTATTTGATAGTCCTGAGGAGAGAGTTTTTCAGGGGACATGTCTTTTAGTGGCTCAGCTATTTCAGCTGTCAAGTGTCTCGAGTTCTTATCATGTTGACCAGGTTATCAATAGGCACGGATATTGGAACTAGACTCCTTTTCTTCTTAATAGAAGTTTCCAGCCATTTGGGGGGAGTAGGTTCTTTACCTGCCAAAGGAGAAATTTTTGCTATGGCCAAGGTATTAGATTGAAAATTAGTATTATCAAGGGAATTTTGAGGATCCAGGGTATTATCAGCCATGATGGAAATGGAAGACTACTTCAAACTTGCCTTTGCTTCGGTGGGATCTAGATCAACTATGACTCTCCCCTTTTCTTTGCCTAATGTTTTCTTTTTAGTACTGGAATGGGTTACCCTTCTAAATTTTGGCACCTCTTCTTGAACTTGAACTTGAAGTGGCTTTAGGGTTAATTCAACTTTGACTTCAACTTTAGCTTTAGGAGAACCTACAATAGAGTTGACAATATCAAGGTTAGAGATGGCCTTAGGTATGCATTGTGCTTTCTTGTGCTTAGCTCTTGGGTATTTTTCTAGGACTTTGAGAGTGGTTGATTCAACATTCTTTGATTGTAACCACTTCTCAGTTCTTCTCAACACTTCTAAAGTATGGGACATTAGGTCATCTTATTCCCTCTTAGTCCAGTCAAGCTTAGGGATGGGTATACATTAAACTTGTTCAACATAGAATGGATCAATCACCTCCTTAGCTTCGTCTTCTTTTATCCCATGAGTATTGAGATTTACCTTAAACAGACTGATCAAATTGATTGTCAATCTAGATCATAATCTCTTTCTAACTTCAAATTCATCAAGACAATTTTCCCAATTATCTTCCAGATGAGGAACATGGGTTGTTGAAGATGCATACCCAAAATTATTTTTAGCAAATCTTGCATAATCAAACTCTTCTCTTGCAGTATAGGGTTTGAAATGTGACAATGTAGGTTGTGCTAACTTAACCTATTTGTAATTTGAAAACTTGTAGTGACCAATTTCAATAAGCAACAAGCATGCAAATGACTTCTTTGCACTTTCAAAGGAGTCAAATATAGAAATGAGTTGCCTACATATCTCTAATAAAATAATACTATCTAAACAGTAACATGGTAGCTTAAATGGTTCACCAGAAAAACCCCCAATCTTGAGATATGTAAATTTAGGGAATTGGATATAAAAGCAACCATAAATTTAAATAGCCTACATGGATTCCTTTGATAACCTGCGATTTTCATGACCTTGGAGCTCAAAAACTAACCTTCCAAGGAAAACATCATTAACCCTCCTGAACTCCTTGCAAGATTTAGTTGCATGAAGGTCTTTGTAGTATTAGTAGATAGTCATTTCTTCTGTCCAGGGCATATGTGGAAGTCCCTTCCATTTTTTGGATGCTGCTAAAATATAGACCATGAAGGAATATAGAAAGAATGGGCTGAAACTACCTATAGCTATGAGGCCTTTATAAAAATTGTCAGCTATTAAATCTACCCAGTCAATAAATTTTTCACCTTCAATGATCTTCGAAATGAAAAGATACATCCAACTTTCTCCATGAAATGCATGATCATTGCCTTTGATCCTATTCAAAAGTAACACAATGTTTGCTATTTCTTTAATGAAATGCTCAATTGTTAATGGCTTGGGCAATCTATAACCCCCTTTAGCTAGTATTAGTAGCCAAGTTTGAGCTATGGTGTTGTCATAATTCTTCTTTCTGTAATGATATAGATGCTTAGATTCTTCAAAGGTCCATGGTTCATAGGGTTCCTTATGAGGGATTCTTGGGGCTATGCTAACACTTGTCCTACATATTCTTACTAACACCTCCCTTGAAGCTTTCTTTATGCATATGGTGTTGGGGTTGTAGTGATTTGCGCACTCAACAACAAGTTTTGGGCATTCAATAGCTAGTGGGAAGGCAGTGGCTTCCAAAAAACCACTACTGGCCAATTTTTGATGTATGGGACTAGATTGAACATTTCTTGCCTGCTCAATTATATCCCCTAGGTTTTTATTTACCATGAAAGTATCTTGAATTTCGAGAAGGGAACTCAATAGGAAAGGTCTTTCAAGCTTAGGCATTTTGGGGTGAAAAAGCATTATGTATCAACTTGAAAGATATATATTTATAGAATTAAACCAAAACACTTCAAATGGAAAACTAGGCATGGAAATGACAAAGTGAGAGATAATGCACTTACAATTTTTGGTAGAGTCCAAACATCCACTTTCCTTTCTTACCAGTCAGTGTGAAGAGCTCAAGATGATGAAATGAGCAATTATGTAGGACAAAAGGTTATTATAGAGGATATCTGAGGGTGGATTTGAGTAGGCAGAAAGGGTTAATTACAAACATGCCATGTGTACTTTAAGAAGACTTTCAAGGCTTATTTGTAGTTAATATCCATCACATTTTTATGTAGCTTGACCTTTCATGATGTCACAAAAATCCATGCACCACCTTTTTCCATAAAGTAACTGTACTTAGCACAATTTCTCATAATTGCCACAATTATTTCCTTTTGCATCTTCAACATCACCATAGGTTGGGAGACATTCCTTTGGCTCATAAAAATGAATTTATAATCTTTCTATGCACTTTCTGCAAGGAAACAAGCACACATTAGAAAAAAATTCCTGAAGTCAAAGTTGTTGTTTAAATCAACTTTGGCTCCAACTCCAACTTCCAAAAGTGGACCTAGGTTGATGGGGAGGACACCTTGCCAAAATGAAAAAGAAAGGATAAAGTTGAACTTGAACTTAAAGTAAAATCAGGCTTCAACTTCAACTTCAAGTTGAAAAATGACAATTGGGTGATAACTTTGTACATTAGCAAAAAGATATGGTAACAACTAGCTGTGACTGGGGAATGAGACTGAAAGGGATCATAGGAAAACTTAGAATCTCTAGTTCCATAGACTAGAAAGAAAAAACCTAAACTAAAGACACACAAAACAAGGAAAATAGGAGAAAACGATCGAAAGGAAACAAAGTAGGGGAAAATGGGTAATTACAATGAGGGTGAACAAAAAGAAGACTTCAAATCTAAAAAGCTTAAGATCCTATCCATTATATGATAGGGGAAGATCATCACCATTAAGATATTTAAGCTTGAATGTATTGGAACTCAACTCGGCTAATATAACAAAAGGTCCTTTCCAAAGGCTTTCAAATTTTGCATGAGCTCCTTTTGGTTCTCTTGTCTTTTTCCATAGCAACAGCTGATCTCCTATCATGAAATTTTGAGGCCTAGCTCTCTAATAAAAAATCATCGTTAGCCTTACCTAATGACTAGCAATGTGATCCACTATCTCCCTCCTTTCTTCTTTGATCTTTTGGAGATATGGTACCTATTTTTCAATAGTAGTAGAGAACAATCCATCTTCAATTGCTTTCTGCAGATTTAGAGTAGCAAGCTCTAGGGCCAAAGACAACTGTGCTTCAACTTCATATACTAATTCAAAAGGGGTCATACAAATAGCCCTTTTGGGAGAGGTTCTATTTTCCCATACTGCTTCATACAAACGTTTATGCCAATCTCTACCCTTTTCATCAACCAACTTCTTCATGATATTTATTAATTTTTTATTAGTTGATTCGGCCTAACCATTACCTTGAGGAAAGTAATTAAAGGCATGTGATAATCTAATACCATGATCATAACAGAACAACTAAATTTCTCGAGATGAATTTTTTTGAGCATTATCAGTTACTATTTTACTTGGAACTCCAAAACGTGTCAGAATGTTTTCTATCAAGAATTTATAGACCACCTCAGATTTTGTAGATTTCACAGGCACCACTTCAACCCATTTGGTAAAATATTTAGTGGCAGTGAGAATATGAATATGACCAGCACTTGAGTTAGGATTAATTGGGCCAATAAAGTCAAGTCCCCATTGTTGGAAAGGCTCTTCTATTATGACTGGCTCCAAAGGTAGTGCAACTAATTGTGGTTTACTTGTAAATAATTTACATTTTTCACAATTATTGACCCATTTATAAGTAGAATTAAACATACCTAGCCAACAATATCCACTTCTTAGTATCTTAAAGACAGTCATCGTGGAGGAAAAATGCCCATCGCAAGCTTCATTGTGAAAAGTTCTGAGTAACTTTTCCTATTGATCATAATCAACACATATCAGGAACATGCCATTCAAACCTCTTTCATACAAGATATCATCAACAATCACAAACTTAGTTACTCTGAGTTTGAGACTTCTATCTTTTCCTTTTACATGATTAGGGTATTCCCCAAAGGTTAGAAAATATGCTATATTAGAATACCATTTCTCTCTCAAACCCACTAGCAAGCAATTAGGGCAAGCCTCTTTCTCTTTCCTTTCTGATATAAGTTTGCAAAGACCTTGGCCATGAACCATTTTGGTTGGTTTGATATATAGATCAAACTCTTGTACCTTCAACACCTAAGTTGCTTTGTTATTTATTGCTACATCTTGCTGTGCAAGAATACTTTTAACTATTGTTGATGGTACATATACTAGAGAATGTGAATGTAGAATGTAATACCAAATTTTTTTTATAGCCTTGACAATAGAAAATGCTTTCTTTTCAACTAGGGAATAACAGAGTTCATGTTTCTTCAAGGGAACACTCATAAAATAAATAGGTACTTCATCACCTTTTTCATTTCTCTAAAGCAGTATGCCTAACATAGTGTGATCAGATGCATAGCAATACATTATGAAGTCTCTCTTAAAATCTAGATTGGAAAGAGTAGGTGTCTTGGCAATAGCTTTCTTTACTTCTTCAAATGCCTTAATGGTTGGGTTATCCCACCTAAAATTTTTCTTTTCACTTAGGAGCTTTGCCATGGGTCATATGGTTTCAACAAAGTCAAGGAGAAATTTTCTAAGAAAGTTGATTTGGCTAAAGAAAGATCTTACACCATTACGGTTAACCGACAAGCAGAGCTGTTGAATAGCTTTTACTCTTTCTAGGTCAATCTTAATTTCCTCCTTGGACACTATATGTCCCAATAACTTTCCTTCAGTTACAAAAAATATTGATTTCTTGGGATTTAATGAAATTCCATGCTCTCTGCATTTCTCGAGAACCTTCTTCAAATCTTTTAAGTGTTTCTTTCTCCTTCTTGAAAATATAGTCATATCATCTAGATAAACTATGATACATTTGTCTAAAAGGCATCCAAAAGTTGAACTGATTGCATGTTAGAAAGTTGCACTTGCATTTATCAAACCAAAAGGCATTTGTTTATAAGAAAAAGTGCCCTAAGGAGTTTTGAATGCTATTTTGTGTTGGTCTTCTTCAACTACCTCTTTTTGATTATAGCCTGAGAAACCATCAAGAAATGACATCATTTCTAAGCCTACTACTATTTGGAGTATCAATATCCTTAAATATTGCATTTGAAACCTTAGGGTTATAGGTTCTTAGCTTCTACCTAAAGGGAGAGACATTTTCCTTCAAAGTAATATGATGTTTGAACTATCCTTTCCTAAATGTTTTCAAATCCTCATATGACCAGGCAAAAACATCAATATACTAGGTTAGTAATTTAATGAATCTTGTTTTTTCCTCTATCTCATAGCAGCTTCCTATGTTTATCATTTTAGGGTTATGATTATCCCCTAGGTTGACCTTCTCATATTCACCACTCTCAAATTCTTTGGGAATTGAGTTTTAAGCCTAAAAAGCATCTCGCCTGTCAAAAAATCTCTCTAGTTCAACTAGGCCTTTAGGTATCACATTTCTTTTCAATTGTATGGTATCCTTTGCTTTCCCTTCTACCCAATCAGAACAAATTTTTCTACATTCAGAATCAGAGATTTCAAAATAATTAGTGGCAAACTTTTCCATACTTTGTAAGAAGACATTAATATGTGCATTATCTTTGAATACCTGCCAATAATTATTGTTATCTAGGACACTCAACCTATGGATGATCTCTATAGAATATTTATCGGTTGTAAAATCATGATGAGGGATAAGAAGAGAGGCTAATACTGCTAAGGAGGCTACTTTGGAATTTAACTCCCTAGGAATTGATTCAATGGAAAAAGCTTCAAAATCTTCAATTTCATCCCATACACGATTCCTATAATGCCTCAGTCTTCCATTTTTCTCAAAAAATACATTTCTAACTTTTTCTACTATCAGCTTTTCATCACCTTTAGCTTTTAGTAATTTAACATGTTTCTTTTTGGCCTCTTCTATTCCCAAAAGTAAAGCCTCATACTTTGCTATATTATTTGTGTTTTCAAAGGCTAAGTTGTAAGAAGAAGAAAAAGTTTGACCTGTAGGAGATATCAAGACAACATTAGCTCCGGACCCACTTGAGTAACAACTTCCATCGAATTCCAACATCCAAGGCAAATCCACCACCTCCAACTAGATACCTATTTCTTCATTTCCAGGCATAATCAAGTAGTTAGCAAAATTAGTTTCCTGATAAAGAATTTGAGACTTTGGGTCATCAGATGGGAAAACTATGTATTTAGACTTGGCTTCAGGGAGTAGGGTTACTTTCTCTTTCCCTATAGGTATAATAGCTTGAGACCAGTCCATCTTGACTTCTCCTCCCAAGTCTAAATCGAAAGTTCAGCTAAGGAGCATACCATAGCTAGTGGGGTTATCGACTACTAAGATGGTGAGCTATATTCTCTTTTTAGGGAAAGCTACTAAGGAAACCTGAGCATCTTTGATCTGATCTACCAAAGGTACCTATTTAGAGTCCATTGAATAACCCTTGCCGAAGGTTTTAGTTAAAGGAAGGTTAAGGGCCTTTTCCACTACTACTGGCATTATGTTATCTGAAGCACTAGAGTCTATTATACAATTTCTTAACTTGAAACCATGAAGGTAAAGAGACACATAAAATGGATTTGGTTTTTCTTGATAGCTCAATTTTGGACTAATCTTATCAGGATGGACCGAGTCTTTATGATGACTAGGCTTTGAAGTCTTGGCTTCTTCATTGCAAATAACTTTATTAGCTTGTTTAGTAGATATATTAGATGAAGGTTGGTGAACATATTCAATTAGCTTATTGAGCTCATTAGGATTCATCCTCAAATATTTTGCAAGAGATATTTTACAAAATTCAACTATGTCAAATGTAGAGTCAAGGTCAAACCTTTTCATAATGTGAGGAATATGAGGTTGTGACTGAGATATCCTAGTCTCACCTTCCTCTCTTGCTTTAAAATCCTTTGCTTGGGCTGAGCTTGTAGCATTTTTGGGCTGAGAGTCAGCTTTCCTCATCCTCTATCCTCTAGTGAGTACTGAACATGAAGCTTCTTCTAAAGTTAAAAGAATGTCATTACCTCTATCAGAGTTAGATTTGTACTCAAGGTAGCCATTTATGAAGTTGCCAAGTTCTTCAAAAGGTGCTTCTTCTATTGCTATGTTTACTGCTATTGACCTTTATGCTTCAAGTTGTTGATGTCTTATATTCTCAAGACATGTGGTCCCTTCATGATCATTGGTAAGGTGGAATAAACACATGTTTTTCTTGCTGGGAGGAGGTTCAATTTGCAACCTTTGTTGACTTGGGGGTAAGGTGAATTTTTTTCCTTGAGAAGTGCCATTATGGCTTGGATACTTCCTTGGGATATCTTGATAAGGAAAAGTGGCCTTGGGAAGTTGCTTCTCTATTGCTATAAGATTGTTGGCCAAATTTTGAACAAGTGCATCATTCGAAGATGATGTAGAGGCTTGAGAATTAAGGATTTGAACCTCTTTCTTCCATTTTCCTGATATAATGAGATCATCCTCTAACTCTATGGCAAGGGTTTGTGAGGCTGCGAGTGTTTGCGGATTTGCTCTTTTCAATGGGAAAGCAATATTTGGAGGCATTGTGTTTAAAAATAACTCTTTTTTATTTTCACCATTTGGTACACTTGCCACAGGTATTTTATGTAATGCTTTATTGAATCAAGCCACAAAATCCCTCATGAGTACATGTATCTCCTTCTTCATTTGAGTCAACTACATAAGAAAAGGGTTTGCAGCTTTGGTGGATTTATATCTAGCTTCAAACACATCTTTCATAGTATCCCAGGAGGTAATGGATGCATTAGGATTGGTGATGAAACCAATCTGCCACTGAATCTATCAAAGTTTGAATAAACAACCTTATGGAAACATCTTCTATTTCTACAGCCAAGACTCCACATGCTATGTTAAAGGCATTCAAATGATCCTCAGGTGACTTCTTCCCATCCCCGTTGAATCTAGGTAAGATTTCTCATGCTCCCTTAGGAAATCTACCCAAATTTCTTGCCAATTGCAGAGGTCCTATCGTAGCACCCCAGGGTTGATTGTAAGCCATTATTGGTAATCTATAGCTGATAGGGAGGATTGTGATAACAAAAGAAATCAAAGTTCCAGGAATGATTAAAGATTGCAAAGAAGTGATAGGGCTACCACTTTTAGAGGATGATGATGGTCTACTAGTATTTTTAGCTCTATTTCTTTTCAAATGAAGGTCAGGGTTGAAGTCAATTTTAGCTAGTGCTTCAAAATCTTCATCTACCAAGCTAGAGAATCTATTAGTCTGTGTATATCTTTTTGTAGCTAGGGTGATGTTTTAAAATCATTGGTTTACATGAGCAACTCTTTCTACCACAACTTCTTCTTGAATGATTGGAAAACCTATAATCCTCTTAGCTATTTCTTCTTCTCTTTCTAGCATCAATTGTACTTGGAGGTATTGTTGGTTATTGGTTCTGTTAACCCAGTCACAAGTGTTAAGGTTGGAGATAATATCCTCTTGTGTATCTTGAAACTCAAGGTTAGGTTGTAGGATAGGAAACTAATTGTGATTAGGTAGTACCATTTCATAATACCATGAGAAGTTGTCAGATTCTAAAGGACAACTCTATCTTCTAGGTCCCCAGTGGAGTCGCCAAAAACTGTTAGTTGACAAATTTTCCCAAAATCTTTGACAAATTTGAACAAGGGAGAAAAATGCAAACTACCCAATTGAATTCTTATGCCTTGATTAAAAATTCTCTACTTTAAAGGTTTACTAAATATTAATTAAGGTGTAGCTAACCTTTTTGAAAAGATAATCATTCTTCCTGAATTGAGGGAAAATCTTTCCAAGGAGTATTTTATTGAAAATACTCAAAAGTTCAAAATCATCGTACAAATACAAGATAAATGCTGATGCTAAAAAACCATTTAATTTTAATGACTAATATCATGTACATAATTGAATGTTAAGATAAAGGAAAAGTGTTTAAAACAACATAGATTTAACCTCCCACAACTTTCAAGATTCAAAATAGATAATTCCAGAAGAATGCAACAATCACAACTTATTTCCAAACATAACACACAATCTCAAGAATGCATATCACCACAAATCAAACAATAGTATTTTCTCCAAGAAGTCTCAGTAGAATAAAATTATAGAACTTTACTCCAATCATTGCAAATTTGAAATATTCTATTTCAAAATCTAAAAGCATAGAGTATCAAAACAAAAGTATTTTTGCTTATGTTTGCGAGGGGATTAACCCCTTCAAATATCATCTATATATATATATATATATATATATATATATATATATATATATATATATATATATATATAGGCATAGGGCTAGATAGTTATCCAAAATTACCCCACTAGGAGTGAATAGTCTCTTACTTAACACAACTGTGTCAACTGAAATGTAGAAAGAAATAAATAAGAAAAAGAAAAATAGCTACCCATTGATTACTTGCCATGTCAGGAGGAACTGTCCACACCGGCCACAATCCTCATGGCTTTCCATGTCTTATATGCGGTCGAGAACGCAAAGATAACAAACTAATGAGGTAAGCTGACATATGACATCCTCTGCTTGTAGATTTCCTTTTCTTTCTTTAGTTTTGTCATCTTTTCTGTGTGCATCTCCAAATGCTTTAGATTGATTATCAGCATAGCCTCAATATGAGCAATGTTGGAGAAATCCTTCCTGCATGCCGCATTTTTGTCTCGAACCTCTTAGAATTTTCTTTGAATTTTGCTTATCAGTTATTCCATAGGGGCAATAGAGTCACTCTCCTTTCTTGCACAATGTTTACCAAACCATTTTAGATCACTTTAAATGATTTCATCCATGAGCCTAAGGCTATATAGGATTTCTTTGATTTCGTTGATTGCTTGGATTAGTGCCTCCATTTGATGTAATCCTTTATCACATACAAGTTTTTCTCATCAAGGCCAGGGATAGGGCATTCAACTTGAAATTTTTGTAAACCAAATCCCTAAATTTCTTTGATCTCAAGCACTACCTTCACCCAGTTATTTCTCTCTTTTTCAAAACTTTCATTGCTGGACTCCACCTTTTTAATGATGATAGCAATTTCCTTCAAGTCTATGTCCAAGAGTCTAACCTTTTCCCAAGTTTTCTTTAGTATGTATTGCAACCACTCTTTAGATTTTTTTGCAATAGCTTTGCACTTCTATAGATTGTCAAGAAATTGTTGATTGGCTAAACAGGATACATCCACCAAGGTTGACATCTCATTCAACAGTTTGGGTTCAGAGTGCAAGATCGCATTGATATATTGAGCCATGATTTTGATTGCCTCTTTCATTTCTTGCTTGTGATCTTGAGCATCCTTCCAAACTCTATTTGCTATCTTCTTGTTTGAAGCTTCAAAAAATTTCATATCAACTACACAATTCCCCTTTCCAAGATCAACTCTTGTTATTTCATAGTCCTAAGGAGAGTGTTTTTTAGGGGACATGTCTTTTAGTAGCTCAACTATTTCAGCTGTCCAGTGTCTCAAGTTCTTATCATGCTGACGAGGTCATCAATAGGCATGGATATTTGTACTAGACTCCTTTTCTTCTCAATATAAGTGTCCAGCCATTTGGGGGGAGTATGTTCTTTACCTGCCAAAGGAGAAATTTTTCTATGGCCAAGGTATCAGATTGAGAACTAGTATTGTTAGGGGACTTTTGAGGATCTAGGGTATTATTAGCCCTAATGGAAATGAGAGACTGTTTCAAACTTTCCTTTTCTTTAGTGGGATCTAGGTTAACTATGACTCTCCCCTTTTCTTTGCTTGATGTTGTCTTTTTAGAGCTAGAACGGGTTACCCTTTTGAGTTTTGGCACCTCTTCTTGAACTTGAAGTTGAAGTGGCTTTTTGGTTACTTCAACTTCAACTTCAGCTTTAGCTTTAGGAGAACTTGCAACAGAGTCAACAATATCAAGGTTAGAGATGGCCTTAGGTATACGTTATGCTTTCTTGTGCTTAGCTCTTGGATATTTTTTTGGGACTTTGAGAGTGGTTGATTCAACATTCTTTGATTGTAACCACTTCTTGGTTCTTCTCAACACTTCTCAAGTATGAGACATTAGGCCATCTTCTTCCCTCTTAGTCCAGCCAAGCTTAGAGATGGGTATACATTCAATTTTTTCAACATAGAATGGATCGATCACCTCCTTAGCATTGTCTTCTTTTATCCCATGAGTATTGAGATTTATCTTAAACACACTAATTTGATTGACTATTAATCTGGACCATAATCTCTTTCTAACTTCAAATTCATCAAGACAATTTGCCCAGTAATCTTCTAGATGAGGAACATGGGTTGTTGAAGATGCACGCCCAAAATTATTTTTAGCAAATCCTACATAATCAAACACTTTTCTAGCTGTATAGGGTTTGAGGCATAAATGTGACAATGCAGGTTGTGCTAACTTAGCCTATTTGTAATTTGAACACTTGTAGTGACCAATTTCAATAGGGAACAAGCATGCAACTGACTTCTTTGTGCTATCAAAGGAGTCAAATATAGAAATGAGCTGCCTACATATCTCTGATAAAAAAATACTGTGTAAATAGTAATGTGGTAGCTTAAATGGTTCACTAGAAAAACCCCCAATCCTAAGATATGTAAATTTAGGGAATTGGATATAAAAGTAGCCATAAATTTTAATAGCCTGCATGGATTCCTCTGATAACCTATGATTTTCATGATCTTGAAGCTCAAAAACTAACCTTCCAAGGAAAACATCATTAACCCTCCTAAACTCATTACGAGATTTAGTTGCATGAAGGTCTTTGTAGTATTGGTAGATAATCATCTCTTCTATCCAGGGCATATGTGGAAGTCCCCCCCATTCTTTGGATGCTACTAAAATATAGAACAAGAAGGAATATAGAAAGAATGGGCTAAAACTACCTACAACTATGAGGCCTCTATGCAAATTCTTAGCTATTAAATCCACCTAGTCAATAATTTTTTCACCTTTAATGATCTTAAGAATGAAAAGATACATCCAGCTTTCCCAATGAAATGCATGATCATTGCTTTGATCATGTTCAAAAGTAACATGATGTTTTCTATTTTGTTAATGAAATCCTCAATTGTTAATGGTTTAGGTAATCTAGAACCCCCTTCAACTAGTCTTAAAAGCCAAGTTTGAGCTATGATGTTTTGTAATTCTTCTTTTTGTCATGATATAGACACTTAGATTCCTCAAAGGTCCATGGTTCATAGGGTTCCTTATGAGGGATTCTCAGGGCTATACTAACACTTGTCCTACATATTCTTACTAACACCTCCCTTGAAGCTTTCTTTATGCATTTGGTGTTGGGGTCATAGTGATTTTCACACTCAACAACTAGTTATGGGCATTTAGTAGCTGGTTAGCAACTGCCAACAAACCACTACTGGCCAATTTCTAGTGTATGGGACTAGATCAAACATCCCTCACTCGCTTAATTATTTCCCCTAGGTTTTTATTTACCATGAAAGTATCCTGAGTTTCGGGAAGGGAACTCAATAGGAAAGGTTTTTCAAGCTTAGGCATTTTGGGGAAAAAAAGTGTCATGGTTCAACAAGAAAGATATAGATTTATAGAATTAAACCAAAACACTTCAAAGGGAAAGTTAGGCACTAAAATGACAAAGTGAGAGATAATGCACTTAAATTTTTTGGTAGAGTCCAGACATCCACTTTCCTTGCTTACCAGTCGACATCGAGAGCTTAAGATGATGAAATGAGCAATTATGCAGGACAAAAGGTTATTATAGAGGATATTTGAGGGGAGATTTGAGCAGGTAGAAAGAGTTAATTACAAATGTGCCATCTATACTTTGACAAGACTTGCAAGGCTTATTTGCAGTTAATATCCATCACATCCATATGTAGCTTGACCTTTCATGATGTCACAAAAATCCACGCACCACCTTTCTCCATAAAGTAATTGTTCTCCATTCCCTAGGTAGAATGAACATGCAAATGATCGACAGTAGCCATTGTGCACTTCCTCCCATCCTTGAGTTCACGTTGTGGATCTAATTCCCAACCTAGCCATGGGTTCCCTATTCCCTCATTTTTGGATAAGTGGGTCACTTGCTGCATGCCATAATTATTTCCTTTTGCATCTTGAACATCACCATAGGGTGGGACCCATTCCTTTGGCTCATAAAAATGAATTTATAATCTCGCTATGCACTTTCTACAAGGAAAAAAGCACACGTTAGAAAAAAATCCCAAAGTTGAAGTCAAAGTTGTTGTTTAAATCAACTTTGGCTTCAACTGTAACTTCCAAAAGCGGACTTGGGTCGATGTGGAGGACACCTTGCCGAAATGAAAAGGAAAGGTGAAGTTGAACTCAAACTTGAAGTGAAATCAGGCTTCAACTTCAACTTCAAATTGCAAAATAACACTTGGGTGATAACTTTGTACATCAACAAAAATATATGGTAACAATTACTATCATTGATAAATATATCAATATAATTATAAAAGAGTGATTGGGGTCATCATCAATTAAATCATAGTCTCATTTTAGAGATCATATTGAAATTATTACTTGGAGATATAATTTCAATTTTTAAAACAATTTTTTAGTAGACCATTAGATTTAATTTATGATCTTTCTACATAAAAAGTCATCTACCTTCCAAGCCAATCATATGATTATAAGAGAGAGAAAGGATAGTAATCTAAAAAATTTATTTAAAAAATATAATATACAAGAAGATTGTATCCTTGTATCCCCAATCTATACAATTCTCATAGGTTAAGTTCTCTAAAAATTGCAGCATTACACAATAAGAAATCTATTACACCTTTCACCGAATACCCAAAACTCATAGCTATAAACATTAGACTGTGAAGATAGATGAAAGCTTATAACCAATCTTA